>VZSZ01009154.1:319828-426170 GCA_013398815.1 Ibidorhyncha struthersii
GAGTGCCGGTACCTGCCCTCGGTGCGGGGGTCCCCTCCGCTCGGCAGTTCCCGCCCCGCCTGGCGCGGGGTTGAATGAGGAAGCGATACGGGCTCCGGCTCCCTCCGGCCCGGCCGGCTTCCGTGGGGCTCCCGGCGGGGAGAAGGGCGCCCGGTTCGGCCGCTGCCGCGCTCAGCCCGCCGCTCCAGCGTGTGTCCCGGCGGGGCGGGCGGCGCGCCCCGGCTGGGCTGCGGGGCGGGAGTCGGCGGGGCTGCCTCCGGCACCGGGGCGCCGGCTGCTGTGGGGCTTCCTCCTCAGGCGCGCCTCCATGTTGGGCTCGGCGCCCCGGGGNGGGCGGGGGGCGGCGGCGGGAGCCCCGGGGCTGTCCCGGCCGTGGACTTTGTGCGCCGAAACCTCCCCGCCGTCGAGCTGGGGGGTGGTGGTGGTGGGTGCTCGGGATGGAGCCGGCGGGTTCGGTCCACAGGGAAGAGAGAGTCGGAGCGGGGAAAAGCCTGTCAGCCTGCGGCCGGGGGGACGGGCAGGCACCGCGGGCGGGAGGGGACGGTGCCCCGTGTGAGGAGGTGGCGAGACCCCTGTGGCCCTTGACAGAAGCATGCAGTTTCCTCGTAGTAGAAATGCCGAGTTTGATAATGCCAACTTCTTTCTTCTACCTTTTTTTTTTTTTAATTTTTCTTTTTTCCCCACCCAGTTGATACTCGGTTTCTGTCCCCCGTAGGACAGTGAGTTTGGAGCAGACGGAATGCACGGTCTTTTAAAGGGTCAGCTTTCCAGCCGAGTGGCGGCAGACAATAAGAAATGAAGGAGCAGGAATGCCTGTTGCTCTTGTGTACATGCCAGGCGCGCACCTCTTAAAAACCAATTTTCAGGTCGTCGCTAGAGAATTCCCCGTTTGCATTAGGGTATAAAATATTGAAATAATTGAATTGTGCCAATCTGCGGTTACGTCTGACATCTGTTTACGCGTGGGCTCTGACTATCGCGCTGCTTCACTTCTAGACTGTTCAAGTAGTGCAGATGCAGAGCAGAGCGTTGGTCTGGACCTAGGGGCTCTTGCAGGAGACCTATGTGTAAGGGTGATACTGCCCTGTATCCTGGCTCGTGATACTTGGATGCTTCCGAGGAGAAAACTGAATCTGCAGAGAAGGCAGGTCTGGGATAAGCAGTTCTCACGTTAGCTCTTTTCCTAGTTTTAGAAACTCATTTAAAGCCTGAACTATAACATTTTGCATCTCTGCAAGCAGTTTGTGTTGAAATCCTGGATGCACTTGTGTGTTTAGTTTCTTTTAAATCTTATTTGGGCCTCGGCCTTATACAGTCGTTAGACTATTAACAGTGTAGTAAGCCAGCGAATAACCTCTTTGGCTTTCCATCTATCAGATAATGCCGTGCGGCATTGTACTGATCAAATAGGAAGATGTAACAAAGTATAACCAATATAGCTTTCTGAACAAGAAACTATGAAGTGCTTCTTAAGTGGTTAAGCAATAATTCATAAACCTCTCTTTTAAAAAGTGTATATGTAGCATTTCCTGTTTATTTTAGTTCCTGGAAAGGGCTGTATTAAAAAAAACCAGATATTTGGTTTTGGACTGGTCTTGTCTTGAGGTGACTGAAATCTACTATGGAACCTGCAAATACTGAGGAAAGAAGCAAACATAAGGCTGCAAAACATGGGTTTAGATTATTTTTTTTTTTAGTTTGTCACCCTCACCTTGGGTTTCATAATAAAAGACAGGTCTGTGTTTTAGTTTAAGAAAGGATTAAATGCTGGCATTTTCAATTTCCTTGATCCACATAGTTTTACTCAAAGTTATCTTTTTGTAAAATTGAATATAGCAAATTTATAAAGAAGTATGATTGTCAGTATAAAGTACATAACTTTTGAAACGTTGATAGTTTAGAAATTGAAACACATAACAAGGTATTTCACTAGGCATTATTTGTATGGCATTATTATTACATACATACATTATATATGTATGTAATGCTAAACATAAAAGAATTTAGAGGTAGCATAAAAGAATTAAAAGTTAGAAGCACTTTGAAATTTCCATGCTACATCTCATAATTCAGATTTAGGTATGAAGGAATTGCTGCCACTCAGTGGCTGATAGAAACGTGTAGAAAACTATATTCTGTTACACAGCTATGATGCATGTGTGGTTAATGAGTATGTCATAAGGTAATTCTGTTTGGTGAATGTGTGCGAGATAATTGATCAGGAAGATGCTCGTATTGTTCTCACCAGACAAGAGCTCATTCTCAAACTTTTTTCCATTTTTGTATTTCATGAATTACAACCCACCTTTTCATTAAGGATAATTATACAGTAGAGTCATAATTTTCTTATTAAATGGAGCAGTGAAATAGCATAATAATTCTGACTTTTTGATCACACAGCATTGTTGAAAAGATACTCTCTAAAGAAAGCATTATTTTTAAACTAGAAAACTTACAAAATTTTGTAGCTACTTTTGTTAAAGAGAAATCTTTAGAAGAATCTCTTGAAGAGAACTTGGCTATTTGATGCTATGTAGATCAAGGAAATAGTGATAAAACCTGGAAAACTTACATCTTTTGTTAAAATAACTGATTTCCTGGGAAAAGCATAGACACTTTCAGGCCCCTGAGTCTATTTTGCTGTGTAAACACCACAGTCATTACAGTTACAGTTCATGTCAAATTGAGTACTTCAGGGCCTAATAGTTTAAATTAACTATCCATCCTTGTTTCTGTTTAAAGGACTTCAGTGTAACCCTGCCTCTGTGCAGGGTCACAGACCCTCTGCCCTGTGGATGCATTGCCCGCCCATAGCTGGAGCTCCGGTCTGGCTGCTGCTCCCGAAAAGAGGAGTCCCTTCATCACCTCTCGCTTCGCAGCTGCACTGCGACCAGAGGTGGGACTGTAGCACGTGTGGATGTATCAAAGTTCACTTCAGTCCAGCTAATCTGCAGTGAAGCTGCGGTGGCACAAGCCTCAGTGTGGACTGCACAGTGTAAATACTTTACAGGAGTTAGCCAGCACTGACGTATGCACCTGTATTGGGTTCATTGACACAGGTATTTAAGTTCCCTAAAGCTAACTCAGGTGTGTCTCTTCATGCTGCAGTCCAAATGCATTATATATCTATAGTCCACCATGCCCGTCATTACATTTATGAAGTATATACTTAACCTACTGTAAAAAGAACAGAGGAAAAAAGGAATAGGCTAGGGATTGAAGTGTTTGTTGCAGATGAGTCAGACCTGAATGTGAAAGATGACAAGAAGGCATTTACCAGTGGAGTCTGGGGGCTGGTTGACTTCATTAGGAGCCAAATTCCTCTGTTAATCATCCACTGCCAAGAAAGGTAATGTGATTTTTACTCCAAAATTATCCTTGCATTAAATGCAGCTGCTCCATCCTGGTTATCAGGTTCTGTCCAAAAGTCGCCTAAAATGCACCAGAACAGTTTGTGTTCCAGTAGTTGTTTTAACTGTTTTCCTTGCTACATGACAAAACTTGTCTTCTTTCTCTGAATCCTGCATAATCTGAGTGCAGAATTTGGTTCTGTAGAGCTCTGTGTGGAGCCAAAGAACAACAAGCAGGAATAGGGAAAAGGAGAAAACTACCTGTGCCTATTTGGGTAGCACATTAAAAGTAATCATTCCGCATCCGCTTGGCTGTGCTTTGCAAAGATGCAATTAAGAAAGATAAGCCTGGGAGAGCTCTTTACAGCCTTGGTAAAATAATGCTGACATGGCTTGTGTTATGTTCTCATTTAAAAGGCAGTTATGTCTACCTGTAAGAGAGTGGTTTTTTTTTTCTTAAAGAAGCATTAAGCCAGAGCTACCCCTTTAGCTTTTTGTGATATTTGAGTATTTTTGCAAGAGTCTGCTCTGTAGGAAGTGGTGTACTGTCTCTAGCTCTGCAGGGCCACCTAGATTATACATACTGCCTGCATGACTGGAAACTGTACCAGTGTGCTGCTCCTGTTACCAGAGACACCAGGAAAGGTAGAGAAATGAGACATCTGGCCCAGGAGTACTGGGGACATTGCAAATTTGTCCTTGGCAAGAATGGTGCAAGACTTTGATCTAGATCTGGTCTGATCTAGACGGAACTCTGTTATTGCGAGTAGCACTGATACAGAGAATGGATATTCATATGATAATAATCATGATCCTAAAGTCTGGGAGTGACTATGACGGATAACTTCAGGAAAATGATGCACATTAAGCTTTTAAGCCTTGTATGATACTTTCCTGACTGCTAAAGGAGGAGGGTGTGTGCTTGCTGTCTCCTCCCATTTGATCAGCAACCATCAAACTTATAAAAAAAAAAAAGAAAATAAAAGAAAGCAGTACCTCTCTGTGTGCCCCAGAACCAGATTATTGTGAATTCTGAGGTGCTACCCACTTTACCCACTTCGAGAACAACACAGATGTGCAACATATATTCATATCCTACTATTCCTAATACTTTTCCTCAGAGGTGGGAGCGAACTATGGTCTTGTTTGGTTGAAATGCAACCAAGTGGTTTCACTTTTACCCCTTGGTAGTGAGAGTGGAGTTGGGATAGCTGCTAGGAGACTGGTTAATAGATGAAGGTATCATTGCACGAGGCATTGTATGTGTCTGTGGCAGAGACCCTACTAAAACGAGCTCTCCCCAAACAGCTTAGTAAGGGTACCCCTCTGTTCTGAAGAAGTGCGTGTGGGCTGAAGTCCTTTCCACCTCACAGGGGTCAGAGGAGTTGTCTGCATTAGTGTCTTGTTTCTCATCTCCTGCATGGCTGAAAACCTCTAAAATGGGTCTGTGCATGAGTGGCTTTGGTTTCGCATTATGTTTAGTCTTTTGCAGTCTCATAAATTATTTAAGTATTTATAGACTTGGTTTAATCCTGGCTACCCACCATAAATACAGCATATCTTGAAACATATGCAGTAAATCTAAACTTCAGCCTCAGCTTTCTTCCCCACCCTTGAGCTAAGAAGTAATGCGTGCTACTGATTTGGAGCTGAAAGCCTAGAGCTGTGTTGGTTTAGCCTAGTTGTTTGTTGTGTGACAAATTTGTAATGATGAGATAGCAGAGAGAGAAAACTGCATGTTTTTCTAGCACTCAAATGTCAAGTTACTTTCTGAGTGTTTGAAAATAATTTTTTTTTTCCCCATCAACACCTATTTATTAGAGATCTAATAAAATCCTTGTTTGTATATTTGATTCTTTATCATGCTGTCTGGTTTCTTGAGGAAGTGCAGTTTGAGCTTTGCCATGTTTTTTCTGCCTAAGGAACTTAGGAAATCTGAGTGTTTAGTCAGTACCACTTTGTTCCTTATCATACCAATGATACCTAATTTACTTCAGTGCATCAAATGTATCAATATTCAATAAAAGAAACAGCTTAAGGAAAGAAAGATTTTTGGTTGTGGTACCAGATTTGTCTTTCTGATAGTAAAGCTTTTTTAACTTATAGCCAGATGGGTTTTTTTTAAGATTTAGATGCTTGAACATGTTGATAGAAACTTGAAAAGGTGATCAAAAATGTCTAGCAGCCAAACTCAAGGTTAAGCTTGGTTTCTGCAGTCTGCGTTTTTCTGGGAAATTCCCCAGTGAGTACAAAGGCAGCGTAGCTAAGCTATGCTAGCACATTGTTCAATGGCTGAACTATGCTTTTCTAGGAGGAGACTGTATTTGATTCTTGTTTGAACAAAAAAGGAATTTTGTATTTCTTTCTTAAAAGAAACAGTCCGTCCTTTTCAAAAAGCCTTCCGTGTGAAAATTTGGTAGGAATTTAGAAGATACGCTCCAGCCAGTAGCAAGTAAGGCCCATTATATGCTCTTAACTTGTGTTCTCAAGGAAAATTAAGATGAATTGACGTAGAGCAATAACTTTGAAAGACTGTCATGTTTGAAATATGACACTGACTGACCTGTACACTTTATCTCAAGATTTTTGGTATGTTTTGTAATGCCTCTGTGTGACTGCATTTTGCTGGCATGACTATGTAACCAAAATGAGTACTTTGTACCTTACTGATTTCATTAGTGCCTGTTGAACTGGAGAAAATACTTGACTTACTAAAGAACACAGTTGTATGTCAGAATAAAATATTTCACTGGAAAACTCTTGTGAAAGTAAGATTTATTCTTGCTTGTTTTTAAAAAATGTATTTAATATATATTCCTGTAAGAGCACAGATGGCTCTCTTACATCAAGTAGGCGCTGCCAGAATCTTTCATTTTGATAACGAACTCTGTTCCTTTTATAGATTAAATAAAAAATAGAATCTGAAACCCTCAGTCATGCAAGTATCTTTGCATGTGAAGGAGTAGATTTGATTACAGATCACTTCAGTATTGATAGATAGGTTTTTTTGAAAGGAACTTTTTTTTAATAGACTGGTTCTTGCACTCACTGAGCGACAATGATTATATTTCTTCACATCCAGCGTGCTGGTCCGTTAATGCTGTGTTCGTGCTGAGCTGTGAATTGCTCAACAAGAGTTTAGCTGTTTCCTTATGTGTCTGTTGGCTGATGACTATGGCCTTCACTGAACTCAAATATTCTTACTAATGACTTGAGGATGCTGATTGCCAAATATCCAGAGCAGATCTGCCTGTCAGGAAATCATGCAAGCTCTCTCATATTACGTTTGCTCGTGTTCCTTGATAACTGACAGGAGCTGACACTTAGGATTTCTGTTTGACAAGTTTATCGAAGAGGCCGCATCCCAGGGGCAAGCGCTTCTTAATATGGACCTAAACTCTTCCAAGTAATTTAAGAGCTAAAATGCATCCAGTTTTGCTTTGATCTGAATGCAGTGAGCCATTGGCACTTGAACATGTCTTCTCCCATTCTCTCAGCTAAAAAGGAGACTCCAGCATCCCTGGTTACCTAGTTTATTCAAACCTAACACAACGCTTAGGGAAGGACAAGTAAAACCAGGGGTCAGTAGACAGCAATGGTGTCCTGCCTAGAAAAAAATCCTGTTGGAAAACTGGAGAGCAGGAACCATACAGCTTGAAGCAGTATTACAGCTTTGGCAGGTATCTTGGCCCCAACTGCCCTGTGAAAGAAGCATCTCTTGTTGTGCAAGTCCAGTGAAGTTGTTACACTGTGGGACTCTCGACTCTCCACTTTTACAACAGCAGAAGAGAAATTTAATGAGGGGATATTGCCAGATATTTTTTCCTGATAGATTTTTTTTCTACAAGCCTTTTTGAAGAAATGTGCGATTTGAACTAGAGGATTTATAGGTCTGTCTCTTAATCCCCACAGGGCTTGTATTAGGTTCTTAGGCTTTTTTTCCTTTCCTTCACTTTCCTTAGACCCTTTCAGTGATGTAATCTGCAATCAATTTATACCTTTCAGCTCATCCATAATTGCAAAGTAGCTGTTGTGTTGGCAAACTTGCTTTGTTGCGTATACACTTGAGAATATCTTAAACATGGAAGGTTCTCTGGAATCTAATTCCCCCCATTTATTTGGTCTTGTTTTAATAGAGGTTGGGTTTTTTTTTCTCCAGGAAGTCAGGGCTTGTCTGTATCATCCAGGCTTGCTTGCCCAATGGTCTCAGCTGTGATTGCTGACTTCCCTGGCTCAGCCATCACAGCTTCAGTGCAGGTTCTCCACAATTGCATGTCTGCAGGACAGTCTGTTCCAGTTAATGGCGAGTTTTGTTGCATTTATGCAACATGTTGTTATACTGCTGTCATTGCAGCTGATGTGCATGCTTTTGCTTGCAAATACCTCATGTTGCTATCCAAGGTTAGCACTTTTGGTATAAGTATATATGTTTATTTTATCTAAAGTTAGAACAAGTTTCATACGAAGGGGACAGTAATGCTCTCTTGCAGCCGGTACTGTTTTTTCAGCAAGCCTTTCTGCATTGCTCTGTTACTTAAAAGACTAAGTTATTGGATCTGCACCCCAGACACCCCATGTGTCCATTGAAGCTGTCCATTGAAGGGAATATGGGGGTTGCCAATGCAGGAAAGCTGGAATGCCGAAGCTGCCTTTTAGGCAAGGAAGTTGATGGATTACTGGGATTATTGTTGTAAGGCAAGTGCAAGTGGGAGAGAGAGCAGCAATTTGAGTATAGAGATAGACCTGGAGTGCAGCAGGAGCAGCACAGCACAGAGCGATGAGAACTGCCGGGCTATGCGATGCTGCTTGTCCTTGTTGCACCATGTTCGTCAGAGGGATGCTGCCAGCCCTGGTACTCTCACTTCATCCTCGCGGACTCCAGCTCCTCTCCAAAACTTTTGCAATACAACCCACACGCCCCCCGCCTGGGGCAGGGAGAGGAAGTGGAGCTCCCACTTGTAGCTGTATTCTGTTTCAGTTTAATTTGCAAGCTTGCTTATTTCTAGCAGATTTTCAAAGGAATCCCAGAGCTTTAGTGTAATCTCTACTAGTATCTGTCAGATTGGTTTTCTGACCTATTTAGGGTATTGCAATTGGAATTAATGTTGCTTTCCTTTTCCAGTGGGTGGCAGTTGAAGCAAAGAGAAATGTTTATTTGCTTGGAAGTTTATATAGATACATATTTTAAGGACTGGTGAGAGAAGCCAAAACAGGCCAGCCCTTTATTGTCTCTCCTTGTGTTGCATTCTTTTCCTTTCAATTGCATCTCTTAATTGGAGAAAAGGACGAATCAAAGGACCGCTTGCAACCAAAATCCGCTTTTAGTTTCAATCTCCTCTACTTTTTGTGTATTGTTCTGTTGCTTGTTCCTTTATTCTCTTACTAGTTAATAACTGTGAGCCCAATCTTTCCATCACTAGAGCTTTGCATTGTGTAAGCCTAATTTCAAAATTTTGAAGCAGGGAGCTGCTAACTTCTTGTAGCAATGTGTTCAGGTTCTCAGAGCTGTATTTTGATTTTGAATGTGTAGTAGCATTCCTTTCTCATTTTATAAAGCAAATCTTGACGTCTACAGTACTGATTCTTAGAAATTTAATATATACTATAACCCTAATACTGATTTCCTTGAAGGGCCAAATTTAGACTGAAAAGTACTTTCACACACATTTCTTGTATGGACTTAGTGTATATCATATTCACAGCTGAATTTCAAGCATAGATTATTAAAATAGCATACTAGGTTCCAAGTACCGCTTAACTGAAGTACACATTAGTGCATTTAGTGAGTATATAAGTAAAACATACGTGAAGTATATATTTATAGGAATACAAATATATAATGTATAAATTACTGCATTTCTAAATGGAGTAGAGATCAGGTTAAATCTATTTTTAAAAAAATCTGAGAAGTATGTATTATCAGTGCTGAATCCAAAAGGTTGAGAATTGTTCTTGGATCATGGAACATAATTTGAGGTACTTTAAGAAGAACTAAATTTTACTTTTTTCTTTCTTTTTTTTTCCCCCAAGCTGTTAAAACAGCGATAGGGGTTTTCCAGCACTTTACACTGCTTTACATTGTGGGTAAATACTTAATGCTGCAAAAAAAGATGGAGAGGTCTTTTATTTTAATGATTTTTTTTTTCCTAGGGATGAACTAGCAGTTCATCCTCTATAATATGTAATTATAGCAAACTTACCAATTAATCCCCATCTTCTCTCTGAAGAAAATTAGGTCTTATATAGGTATTTAATGTAGCTAGGCCAAAATACATTCAGTTACATTGGATAACATTATTATAAATGCATTTCAGCAGCTTTGCTGTGTCTAAATTGAGTCAGCTTATCATAGCTAAGTCTTGTCTAAGCATATGTGGTGTTCCACTTTAAGTTTGTTCTTACATTGATGCAGTTAAATACAAAAGCTTATGCAAATGCTATCATTCTAAACACTTATAAACTGATTTGCCACTTGCGTGGATACAAGTTCTGCTGCTGTTAGAGCAAAGTTCAACCTGATAGATGAAACTTGTAAAATGATTTAGGACTCTAAATGGAAAAATATCTAGGAAGAAACCTTTCTACCCTTTCCAGACACATGAAATAAATAATGAAAAATTAGTTACCAGAGCAGCAAGGAGTTGAGCTTTCTCTGGTTGATAACAAAACTGATTTTACTTATCAGCAGTGTTCTTTGGCTGTAATGACCTAAAATGGAAATCTTTTTTTAAGCTAAAAATACTCTGAAAGCCATGACATAACATGTATTCAGTTTTGTCAAAGGGACACAGTCAAACAGAAAACGACTCTTTTTTCTTTTTCTTTTTTGTTACAAGACTTTATAATAACATCTGTGATGTCTGTACTGTAAGTCAGTTAGTAGAAAAAAAATATTTTCAGTTCCTTAAATCTAATTTAATTGTCAATTTAATTTAACTGTCAATTTGCTGGAAAAATTGCTGTAGACCTCTATATAGCGAGGAAAAGGCTCTAAATTGTTTTAAAATGTTTTGATACACACACGCACTTATGTAGTGATGGTATACTTGAATTCTTGACATTTTGGGGTTTTCTAACTTTCTTGAGGACTTCATCCCATTGACAAATCCTGTTTTGGGGGCTATGGAAGGATTTTTGGCATTATTTCTAGTCTAGATTAAAAAAAATCTACTTGTATTATGGTTTTGGTCTTTTTTATTTTTTTCCCATAACTTTGATTTTCTTACTACTTCATGCTGTTTTCCAGTGAGTAACCTGATCCTAATACTAAAAAATTTTTGAGTGAGTCTCAATAGAGGGATGTTTTCTTTGTTTGATTTAAACAAACCATGAGAGTTATAGAGCTCTGTTTTGAATTAACAGCTCTCCAGGCTAGGCTGTACACTTAACACTTCTCAGACACTGTGGTAAGGTGGTAGTATGAGCATTCAAATACTTCAAAGGAAAGACAGCCTTATCTAGAGTTTTATCTTCCTAAAAGCACAAAAAAGGATGCCAGGCTCATGTAATTGAAAATGTTTGCTATAGGGAAGGTGTCCCAGGCAGAGCAAGATGGAAGAACGTATCCTTGTTCTGCTGCATTTAGTTTTGCATTAGTTACTAAGAGCTCCCTGCTGCCTAATAAGTAAGAGTTAAAGGCAGCTTAAAAACATGCCTGTTTGTGTATCTGTGCTTTTGGTACTATTCCTGTGGTCCTTTAGCTCTTATTTGGAGTTCTAGTGGATGAAGTTGCAGTACATAAATGAAGAAGAGCGTACTTATGATCTTCTGATCAGGGTCTTATTTTCAAAAGTATGCTTAATACCCTGACTGAATTGCTTAACCATTAAATCTCCCAAAGTTAATTTGTTAGGTAATTTCCAAAGCTACAAAGAAGATATACTTTGCAGTACGTCAGTTTCTGCGCTTTGTAAGTCCTCTAAAGCCTATGTACAAATACCATAGTGTAGCTCTATCTACCCTATGGAGGGAGGGGGTGGGAATGATTGGAGCTGGACATGGGACTCTGAGGGGATAGGACAGCAAGAGTGCTTTTGTAACTGCACAGCAGAATTGTTCTGCTTCTGCTTGACCCCTAATGTGTTGCGTGGTTTGGGTAAATTGCTTGCTTGTTGCTTGCCCAGAAGAACATGGGTAATGCATCATGTTTTCTTCAGTTGTTTGCTTGTTTTTCCTATTGCAATAGCCTGACTGTGGGTGCCTGGCTGAGGGACCCCTCTGTGGGCTGTTATCTTACGTGCTTTGCTGCCAGCCCCATCTCATGCAGGGCAAGTGCTGAGCTGTCCCATTGGGTTACTTCCCTTAGCTCTCATCCAGCATCGTAGGACTGACCACGCTGAGCAAAGCAACACCCACTTCTAGCCTTGCACAGCCTGAGCCCTTCTCTGTTGGAAATTGGAGAAATTTCCATGTAATTAACAGTGTACAATATTGCACGAAGGCTGGAACAAAATGAGGTAAATATTTCTGCCAACGTCTCGGGGAAAAGCAAATAGTCTTGAGACTGAGAATTTTCTTGTGCATTCTTTGGGACTTCATGATGTATTATAAAGTTTCTGAGAGATTCTTGTTTGGATTTTACATGAAGAATTAGCATCTCTTGTGCCCCTGCAGGTGTGTTAATAAGATGGGGAGAAAATGAGCGAAGTAACTGAGAGAAGGTTTTGTCATCTCAGAGAAGAAGCTGGACGAGTTTTTTTTTGGTTCATTTCATCTTTCCACAGATCGCAGTTGGACTCTCACTCAGTATCACTTGGGGCCATGTTTTGATACTGACTGCTTCTCTCTGGACGCAATTGCAGAAAACCAGAATAGCAACATCATATCATACTCATATTTACTTGATATTATGGTTGGCTGAGCTTGCAAATCATCACACTCAACTATGCAGAATTTCTTTTTTTGAGTCTTCTGAATGCTTGGGCCAATAAAATGTAAGAAAGGCATATTCTGGTTATCAGTGAGCAGAACCCTTTCCCACTGGAACGTGGTAACAGGGAAGGTGGAAGCTATGGGGAAGCCCCTGTTGCGTGTTTGGTGCATCCACAAGTTGGAGTCACAAGTTGTAGATCAAAAATGGGAGATGCAAGCCTGTCCTCTCAGCCTCTGAGTCTTTATATGCAATGCAATGACTTTAAGCTGTCACAGCATTTTTTTTCTTAAGCTTTTCTCAATATTCCCATGCTGTGTGGAATTAGCACTCCTGTAATTTGTGTGCAACTTGAGTTGGATGGCTGGAGGTGGAGAGGGAGAGGGTTGGCTAAAGAACCTTTGCACCATGTGTCCCTTAGTTGCATCTCCCCACAAACTCAAACAGTACAATTATTTTTCTTTCTTTGCAAATGTGTAGTGCCTTATGACATCAGATGCAGATGACATTCATAAATCGCCTGTGGTGAAAATGTTTGCTCTTACAGCTGAGTGATAACAGCTACAAGGAAGTAATAATGTCCCTAGCGAGCCACACATTGAGGGAGTAGGCTGATTGCTGCTCTTCCTTTAATGTGGGTCCTGGAATCCAGAGGCTGGTTGACTCTGACTGTGCATTTGATAAATGTATTTCTAAGCTGGTTCCCACGTTGCTTATGTGTTGAAGTTGTCTAAGTTCTGAATTGGCCTTTTGGAGCACGACACTAGTGCTCTGGGCAGGCTCTGAGTTTTCAGGTGCTGCTAAATACTAAAAAGAAAAAAAATAATGTAAGCTTTGATGTTTTGAAGATGTTTGGTGGTGTGTTCTAACTGTGCAAATCAAAACATTGCATTCTTTACAGGTCAGTAGAAAGGGCTGAAGCGGTAGCAGTGATGCGGCCAGCATGTTACTTAAGGGATCTCACAGTGGCTAAGGGGCTTGCAGCTGCACTGATGAGAGATGTCAAGGGGCCTGAGAGGGGATCACAGATGAACTTTATCCTGTTAGTTACATCCAGTGCTAACGGAGCTAGAAGAAATAAGCCATCAGGGAAAGCAAAATGCTGTTTTACTTCAGAGCCCAACCAAAAGCCAGAAGCCTCTCTACTTCACTCTGCCTAGAGCCTCTTCCTATTGTAGAGACAAGTTTATCTGTTGCTGTTAGACTTTGGTTTGCCTACACGTACTTAAATACTGTATGGCCCATCGTATCAGGAAGGAATTAGATAGTGACTTGAGTTACTTGGGCTCACCAGACTTTGAACAATATTTGAGTAAAAACAGATTGAAAGCGGTTAAACCAGTTTTTCTGTTGCTGTAGATGTGCTCACAAATATCTTGGAATGGTCATAATTTAGCTGGCATAGTAGCACCATCATTGACATAGAAATAAGTAGACTCTCACATTCGCACTTCATGCTGTGAGCTTGTGTTTCAAGAATGAAATTTCCCTGATGTTAGCCAGACAGCTCATTTGATTTAAATTTTAATGAAGGCAATATTTTTTTCCTTCTGCTACAATTGTTTTAACCAGTATTGTTGCACCTGTTAAAGGATGTGCGTCGCCCCTCCCCCCCCCGAAAAAAAATGAAAATAAAAATCCCTTTGTTGTCAAAGTCTGAAGATAGCAAAACATAATTTTGATATTGCTTTAAGCAAGAGAGGTTAATTTGAGACTTCAAATTCTGTACTTTAAACACATGACATGTTCTGATGAGATCAGTCTTAATAGAGCATATTTCACAAAATTGTTTCAAATCATCTTCTATTTTTTCACTTTGTATTTCTGTGCTACACTTTCTTATCCTATGCCTTTTATTTCTGTGCTTTGCTGAAAAGCCAGCTGCAGTTCAATATTCGTCTTTAGAAGCATTTTATCCAAAGAAGGTCTGTAGTGAAACCCTTTAAATCACAAAACTCCAAAAAGCCTTGTTTTTCTATTGCCCAGCTTACTTTCTTCCTTGATCTTTAGTTTCTGTGATACATAGGATACATAAGTAGCAAATAGTCAAAAACTGATTTTAAGAAACTTTACTGGGTTACTTTGATTCTCTCTCTTACTGTATTCCTTTCAGAGATTGATGGCAATTTTCTTGTGCTCCTAGGAAACTTAACATTTCCACAGAGTCCGTTATTACAGCGCATAACCAATTTCAATGGTAATACTAGCATGAAGGAGTATACTGCAATTTAATGAATTTCTGAAATCAGTCATTAAGTCATCTTTTTGTATCCTTAATTTGTTATATGGAAACTGCTAGTTTTACAGGTGTCCCAATTTTGGAGAAAAAATAAACTGATGGTCTCTGAAAATGTGTACCACTTTAGTATCTAGTTTATTTAGAAATGAATGGTAAAACTCCAGAGAAAGCAATGTGATGTGGTAAAAGGTATGTTGTCCAAAATTAAGTCTCTTGGTCATCTTAAAGGAATAGGAGTGTTTGGGTTTTTTCCTCACTTTTTTTCTTCTGAACAAAATCTATTGTGCTGTTGTCAAGTCTCCTCTGCAGTTTGCAATCAGATGTTTCCCGGATCTGTCACGTGACTAAGTTTGCTTATACAAATCTCTTCAAAGGAGCAACTTGAAAGATTTTTCTTTAAATTGCTGAAATTTTGTATTAACCTTGCCAATGGGTGTTTGTTCAGTAGCTAGCGATATAAGAGACAGTGCAGTAAGCTGACAATCAGAAGTTGCTTATAGCTGGCTTTTTTTCCCCTTTTAAAATGCTTTGTAAAGTCAAGAGCTGTGGATATGCAATGTAAAATTCAGAGCAACTGTACTGTGATTACACGATTCTGCATGTGTGTACAGTTCTTTACTTTGAATCTGTCACAGTATACACTTGTTTTCTTTAGTGAAATACTTTAAAAGAACTGATATGACGTTAGTGTGAAGTATAAGGGTATACAAATAAAGTCATGTATTCCTATAAAACCCCACCTTTGGAAATGTATTAGGGTATAGAAGTTTTGGTTCTTTCACAGTAGCTGTTTTGTCCTTCTTAGTTAGATTTTCCCATGTTTGAAAGGGTCTTTGTTACACTCTTTGGTTCTTCTTGCCATTGATATACAGAGCTGAGGTTTTCCTGTTCAGGGAAAAATTGGCTAGACTCGCCATGCTTTTTCTAATAAAGCTCAGAGAGCAGAGTGTCGTCTTGGAAAATGTAACAGATTGGGTGTTATTCAACCGGTATATTTTGGACCTTTACCATGTTCTCATTTATCTTTTACTCACAGAAATGCTCTAAAATGGCAACCATTTAATCTTTTTTAGATTATAAAGCCTTTGTTATGGCTCCAGAGTTTGATGGCTGAAACTTTACTATCCGCTTTGATCTACATTTGTTTTGCTTTGGTTTAGCTTTTTTTTCCCCTGTGCCCGTGGAAACATTCAAAGCCCTGATTATTCTCGGGCTAATATAACTTTTTATGGAATCAAATTGAAAAAGGTCTCTGTTAGATTAGTGCAAGCATACACATGCTTTACTTCATTTTGAAAAGTTGTATTTATTGCTAAATCCTGACTCTTCTCTATGAAGGCACAGCTTTAATAATTTTGCTTGCTGGCTCTTTGTCTGTGAACAAGGCAAAGGTTCGTGGTGATGCTTCGTATGAAACATAAGGGTTCCTCTCTTGTCTGCCCTCCACCTTGTTTTCTGTTGTTCATGTTCTAGTTATTGTCAGGATATTTAAGTGTGATAAAGTTAGAGCAGCTGGAAGAAGCTCGTGCCTCCTTGTCAAGAGCCACGTGTACTTTTTCAAATAATTGTTCTTGAGTTCAGTGTGAGTGCACATGAGAATGAGGATCATGCAGCTCAGTTTGATTGCTGCTCCATTTACAATGTGGAAAGCTTGTCTCCTGTGCCTCTGCTGAGTCTATCTGGAAAAGCAGGAAAAGTTTTCAAGCTACAAGGCTCATTTAGATGGATTCTTCTGTTTCACTCGGTGGTCAGCTATTATTTACTGGCAGGTGCAAGCACTGCATCTAATCCCTGAAGGACATGGTCACAGTGACTTAGATTTGCCATAGCGTGCGTCTTAAAAGTTGTAGGCTATCTAAAACAAAACTCATATATCTGGGAAGATACTACTGAAGAAAAATTAGAAAAAGAGGGAAACAGTGAGTCTGCAAAATACTTCTTTTCTTCTTTATTATTTGAGTTAAATAGGGTTAACTCAATAGAGTTAATTTTTTGTGGTTAGGCTGTACTAGAAACAGGTAGGAAACGTAGATTGTTGTGCTGGGCTTCCTGAGAAAGACAAACCTGGTGACTTGTTGGGTTAGCTGATTACTCATATACTACCTTGTGTATTCAAGGAAAAATCCCGGGTGCTCTTCTGATGATGTGACTGTTTCTGTCTTGCCTAAGTGTAGTTAGATACGGCCCATATCCAAGAGTTTCGGAAGACAGAATGAAATCCTTGCCAAGTATGAAAGACAGGTATGACAGGGGAGTGCTCTTGGCAGACAGTTTCATTTATTTTGCAGCTATTTGAAGTGGCAAGCTTCCAGATTTCCATTATAAAGGAAGATAATTGCCTAACAAGGTCATTGGGAACAAGGAATACAGTGGGATTGAAATTAGGTCCTTCTGTCCTTTGGTAGAACAGGTCCTTTTATTTCATGACGTGCTGGAAGGACCCACTGGGCTGAAATCGTGCCAGTTCCAGACACTGTGTGTACATCACATCTCCCATTGCCCGCCGGAAAAATGAGTTCATGAAATGTTGGAAAATGCCCCAATGAAGATTAATATCAAAACTACAACTGGGCCAGTCTGTAGTTATGTGGTAGCTTCCTTAAATGTGTAAAGGCTGGAGGAAGGTGGGTTTCTTTGTTTTTCTTGTCCTTTAATTCTGTGGGAATTGTTTCTTATTTTTTATTTTTTTGTTTGTTTGCTTAAACTGCTCTGAAGATAGTGTCAGTAATTTTCTTGTCCTTTGTATTGTTTGTGATTAGAGTAACAAGCTTTTTCTGAGAATTTTCACAGTGTCAGTGGGAGATGGAATTATCCTCATTTTGAAGGAGGAAAATTGTTACAGGAAAAGTGGGAGATTCTCATCTATTTAAGATGCTAACCTCATATTTTGTTTTTAACTATACCTGTGTCTCCAAAGTACATTCTGGGTGATTTCTAGTCATGTCCTAATAAAAAGCTGAAGTTTTTTGGATGAAACTTTTAAAACTCTTTTGTCCCTTTGAGGCGGAAAACCTGCCAAGTCTGTGGAACTTCAGTGTGGTGATTAAAGTTAGACATAGTTGTAAGTAACTGAAAACACGTCTGCTAATCAGAGATGTTAAGCAACTTCAGTAGAGTTTGCTAGCAGTCAAGCCTGTAATGCATGTCAGAGGCTATTACTGCTATTTTGAATGAATCGTTTGGGCAACAGAGGTCATGACTTAATTTGTAGTTGTATCCATAAGTACACAGAACACGGGAACTGCCTATTAACTACTTCTGCATTATGATATCTTTTTAATGTCTCATCATTCAAAAATGTATTTTCAAATGCAGAGGAGCAATCTGAAAGAAGTATGTGCTTACACAGGTTAAACTGCATGTGTTCAAATAGATCTTTATCTTTTTGATGCCACACTGAAATATTTATATGATATTCAAATAGCACACGTGGAATAGACACAATCAAGTGTCAGTCAGCTTCCAGAAAAGTTGCTGGGTGTTTTCTCAGAAGGCACCATCCTTCAGCTTCCTGGCAAAAGAGGAACTACTATTTGGAAATGAGCCAATGATACATCTAATGAAATTCCATAGCTCAAATAATGATCAGCACCCAGTGAAGATTAAAAAGATACTGTTTGCTGCTGGTTTTCCGCTTTTAATTTTTTGTTCCTTCTGAAACAAAAAGCCCGAGGCTACCCTCAGAAAAAGATGAAGAAGGGAAAGAGGAGGAAAAAAAAAAAAAAGCCCTCGACTACTGTCTTGAAATGAAGCATTTACAAAAGAAAAAGATCAGCTGTGAAAGACCTACTGCTGAAGTGAGCTTGTCCATGCAGAGAATGCTTGCATGAGCAACAGACTACAAATTAAGAATGATTGTAGCTCTGATCATGATATTCCTGACATCCTCCACAAAATCCTCAGTGTTACAGAGCTTTATTCTAACCATTCCCCCCCCCAGCAGTGTGTTTTCATTGGCATAGCATTGTGAGACATCAAAATGCTGGGCTCTGAAAAATCTAAACTTGCCCTTGCCTCAGCAAGTGGCATGTTCCTCCATGGGACCACTGTGAACCTTTGACTTTAAGCTTTTCTTTTAAAAATCTAGTCCTGTGGGTTGCATATGAAATGTGTTCAGCATAAAAACATGGTCAACTAAGTTGTTTAAATGGGCTTCAAGCTCCAGAAATGTCAAGTCTTTCTAGAACTATTTGGGCCACAGCAAAAGCAATCTGCTGGTTTGATTATATTTTTTTATATTATTCTATTGATCTTTTCTAATCAGGGGAAAATAAACTAAGATTTAAAATGCTTCTAGAAGCCACAAGTGTGGGGTTTAGAGCTTGGGAAAGAACCCAGACAGCAAGGCTGGATTAGCAAGAGTCCCATGAATAGCCTTTTGCAGCCAGGAAGATGAGTGATGAAGGGTAAAGATCAACTTCTCCACTCGTTACTTTGAACAAAGATGAAAAATAAAACAAAAGCAAAGCACCTCCTCTGTTCCTGCACCTGCTGGGAGTGGGATTTATGTAGGGCTCGAAGGCTGCAGACAGGCTGCCTAATTGTCCTCGGTGGAGTTGGTAGCTGCCTGGAGCAGTAGACTTCTAGGGGTATGAATACAGACCTGATTTGGTTCCTGCTGTGTCAGAGCACAGTAATGTTAGCCTGAGTGGTACCAGAAAGGTCATACTGGTGGCATAACAGCCCCAACTCCTGGGGGCTCCCCCTGTCTCTGCAGCCCAGGCCCACTCCTTTCCTTCACCTCGCTTAATGCAGCAGGAATGGCCCATCACTCCAGTCCCTAAGCTCAAAGGTGATACAATGTGGTTTTGCTGAACCTGCTGAGGAGCTGGAATTCTAGTCAGGGCTGTTGTGTCCATCATATCCGTTCCTGACACATGTTTTGGCATGCCTCCTCCTAAGAAGACACACATCTGTTTAGGAGCTCAGCTGAAGCAGCTAGTTGTGGTCCCTGGAATGCATTCTGACAGGGATGCTGCCACCTCAAAGGAACATGAGAAGTGAAGTTGGCAATAACTTAAGGTCCCGGCACTTACACAGGAGCTATTTATTCCCTTAAATTGTAGAGTGCTTGATTCCCGAGTTGCAGCACAACAATTTTTTTTTCCAGACTACTTAATTCCTTGGTCTTGGAATGAGGAATTATCAGGTACAAATTTTCAGTATCATATCAGTCGACTCATGGTGTTGTTGCTCCTGGTTCTTTACTATGTTGTTTTAATAAATTGTGTGTATCCATATACTCCTAATAGCTTGCTTGAGCAGGAATATTTATGTCTGTAAGCTATGCCAAAAGGAGTGGTTAAACCCAGAAGCAATAGGAGCTAACTGAGGTGTGATGAGAGGAAAATAATTCTTCTAAGTGTACTTAATAATGGCTTGTCAGTTGAAAAAAAAATAAACAGACTAAAATCCCTGATCATCCAGAATTTACAATCTGCTAGTTTGTTGGAATGGTAAAATCTTAAATGTGCTGTCCGTATCTCAAAATCCAGCCCATCAAGGTCTATCCCCTGAATGATTAATACATAGTTTGGTGAAAACTAGTAAAAAAAGTAATAATTTTAAAGTTGTTCTCCACCTTTCTCATCTACCTGTTGTTTTTTCTTCTACCCNTCATTCGTTACGCATCTACGTCTGTCCTCTTTGCTCTGTGGGTTGGCTGTTGCTGACTTCTCTCTGCACACCATGTGGTCCAAAACATTTATTTCACCTACTAGATACCAGTGAGGAAAAAATCTCGAGTTCTTAAGTAGCTCTGGTTATGTGTATTAGGTCATCTTAAGTCATACTTTGCATTGCATATACTCTTGGCCCTTGATATAATGGTTGAGCATCTCTCTCCTGTTAGATGCTTAAAACATTATTTATGGAGTGTTTGTAAACTTACAGGCAGAGTGTCTGGGAATGTTTGGTGTGTTCCCATAGAGCTGAATTGTATTTTGACAGCTGGTTAATGCCACAAAGCCTCCAGTGCCCACTGCTCTCTAGCTGCGATTTCTTCACTAGTGAGATAACTTGCGATAGTTGTTCTGCAGACATGGCTGTGATTGACAATCTGGATTTTAAAATGTAGGCTCTTCCATGTAACTGTTGTTTGTGGGATTGGTTCAGCCCAAGTAATTTTGCTTTAATTTCTAAATATGACGGTAAATTCAGCTCTTTTTTCCAAGTTGAGCTGAAAGTTAATATTAAAAATAGAATTTGTTAACATCATAGTTTGTATCGCCAGTCTTCATAATTAAAGCACTTTGGCAAGTATATATATCTTGTTTTATTAGACCAAACGAAGGAACAGAGAAGTTAAAGGGTTTTTCAAGGTCAAACTCAAAGAAAAACAGTACGGTTCAACTTGGGACCTTGTCTCCTTTTATGGATGCTAGCCCCCCTCTCTGTAGTAGCAGAAGTCACTGGTTGCTGCTATGTAATCTAATCACTCCCTGTTCTTGTTTATTTTTGGATGTGAAAATGAGGTTTCAGTCATCATTTGTAGTGAGTCTAACGAATGCTGAAACCTGAAAATGCTACTCTTACGTGTTTCCCATTTGAGAGATGCCTGCTGAAACTAAGGCGAGCTAGGCATTTGTACCATGGATAAAATGGATAAAAGAACAAGCATGTTTTAAGCCTGGTCTTACAGTTTATTCGTTCTGAATATACTGTCTTTGGATACCTTCTAGTCAGGTAGTTGAGTAAGTAACATAAGAAACTCTTGCTAAAATGTACTTTCCTAATGCTGGTTAATACACCAGGAAGAGAATATCATAAAATAATTTTATCTTTATATTTTAAGTTCTCTTCTTCCACTTCCCTAGGCATTTCCATACTCCATCAGTCCTTATATTTAGCTGGTTTTATTCAGTATTATTTATTGTGAAGGTACTGGGAGGGGAAACTTGGGGGGTTTGTGGGGTAGTAGTTCTGTAAGATAAATAGGTTTTACTTAACACCATGGAGTATAAACTGAGGACTTGTCAATTAAGGCACTAGTAACATCTACATGAAGCCTGGCCTATCGTCCCAGTGTCCAAAACTAACATGCAGCTCTTTAACAGATTATCCTTTTGGTTGGTTCCAACGTCCAGCCACCCACCAAGCCCATACACAGTTCCTTACCATCCCTCTCAGCTTCACAGGACGCTGTTCATGATCTTTCTTAGGAAACATTTGGAGCCACAGTAGTTCCCAAGAAGATTATTACAAAGTGCTTTTCATGGATTTACATTTAAAATCTATGAAAGAAATAGAAGCAAACCTAGTATGATAGCAGACCTTTGGTATATTAAAAATAATATTGCAGTAATTTGTGCTGTATTTTGCTGGCTGCTGTAGAATTGTAAATAATCCTTAGAGTATGGAATTTACATACTAAGGTCTAAATAGCTTAAATAGCTCTTGGTAAGAAGATTTTTTTACTTTTGCTGCAATCATAAAATCACTTTTTGTTTTCAGGCCATTTGGAACGAACTTGTTTCAGAGCCCTTGAAAGGAACAGCTTTTGAATAAAACACGCCTATTATTCTTGCTTATAGTTTTATAAATACGTATCTCAAAGGTGAGTAGTCAGTCTACAAACTGCTTGAAATGCCCCTTGGAAATTAAGTTTGCTGATTTCATTTCAGATATAAAAAAGGGCTTTGAAAGACGACTTTGGAACTTTTAGTAGGTATTTGTAATGGCAGATTACCTGTCCCTGCATATACTTGCTCAGCACTCTTGGTCCATGGTGTATGAGTAAGTGAGGAAGTTAGGAGTTTCTGCAAGAATGACTCATACCAAGGAGGAATCCTAATACTCTTCTCCCCTGTCTGATCATGGAAGCTAATTAATTAACCTGTGTGCGTAATGCATCTTCCCAAATTGCGGAAAGGCTGTTGATTCCACTTCCTGTGGGAGACAGGATGAAAAATTCTGAATGTAACTTCAGTAACACACTGCCTCAAAAGTGAGTAGAATTGCTGTTAGGAACCTGTAACTGGCCATCCTGACACTTTGCTTAAAGTATAGTATTGGCTCTTCCTGTTGATTGTTTTTGAAAGAAATAGTAAAATTCTGACTTTTAAGGCTTTAGAGTATAATCCTTAGGTATGATGACATCTTGCTACTTCTAGACAAGCCTTTCCCTATCTCTTTGGTCAGCTTCATTTTCTAGTAGGTAGATGGTGATAGTAAATGGGAATGGATGCTTGGAGGTCAGCAGTAAAAGGTCACAAGCCTGAACCTCATTCTTATGACTCTCTCATGCCAGTATCACAAATGTAATACTGTGCAGACTCAGAGCTCAGTGGAACACAAGTATCTGAAATAACCATTTCTTTGTGTAGCTGTTGTAACTTCAGTAGGTGATGCTTGAAGAATTTTAACTGTATCTTTTAAGCTTGCTACTGCAAATTGCTTAGAGAACCTCATTATTTTCTGTTTGGAGAGCAAAAATTAATGTTTCAATTGTACAGCATACTGAAGGTTTATTTTGAATTAACCAAGAGCCCTGAACTATTTACTGACAAGAAAAACCAAACTAAACAGTGTTTTCTCTTCTGTAGACAGAGTTTTATTGTACTTGCTTATCCTAAATTTCAACATGGTGTTGGAAGTTATAAACAGTGACTGTGGAAACAACTCTACCTTAGTACTGTTTAAGTTTCCTAAAGTGCAACAGTATTCTGCAACAGTACGAGATTAATGCCTAACATGCTTCTACTTTCTTTTTTGTTGTTGTTCAAAGACTTACAGTAAAACTCTAGAACTTCTCAGATCTACTTTCAAGGTGCATGAAGAGGCTATATCTTGGGCAGTACCTACACTATGCTTCATTGCCCAGAACAGTGCTAAATACTTGAGGATTTTTTTACTCGTTGTATCTGAGTCTTTCAGAGGGAAAATTTAACAAAGTCTGGAAAACCAGGGATTTAAACTCTTGTAGCCCCAATTTATACAAGTCTACTAATGCTTATCTATGCTGCGCCAAGCCTTTTAGTCAATGTTAAGCATTTTGAGAAAGGTCAGTCTACAGATCCAGTTTGCTGTGAGATTAATACAATGCATTAATGTCTGTTATCGGCACCATTTTTTTAAAGGAACTACTTTCAATTTCTCTGAATTTGTTTATGCTAGTTTGGTGTCTTGGATCAGTCTGTCTTCCATTGTAAATGAATGCTATTGCTAGAAAACATGTTAAGATTATTTGCAATGGCAGGAAAGAATCTATATTAATCATTTTTTTATATTTCTTCCTTGAGAAGCACTTGTTTTATTTTCTAAATATCCTTTTGTCCTATAAAGAATGGTAGGGCAGATGCTGGCTTTGTTCTAGAGGTCTCTGCGTAATTTTTGTGGGTAACGTCTGAAGTCAGCAACAAAGGGTTTATTCTCCTTTTTTCTTTTTCAACGTTCCTCTGGAAAAGGAAATGAAAGCAGCTTGAACAGTCTGTATCATTTGCTTGAGATGTGCAAGTTGTTACTATGTGCAATTTTTTTATACCTGTCTATAGTCCATAATCCTAACAAAATAAAGGAAATATTTCTATAAAATTGCTGATCAAATACTGCATGACATGAGGAAACATTTTCCTCAGTTTCACTTACACTAGTAGATCTGGAAGTTCAATTTTGCCTTTTGTCCAGGGAGCTGTTACACATTTTTGTATATGTTTGGTAGTCAAGATTATGTCAAATTTTTAATATATTCAATGTTGCGTATCATGATTGCTTTAGGCAAATGTTTATCTCACAACTTTTTAAAACTGAAAAAGCTCTAGGCCTTTGGTGGAAAAAAATGTTAGTGTGAGGAGGTAATTATGAAAATGATTCTTCTTCCTCAGGTTATTTGATCTTGGTGCATATGGTATATATTTGCATATTTTACCAATAACCACTGTTTCTCAGTACACATCTTAAATGAGCAAAGGGCACCAACAGCTACAGGAGAATCATGTGAGGTTCTTTTCTCCCTTCGCATTTCCTCAGATGAATTTTAAGTGCTGTTCTTGATAATTCTGACATTTTCTGACAGAAATAGGTTTCATAGCTTAATTTTTAGAGATGGATTTACTTTTAGACAGTAAAGAAAAAACTGCATCTTGGACAAGGAGATATATTACAGGAGTATAACAATTATATTTATAAACCTACTTTTTAATTAAGGCTTTTCACAATACTGGCAAATACATTTTTCAATATAGCTGTGTTTCAGGTCTGAGTGAAATTTTTTTTTTTTTTTTTAGTAGTCCCAGAGAGGCAGAATGGGGTTGTATGTTAAAAGCTGGAAATGTAGCTGTCTGCAGCTCTTTCCCACAGAGTTGAAATTCATTGGGCCAAAGGTGATTTAACTTTTGTTTACTCAATACAGGGGACTCTCAAATTATCCATGATGTGGACTAATTTTTCCTAAGAAGTGGGTTACAGGCACCTACTTACCTCTTTTCAGTTGTGTGAATTGCCTCTCAGTCCTGGTCACATAACATGTCTGTGGGTTCAGCAGTAATTGCTAACATGGAAAAAAGCGGTATTAGAACAGGATTTATGTACTTAAAGTGCTGTCGTGGAAGCAAAATCCAGACCTGTGGGGAAAAGCCAGCATCCTGTGGCCTGCTGAGTGCTGTAAACTGTAAGGCAGAAAAGCCTTTTGGCCTAACTTGTGCTGGGGATGTGTGGCTTGTTGTGAATAACAGGAGAGCTCCTTGCCAGCGCTCACTACTCGCTCCTTTGAGCCCTGTTGATGTGTGAGATGGCGGATATGGCCACTGCAGAGTGGAAGTGAAAGGTATTTCAGATACACAAAAAGCTGGGGCAATTAAGTAAGCTGTGATTAAGCAAGCGGCATAATAAACAGTATGAAAGAGCTGCTTGGCATTCAAGGAGGGAAAGAATCAAGGCAGTGTGGGTAGAGCTAATACACAGAGGAAAGATTGGGAGGCAGGACTGGGCAGACTGTTAAGGGTAGATCTACTCAAACAAATTACACCATGTGGAAAAAGAATTTCCCACTCGGCTGCCTGGGGACATGCAGTCTTTCCGTACTGATAGTTAAGAAAGCAATCTTCTCTAATTGCAAGTTGGGAATATTTGCATTTGGAACTACTAGGAACATTTTGGTTTTTGTGTACTTCACTCGCTGTCTGTTACCTGCCTGTCTCTTTTAAAAGTATAATTGCCCTGTAGAGACTGGGAAGAGCATTGTACGCACCGTGTCTCCTGTTGCCTGAAGAGCATTCTGGTATACCACTGTTTGTTTTTTCTCGTGAGTTTTTTCCATGCTGGTAGCAGCCATACACTTTTTAACTTAATGATCTAACAGCAATGATGTCCTAATGGTATGCTTCCAAACCATGACATGGTACAGGAGGGTACCATTTAGTCATAGCAGTTTGTGATTTTTCAATCAGAAGATTGCTATAAAAATTATCATAAAGAAGCACTCTTATGGCAAAAGAACATGTACAGCAAAAAGTCAGAAATAATTGGAACGTGCAGGGAAAGTAACCAAGACTTTAACTCATCCGTTTAGTGATGGAGGAAATGATAGGCCATATATGAGCCAGGAAAGCTTGTCTGTAGGAAAATCATTGAATACTCCATTGCTTCTGTGGGCTAACTGGGACGTGAGAGCACAACTGTAGTCAAAGAGTTTGTGTTCAGTTACTTTCTTGGGTAATCTATAGGTACCCTTGCAAGTCAGTTGCGTATGTCTTTTCTTAAATGATACTAAATGGTACTAAAATTATATGTTTTTATTAATTTAGTGGAAAAATCACTTAGTATGGCTATTAGCAAACACATATCATAGTGTTTAGATGAAGATGGCATCCATGTGATCACAGGGCGTGCAGTTTATATGTTTAAATCACAAAATTCAGGAAAAGGTAAGAAGTCAACAGTAAATGTTTATTTTTTTTTTTTATCTGGAGGGTTAAAAAGGAAGGAATTCAAAATGGTACTAAATAGTACATCTCGCCCTGAGTTTACGTTACAACTTGTACTGTAAATGCTGTGCTACCTTTGAATAACCCAAATCTCTCTTAAGGTCCCTTTATGCTTTAATTCAACTTGCTGTTAGTGAGCTGTATCTGCTTCTTCTATATTTTTGGGAATGCTGTGTCTGCTGTAGAGCTTTAAATTTTCGTTTCCTCTAGGAAGTAATTCAGAGGGGAGGAGACAGTTAAAAATAATTTGTGTTTTTTTCTTATCTGTTTTTGGAAAGCCCGAACTTTGAAATTACAGCAGGAGCAAATGCTTTTAATTAAAACTAAATTTCAATTACATTTGCTTCTTTCTGATTTCTCCTTATTGATCCCTGTGGCCATTCATTATTTAGCATCATCTTATATGGCCCTCAGTGTTACTCAGTTGGGCGTATTTCATCTCTTCATTGCAAAAATGAGAGATGCTTTCGCAGGTAGTGATGGCTTCAGCATTTATTTTCAGTTATTAAACCGTAGAAAAAAATCTTGATTAAGTTGACTTTTATTAGTTATTTGTATTTCTTTTGTGGTTTTTGGCCTTCACGTTCTAGGTAATAAATAAAAAATAAATAAAAAAAAAAACAAAAACAGAGACCCAGGATAAGAGGATGATTCCTATCTACCCTGAGCAGCCTTTAAGTACCAGGAAATAGCAAGGAGGAGGAGCATCGTGCTCAGCAAGGCAGATTCAGCCCCTCTTGCTGTCTAGTGTCTGATTGAAGTGACTAAGTATGTTTGTGGCCCTCACGGAAAAAAATGGCTTCTCAAACAAACAAAACAACCCCAGTAATGCCAGATGCAGTCAGGAGGGAGGACTGGATCTATTCCTACAACTCAATACACAGTTAACGAGCAAAAATTTTGGCTCATAAATCTTGGCTCCTTTTACTTTAAAAGCCTTGATCAAAATCGTGCATCCATGAACTGAATTGTATTTCCTCTGACAAGGTTATCTGAGCAGCAGATTTCCAGTGTGTATGAATGATGATACAGTTCTCTCCCACGGCTAATGAATATTCTAGCTTTCCAGATACTTGGAGGATTAGGTCAGAGTGGTGGTGGTGGTATAAATTTCTGGCGTGGAGGCTTGTGCTCTGCAAGAGGCACTTAGAGTGCGTAATCTGCTGATGTTTTCATGAGTGCCAAGTAAAATTGTTCTCTAATTGGAATGTTTTAGAAGGCATGTTTTGTATTTCTGTTGAATGCCCAGTTTCTCTAGTTCCATTTTTTGCTTCTTCATTGTTCATATAAAGACATTAACCCAGTACATTTGAAATAAGACAAATTTCCAACTTCCTTTTTTTTCTTAAACTGTAATTGACATACTGCCTTTACGGTGTTTGGCTGTTTCAGTGTTAAGGGGAAAGAGCTTTTCATTTTCAGTAGGAAAGGGAAAAAACCCACAAAATTCCAGTGTTTTGAAGAGAAAGGTGGTGTATATCGGGTTGTAAAAGTTTAGCTGACGTGTCGTCATGTTGTTTTCTGTTTGCTTTGAAAATATGTTGTTGGCATTTTGTGTTATTCCCTCTGGGAGATATATCTCAATTTCCAAGAAACTTATAATCACACAGAAAATAAGAAGCTTTGTGTGCATAATTATGTATCAGAGAGAAAATCTTGAATGTTCTACCGAACCCGAGATCAAAATACTCAGCAAGAGTAAGGATGGCACTGAAGGATGGGCTCGATGTGTAACTCCTCCGTTAAAGGTTGCTAATGGAGTATGCCTGTTTTTGGATCCCTGCCCACTTGATTACGGTGGTACCTAAACAGATACTGTACAAAATACTGGATTTTCTTTGGCTGTTTTCCTTTGGTTTGGTACTTCTGAAAGCTGTATGAGTCGGTCAGCTTTTGCAGTGCACTGGTTGTTACAAAAATATCTATGAACCCTCTTGCAGGACGGCGTGCTTCCTTTGGAGAACTCGTATTCATGTGATAAACTTGAGGTACAGTTTTGCAATTTAGTCGTGCTGACTAAATACTGGCAAATTCCTTAAACATTGTTGAGGAAGTGGGAGCTGAGAGCTAGTCAGGGCCTCAGACTTGCTGAAGGCATCCAGTGCTCCCTTTAGTGACATAGAGACATACTGGTGTATAGCTTGGCTCCAGGGTGTGTTACTGTAGGGAAGAAGGATAGCTTCATCCCTTTCACCTACTAGGCTTTTTCCTCTTGCATGGAAATGTGTTACTTAATTGCAGGAAAAAAAAGGCCTCTACTTAGTCCCCATGTCAAAAAAAAAAAAAAGTTTCCTAATTGGTCTTAAATGATGCATGCATAGAGAAAAAACGTGGTTTGCCTCCTATCTAATATTTTGGACATGCTCCCATTTCGTAATGTGATTTGATGTGAATGAATTGTTCACTCACCTAGAGCTTCATAAGGATCTGGCTAGCCAGCCCTGTTGTATTAAACTTTCCATGTTGTTGCAGTTGCTGCTTATCAAATGATATCACCTTGCGCTATCAGAAATAACGAACAGTCTTTGGGCTTCAGGCAGAGTTTGGTCTCTTACATGTTTTTAATGTCTGATCTTTGGGTTTGAAGTTAATGAAGGGGATTCATTTGCACTTTTGTTTCAGACTTGATTTTTTTATGCTTGATAAACAGTGTGTCTACAGTGCTTTCATCTACTGTTTAGTCCTGTGCATTCAAAGAGGAAGGAGAACTTGGGAGTTTTGTTTGTTGTTGTTGTTTTTTGGTTTTGTTTTGGTTTTTAAGTATTTAAGTGGCTATTTCTTATGCACTTCTAAAGAAAAAGCAGCTGAGAGTACTTCCCCCCTCTCCCCCTGCCCAAGTAGTAGTTGTGGAATATCAAAAAAGCCAACTTTGTTACTCCAAATGTTCTTTTTCCCCTTCCAAAAAAGGACATTCGCTGCAAAATGCCTTTTTTATCTTGCAGCATATGCTGTGTAACAGCCTGTCCTGCTGTCTATTTCAGAGTCCAAAATTTCCTCAACTTACTGATCTTTTAGTGTAAAACCCAGATCTGTCTTGCTCAATGCACTTGAAACCACTTTAAGAACAGTCAACTGTTGTTACTGAGAATCATATGTTATCATATGCTCAGATAAATTGGGCTGCATGTCTTCCAAAAAACCCATAAAATCAGGTCTGCTTTAGTTCTTACTTGCCTGCTCTCTGCATTCCCCTCAAGCTTCTCAAGAGTTTGCACTGCCAAGATTGAAAGAGTTGACCTATTCAGAAAAAGGTTTCTGATGCTCATATTTTGAAAAGTTTCTCATAATAATGACAGGGAAAGTATCAGTAATTTTTTTTGGCCTTGAGAGTGTTGGGGAAATATCAACAATTTATATGGCTGACATAAATTCAGGCAGTTTTGGGACTGCTGAGCATGCAAAAAAGGTGTGGAAATTCGGAATTATCTGTGCTTCTGGCCGAGTGGGATGAAACCAAGAAACATCTATTGCTACATGGCTTATCTAGATGAATTTTCTCCAGACTGTTGCAACACAGTGACAGATTTTATTATGTCATTATTTCTGTTTATAGTCTTGTCCTAACCCAACAAAAGGAGAAGTGTCTGAAAGAAAATACTGGGGGATAAAAGAAGGAAATGGTAACTACATTTTTTTTCCAAGCTAGGGTTGTAGGACTCTGAACCATTCTACATGTACTATTTAACACCCCCTGCCCTGCCAAAAAGAAGAAAAAAAAAAACACAAACAACCCCACCCCTCAAACTTGCAAGCATTTATTCTAGAATTTACTGTATAGAATTGACATTTCAAAATTATGAATCAGAAAAAAATTCAACTGGCAATAAATTTAACAGTAAGTAAATTGAATTGTGGTATTACGTTTCTTGTCATCTCTTCTCACCTTTCGTAGTCCTGTTGTATAATTATTTAAAAACATGAAGATACATTGTTTTAGAAATATTACTGCAGAAATTGTAGGTGATCAAGCTGTTGGGCTGTTTTAAAGATGCTCTTTTCATGCTTGACTTTCTGAAGATAACTTCATTTTGTTAAATATTACATAATGGATATATATTGCTTTCGTAAGTGTATAGTCCTGCAGTTCCAATTTTAAGTTTTATTTTATTTTGTTTGTGAAAACTTCTCCATAAGACAGTTTATCAAAATAGTTGCTGAGAAGCTTCATGTTTCTAATTACCATTCTTGGATTCCAAAGATAGATAAATCAAATTAATAACTGGAGTAAATGAAACCATTCATAGGAGATAGTTGCACCTTAATGGCTAAACCTAAATAAAAGCAAAAGTGATGCTGATGCAGGGGCAGTACTTCTGGAGAATTCTCCTTTTCCTACAGGGACCTACATGCAATGTGTGAGTTTAGCCCTCATTTTTGGAGAACACTTTTCACACCCTCTGTGAATTTTAAGCTTTCAAGGCAGCATCTGCAGATAATGATTTTTTTTTTTGCCATGTGTGGCAGCTGTGAGCATTCAGCATCATGATGTATAGTGATTTGGTGTTGGCTATGTTTTTCAGGCTTTAGCTGGATAGCAGTAGTGCAATAAGTCAGTAGTGCTTAGGGAAGTCCACCTGATTCAGACCGACTTCTTCCCACAGAGCATCAAATAGAGGCTGGAGCTCCCAACAGAACCTGCTAAAATTCTCTGTAGACTAACTGTAGGTGTGCCAACATATACAGTGGTTAGCATCATCGCTTTGCTTCAGTGAAATGTCCTACAGCATAGGTTTTGTTTCTTTTCTTGCAGATGGGATTATTTTGATTGTCAGCTGAATGAATACTTGTGATGGGAGTTCTTCAAGAACCATAACCAACCTATCTGCTTTGTGTGAGTCCTTCTGTAATGTAAGCATAAAGCAGCATATCTGGGAAGCTGCTTTATGTGCACATTAATGGTGTGCACAGGTGAAGGATGCTAATCACACTTGCAGGCTTTCTTGTATTATCAGCTTGAAAGTAGCATAATCACCTTTGTAGGCCATACACAGAGAGGACAGAGGTTCTTGTTCATGATTTTGAAAGTGATGTGGGGGCAATAAGTTGGTCAATAGTTTGTTGCTGTCTTTCTTGAGCGCCTTGTCCTTTGCCAGAATGGAGGACAGGAAACCCATGTGTAAAAAAAGATACCTGGTTGTTGGAAATAATCTATATTTTTGCATCTAAAAAAATAAAAAGGTTCTGCTGCGTCTTCTCATGGAAGAACACCAATTGGTCAGCTGTGTGTGGTGCTGGTGTGGGTGTTCCTCAAAGCATTTGTTTGACCTCAGAAGCAGCCTCGGCGAGGAGCTAAGCAGAAAGCAGTCATTTCGTGCCATCCAGAGCATTTCTGTGAGACAGCATGGAAAAGCCATGACCTGCATGTGCAGCTTTGTCTGTTGCAAAATGTTTTACAGACTACTACAAGGAAATCAGGGGCTCAAATCAGCAGGGGAGTTTTCTCATTTGTCTTGGATATATAGTCCCGTATCAGTTATGGAACAGTCTGTGCTCTGTTGGGGCCCATTAGTTTTTTTTTTTTTAGTCTCATCAGTGGTCTGTTGTTGGCCTGTGTCAGCGTTTCTTCCAGATGATCCATTGCTTTGATGTTACTTCTCACTTTGTGTAAAAGTCACAACTGCGCCTTTGTTTCTGGATTGTGTTAGAGGTGCCTTGCCCTCACTGCTTATAACAAGGCAGAAATACAGCAACAAAGGAACCCTGACAAGTTGCAGCATAAGTCCCTGATAGCTGCAACTAGATAGCTGCTGTTGGAAGTGGAGAAACTACACAGTTTACCCTTTCTTCCTTGTGTCTGCGTGAAGAAGATTTTTAATCTAACGGGAATTTTGTGCTACCAAATCTTGTGAAAATTCTCCTTGGAATATTTAAGATTTTAATTTATTTTGACGTTTTCTTTAAAACTGCATGTTACAAACACATCCATGTGAACACTGAGTATTTGTTCATCCAGCAGATGTTGACATTGATGTGAAGATGTTTTAATTTTTACACCCTCTCTCTCCATGTGTATTGTAGTTGATAGTAACATGGTTGATTTTTTTTTTTCATATTAGATAGTCAAAAGCTCTCCATTTTAAAGCTTCATGGAAATTACTGTGGATTTTGCAGAATCTGTCCCAGATAGCGCAGAACATGGTTTTAGCTTGCAACAGGGCAGATCAGGGATCCTTGACAAGATGAATGTTGTACTGGACAGCATCTGACGGTGTACTCTGAATCAGTGTGGCCATCACTGTGTACTCCATATGGAATAAAGTTACTAGAAGATTTTTCCCCTAGTTTTTTTTCAGATTGCACATGACTTTGAAACTGTTTGAGATATTGAACCTGTAATTTAGACTTGCAGTATTTTGGGAGTTCACAGCTCAGTTTTTCCACCATTTGGTTTGGATAAAATCACACCCTTTAGGGAAAACAGTTTGGCTTTAATACTTCATAGCAGCAATGCAGACTGCATGAGTAGATTTTACAACCTCCCTCAATTCATAGCTGGTGTTTTATAGCAGTTTCAGTTCTTGACAGATACAGCTCTTAAAATGCTTGTTCTGTCACTTCTGAAATAGCCATGGAGACTAGAGAGGGACTCTTGTCTAAAATGCAACAAGCAAAACAGACGTATTGCTTTCGATGTTTTTGCTTCTCAAATGTGATAAAACTTCGGATGAGTGTATTCAGCAGGATTTTGAGAAACTTTGTTGAATTAAAATGAATCTTTTTCACTGAGTTTCACGGCCAAAACCAGATTTAGTGGGGTATGGTTTTGTTTACAGCAGTACAGCTGATACTTGTCAACTATCTATCTCACTGCAATATCTTAGCATAGAAGATTGGAAAACGTGCCCGAGGACCAAATCCAAATCCTCCTTTCTCACTTAACCTCCCTGCATCACAGTGTAGTCTGTCACTGTACAGTAAGATTTTGCATGAAGCCACTGAAAATCTCTACTTTTGTGAAAAAAGCATAATGTATAAGGGTAGAGGAACTTGGCAGGAACAGGTAGTTTGTTATGTGAAAATAAGCTGTTGAGATGTTTGTTTTTTTTAAGTTGTTGTTAAATGGAAAAGCAAAAAGGTATCTTCTTGCTGCACAGTGTTCTTGGACTGAGTGCATTTGAACATCATCAGAAATTCTGGGATATTGGTGTTTTCTCGTAACTGCTGAATTGCTTGTGTGTAGCACTTCTGAGTGACCATTTGAGATTGCACTGAAGCCAAGTACGATTAAACTGAAAGAAATAACCATAGTCAAAACGAAAATGTGGCTTTCAAATGATTTGGACATCAGAAATAAGGAAGATTGTGGGATTATTCAAAATGCGTATGCATTGTGCCTGTATCTATTGTATCTGTTAACTGGGAGTTAAAGAAGTAAATGTCAAAGCCTTGTATTCTGTTTCAGGACTAACATTGGCTTGAATCGGATGGTCTGAGTCAAATCATGCAATTGTTAGTTTAGCTTTGTCAGTGCTTTCCAATTTTTTGTTAGTGTAGTCCGAGACTTACTGGAAATTGTGACTTCTAGCTGGGCTGTCCCTTCCAGCCAGAATTATCCTGCAATCCTGTCAAATAAACTTTCCAGTGGGAGCTACGTGCTGACCTAGCCAGCTTGTTTCTACCTATGGCCTAACTGGGTCTTAGAAGTGCTTCTCCAGAGGTGAATGATGATGAAATCTGGTTTCTTTTACATCCATATTGAGTAGTAACTGTACGTGATCTGGTGTTGGCAAGCCACATAGCTAGTCACTTGAGGGGTAGTTCCAAACATAGTGAGCACAAGGTCTCTTGACCAGCTAAATGTGTTCTTCATTAAAACTCTTGATGAGCATTGTGTTTATGTTGCATTTGTGAAAGGGAGGTATTGGATGGTATTTGTTAATTTTTACAAAAGCTGTCTATTTTTCTTTCTTTGTCTCATCACATGGTCCTTCAAGCTGCAATAACCAGTGGATTAGTGGCGAATATTTGCTATTTTATTGAGAGTCTGGATGACTGTCTGTGTGAAAGTGAATTATAGTAATCAGTTTCAGTTCTTCAGTGGGATAAGCCATGGTGCCAAGTAATCCTAAACCTGCTTTCTAACTTTGTCTTACTCTACAAAAAAGAAAGTAGGGAAACAGTCATAAAAATTTTCCATTTATTGAGAATGGTCTCCGCATAGGGAGATGGCGTGATGTGCAAATAGTGGTGTCAGGAGCTATATGCTGTCTTGCTGCAAAGACTCTGATTTCAGAGTCTTTTATCTAAATGACTGTTCTGGGCCTTAAGAGATATAAGAGGAATGTTAATTGTTTCTCAGGTCGATGTCTTTACATTAAAAAACATGCAAGCATGTGCAGAATTGCTTGAAATGTTCTTCCTAGTGCTGCTTGACCGAGTTGGTTAGCAATCTACAGTCAAAAGGCCAGCTCAGCCCGGTTTCAATTCTTTACTTTTTTTCATTATCTCTTCCTGTTACCTTGTTAACTCTTTTCTCCTAATCTCTCCTTCTCTGCATTCCTCATACTCTGATTGTAGTAGCATTCCCTTGCTATCAAATCACTGTTTTCTGTTACCCTTTGAATAAGTAATTTTTGCATCACAAAACAATATTGACATACAAGCTACAGGGCTAACTCATTGCTGAAGGTGCTGCAAATTGCGGACTGAAATGTGCTCTAAGTTCAGGAGCTCTTGAGAATGAGGGAGGACTGTAGTGAAACACCAGTTTGCTGACTTAGAAGTTACAGGTGTTTTGGATTATTGTAATTCTTGACAGTTTAAACCAGGTGACACTGCTGGAGTTTTTTCTACCTCTTCCCTTTGCCTGGTATGTGCAGGTATAGAGGCTCACAGTTTGAATCATTAGCTCTGTGATGCCTCCTAGGATTAGTAGTACACTGCCATTTGAAACCATTGCTTGAATAGAAGTCATGCGATACTATACTTGTTTCGGTTTGGTATTCAGTTCAGTATTTGGAATGTACATTGTTTTCCACGTTAAACAAAATGTGCGCTTATCCAGCGAAGTACCTACGTTTCTGAAATTTCTGTAACTGTGTGTGTATCAGAGTGAGAAAGTAAGTAGTAAGTGTGAACTCATGCATATGAACCGATTACTCAGGTTAATGTTGATCATGCTTAAGGACATGTTATGCTTACTGTACATCTGGTAGCAGTTTTTGCTGCAGTATCCAGAAATTGTATGTAGGTTCAGTAGTTTCCCAGATGATCTTTAAAAATAAAATTAAGCACAGGTGTTTCCTTTTGTCATTTGATTGCCTATTGAGATGCCTAGAATTCTGTCTGGGAATTTTTGAGGCTGTGTAGCAGAGTCACAGAATAGTCAGGGTTGGAAGGGACCTCTGGAGATCATCTAGTCCAACCCCCCCGCCAGAGCAGGGTCACCTACAACAGGTTGCACAGGACAGCGTCCAGGCGGGTTTTGAATGTCTCCAGAGTGGGAGACTCCACAACCTCTCTGGGCAGCCTGTTCCAGTGCTCCACCACCCTCAAAGTAAAGAAGTTCCTCCTCATGTTAAGATGGAACTTCCTATGTTCAAGCTTGTGCCCATTACCCCTCGTCCTATCAATGGGCACCACTGAAAAAAGACTGCTCCCATCCCCCTGGCATCCTCCCTTCAAGTATTTGAAAGCATTAACAAGATCCCCCCTCAATCTTCTTTTCTCCAGACTAAAGAGACCTAAATCCCTCAGCCTTTCCTCATATGAAAGATGTTCCAATCCCCTAATCATCTTTGTAGCCCTTTGCTGGACCCTCTCCAGCAGATCCCTGTCCTTCTTGAACTGGGGAGCCCAGAACTGGATGCAGTATTCCAGATGCGGCCTCACCAGGGCCGAGCAGAGGGGGAGGATGACCTCCCTCGACCTGCTGGCCACACTCCTTTTGATGCACCCCAGGATGCCATTGGCCCTCTTGGCCGCCACAATTACAAAAGAAAATCATGTGTACCTAAGAAGCAGAAAAATAACATGAGCTTTAGATGATTGATTTTCTTCCTAATTCTCCCTCCTTGCATTTTGAGAGATAGTGGGAAAGGAACATGTGGAACAGACAAAACATTTCTTCCTCCCTTTTTTCCTCCAACCCACCCTTCACTCCTGGTGTGAGGAAAAAAATGTTTTAAAAACCCCCAAACAATCTGTCTATTAGTTTGCAAACTACTTATTTGATAAGAATGTTTATACGCTTGTGTGTTAATGAATAGGGTCTCTGTTTAAAAATTGAGCAAGGTCTAAGGCAGAGGGATTACTGACCCTTACTTGTAACAGCATATGGTTAAAAGGGTGTCTTAAATTCAGTCTTTGATTGTACATGTTACATTTTTGTTGTTTCAGTATGTACTAGTTTTGCTTCAGGCTTATGGTCTCAAAGCCACATTCAAGACTTGCAACCTTTACAGGTTGGGTTCTATCAGCTGTCATGGCTGCTGAGAAATGGGTATTGCTTTCTTACAAGGCTCAGACCAGGTCTTTTATTCTATGATTTTTATTTACTTCTTTCCACTTAGGTTGTGTATCATTGTGAGCAATGGCCCCCTTCTTACGGATATCTTTCAACTCATTTGAGCTGGGACCTGTGCAGAATCAAGGGGAACAGCTGCAGCCTTTCTGTGCTATCAAGATGAAGGAAGCATTGACTACAGGTGAGGTTACAAATGGTGATGCTTTTCTGAATATGAATAAGTTTTTGAGAAATACTGTAATCTCTCTTAGTCTAAGAATGGTAATGAGTCCTGCTGTTCCTGTCATGCCAAGCACTTCAACATGAGCTTTTCTTTCAGAGTGGGAGGAATAACAATGACTTTTGTCTCTGTCCCCACCTTAAAACAAGACTTCTTTATTAGTGCTTTCTTGTACTGTGGCCAGAGTGCTCAGCACTTGGTAGGGTGAAGTCTAAGATCTCTAGTTTCTTCTGTCACCACCAACACACAACTACTCACCAAATATGCAGTGAAACAGCTGAAATGTCACTTTTGCATAGGTTAAGGTGAGTTGTGAGTTTTGCATGACAAAGGTTTGCAAATGTTAAATAAAGCATTGTTCTCTCCAGTTCTGCAAGTGACAGGCTGCGCTTGCAGAAGCTCTGCAGGGGAGAGAGTGGTGTAGTGGAGTGCTGTGAAGAGGGATCTGAACAGCAGCAGGTTTGAGAGAGCCATCCTCAGGCATAGCATAGTAAATGATCTTTACTGACTTGGAGAATAAGTGTCAATGAGAAGTGTAGGTAGTTGTTGTAGTAACTGAGGCACTTTTGGCAGAATTATGTTTGGAATGACTTGCACCCAAGGTCTTGTTAGCACCTCCCTTTTGAGCAGGCCCTCAGCCTTTGAAGACCGATTCTTTACAGAAACTGGTCCAAAGTTTTATAGTATTTTGTGATACTTAGGTAGAATGCATCACTGCAGTCAAACGGGATCAGAGGGAATTGTCGTACTGGGTTAGACCTCAGTTGTCTAATCCTGTATTATGTCTCTAGGGCTTCACAAAACACCAAAGAATGAAGGAAAGGGTGAATTTTCTTCTTCACAATATGATTGGGCTTTCCCCTTATTGCTGAGGTAAAAACTGCATTTAGACTTCAAACACAAAGTGCAGTGCCCCTTCCAGAAAATGTTGTCATCAAGCAAACATGTTAAGTCCCAAAGAAGCAGTTTCTTAGTCTGTTGGGAGAACCTCTGAAGAAATGGTCTTGAAAGTGTTGCAGCTGCCCGAATGCGTGGAGAGGTGGAAGTGGTCTAAATAAATCCACTTTTTTTTTTTTTTTCAGCTATTTCCTTTTGAAAAGTAGAATTGTCTCAACATTTCTCCTCTTTGTTTGCATGTGTCTTTGAAGTACTGAAAAATGGGGGAGGAGGGTGCAGTGAACCTTGGAGCAGTGACTGGTTGGGGTAATCAGGAAAAGAAACTGATGTTCCCAATATCAGTTTGACAAGATCTGGAACAACTTTTGTTGAATTTGCATGCTGAAACAAGGAAAAGCTTATTATATGGGAAGAAGAAAATCATTTGCATAATGATTAGGTATTAAGCCAGTTTGCAAATATGTACTATGTTTTGAAGCCAGTAGTGTCAGCAGAGAAACAAAGGAGGCCTGAATACAGGAGGGGTAAGAACGCTGTTCTTTGCGGACACTTAAGTGTTCATTTACAGGCAGGCAACGTGATCCACGAGAAATCTTGATTAGTATGATTTTAATTACAAAAGCAGCATGGCCAGGCTGGAAGTTGTTGCCAGTAATTCAGGTGGCTTCTTTCTGTTTTACATAGGGTTAAAATGTATATGGTAACGGATCAAAGCAGATATTAATTGGCACATAGGAATAGGGAGAGACCTGTGAATGGACCAAAATAGTTCTCTCCCCCTCTAAGAATCCTACAGAGTATTACCAGCTAGTCTGTAAACTTCTGCTTCTGCAAACCCTGAATTATTGTCAAAGGTTCTGCATTTCTCATATTCCCAAGGATGCCTCCTGAAGCGTGCCTTTTTTGATGAAGGGGTTTGGCTTTAGCAATCAAAAAAATACATGAGTGTAAAAGCCTTGCTCTGCAGGTAGCCTGCTTTTAACCCCACCACCCCCCCCCGGCCTTTTATTGTCCATCCTAATAATCTCTGAATTGTGTTTTCCTTGAGCTTTCCCTATATATTTTCACCATAATATTTCAAATTCTTCCATAGTTAAGAATAGAGTTTGGAAGTAGGTTTGCACTGCTAAGAACCTGAGTTTTTCTTTCTGCAGAGTTCCCCAAATTCAAGATAAAAGCTTTTGACTTAGTAGAGGAGAAATGCTCAAGTTGGCCTTGAAATGAAGGAGGTCCTTAGGTGGCTGTTTCTGAGCATTTCAGAATGCCCTTTGGCAAGAAGGGTTAGGTCTGCTTGTCAAACTTGTAATTTGTAATGCTGTTGTTGGCAGGCATTCCCTAATAAAGAAGTACAAGGACACTATTCGCTACTCTTGTTTGGATAGCTCAGCACAATTAAGTGGAGTGCATCGAGCAAGTTATTAATGAATGAACACAAACTCTGCCTTGAGTTTCCAGGAAGATTTTTAAATAATAAGTATCTAATTCCCCCTTCATTGAAGTGAATGTAAATTCTGTTGCTAATTTTAAGCAATAGACCACGCTGCAGCTTCTTGGGGAAGTGTCCAACTATTTAATCTGCTTTGCTATTGCCTTGCTGTCGTAAGAACAGATTACATACTTAAAGGAAAAAATGAATCGTTCAGAGCTGGAGAGGCACTTAGAAAGCACTTATATTGCAGCAAATGATCTTGATAAATAGCAGAAATTGTGCAAAATGTACAAAATTATATTCAGTTACCTGAGCACAAATGGGGAACAATTGGCTCGGCAGCAAATCACAGAGGAAAAACTGGGGAGGTGGTATCGTGTGCTAGAGTCACAGTGAAGAGCTGGATGTGGTTGCTTAGGAGGCAGTATCATTTGAGTATGCTGGTGACACTATTAAGAGACCCACATCTAGAAATATGCTAAAACTTGTTATAGATTGTACAGTCGCCAGCTGTTTTCTGTGCCACAGGTAAGGGAAGAAATTAGCTTAAGTGGTAGCAAGAGAGACTGAAGCTGTGTATTAGGGAAAAAAAATCCATCTAATAGGAATGGTGAAGCACTGTAAAACTCTTAAGGAAGGAGTCTGCGGAGACACTCTTGTGGGAGGCTAGGTAAATGTTACAAAATAAGATGTTTTTTGAGGTCCCTTCAGCCTTTTCCTTATTCTTTAACTGCACAAGGTCTGTGTGTGCTGGAGAGGACAGATAGGCCTTGTAATATCCTTTAAAAAGTAGCAATTGTGGCAGAGAGAGTACAGTGCCAAGGAGAGTGACTTATGAATGGAAGTGAAATGTTGGGATAACTTGCAAGTAGATTAGTGAAATGTGGAGCTTTTCATTTCTCAGCCACCAGTTTCAATTTAAACTAGGTCCGTGTAAGATGTATCTTAATTTATCTTACAGTAGCAGGTATTCACTATGATCAGACAACATGTCATGGAGATTGATACCAGAAAGCAGCCATGCAAATATTCCCTGTCAAGTTGGCTGACTAAAGCAGCTTCTGAATTCCAGAATGCGACTTGTCCCTCCTGGTGTCTCTCACTGCATGTTAACACCTTCACTACCTTTGCAGGCCCTGTTAGTCAGGGTGAGCTTTGCCTTCTAAGTCATGAATGTATGAACTGAGTATTTGAACTTTGTCCCAACCACAGTCCAGGAAGTAGTAAGTCTGCTTTTGGTTTCAGTACCAGGATTCTCTCTTTTGTTTTATTTTGTTTAGTTTAAGTACTAGATCTATGTTATTTGATTTTTACAGTTTCTGTCCTTTTTTTGTGGCTTTCAGAGAGGGGAAAAACTCTAGTTCAGAAGAAACCGACCATGTATCCAGAATGGAAATCAACTTTTGATGCCCACATTTATGAAGGACGAGTGATTCAGATTGTTCTCATGAAAGCAGCAGAAGAGCCATTATCTGAAGTGACTGTAGGTGTGTCAGTCCTAGCGGAGCGGTGCAAGAAAGGCAACGGCAAAGCAGAATTCTGGGTAAGGAAGATTAATTCCTTAAACTTACTGACCTGGTTATGTTTCTTTCAAGCTGAACGGATGCCTTATGTGTTTTAAACTATGAGTGTTTGATCCCTTTAGCATGTGTGGCAGGGCTTGTAAGACAATTATTTTAGCAGCATTTTTGAATCAGATAATGTACAATTGAAGTTCAAGAAACTAACAATAAAATCCATAGCATTAGTGTTTGAAATAATGGCATATATCACACTGAGTGCCTATTTTATAAAGCCTAGCAGGTTTTAGCAAAGAGCACACATTTAAATTGGATCTGATCATGGTAATTCATCCAGAGAAAAAGAAAGGTGAAGCTTATTCCAAGGCGTTTCCACTTAGAAATTCTAATTTTTTAAAAATTTATTTTTACAACAAATTTTAGTTAGCTTGATGCTGCTATAATGGGGATCCTTTAATTCCATTTTTGTTATCCTGGTATCTTTTCTTACCTCTGTGTCCCAAACAATTGTTTGTAGGTGAGGTCAAGGGGTATGGCATCTTGCCAAGTGTCAGTTGCTCCTCTATCATACTGAGTACAATTCAGAATATTGATCTCAGAAATGTAACAGGGGAGGTAAAGTTAGGGTTTAATATAGTTTTAAATTTAGAAATACACATTTAGCCTAAATGCCAGGAGTTACGTAGTTGAACTACATAAACCCAAACAACAAATTTTAAATAACTGTATGTGAATGGATTTCAATTAGCACTGTGAACTGTAAATAAACAGAAAATTAAAAATATAAAATATTTTTTTATTTTATACCTCTAGAGACAGGGGAAAGCGACAGAGGCAGGGAGGATCAAAACCCTGAGCCCAGTTTTCTGAAATGCCAAACATATTGTTTCATTCATTTAGTTGATGTGTTGCAAAGAATTTTCAATGAATTAAGGGTTTAATGATGTCCTTTTTATCAAATCCTATTCTCTAGCTTCTTTTTTAACTTTCAGATGCAACTGAAGTTGCTGAGATTCTGGTCCAGCAAAAAGGGCTGAGAATGTGATGAGGCATTATTGTCCCAGAGAACACTGTAAAATCTTGAAACAACTCTAATTAGCATCCTGAATATTCAACATGTCTCCAAATGCAGAAATAAGATTGAGAGGAATATCAACATATCCTGTCCTTTGGGTGAGAGCTATCTAGCTAGGTGGATAGGTGCTATAAATACTCTTTCCCATTATCCAGTCACACGTAAAGCAGTATTCCAGGCAGCTTGCCCAGAAACTACACAGGTTTTGCTAATTTGCCCATCTCTGTATGTGGAGTACAGTTAATGCTAAGGAAATATTTGCTAAACCTGAGCAGGTCTCCTTAGAATCTCACCCATAGTCTTGTATCCAAAGCCGCCTGGACTGAAGCGCTGCTGAACTTGCCCAGAACATGAACCCTACAGGAGACCTTTTCGTTGGGTGGGCTAAAGCAGCATGAGGTAGTACAGATAGTTCCTGGTTACTTCCAATTGATGAGCATCTTGTTTCTCACACAATTGGTAACACTGATCCTCGGTAGAGGATGGATACAGGAGCTCTTTTCTGGATATATGAATGCTTTTCCTGAATGCTGGATATGAAGAGGAGGGAGTATTCAGTTGTTGCTTAGCTTAGTATGGGAATACTATTTTTTAAAAACTCTCCTATTGTCTCTCAAGTCCATTTTTGCTGTAAATGGTAGGATTTTGCTCTAAGTATGTGCAAATCTAACTATCTCACCAAGCAGATCTCAAAATAAACCTTTCTTAAAGGGGTGCTTGATATTGAAGGGGCTTACAGATTTTGCTAGGTCAGTAGGGTCTCACTGGTTTATATTCACCTGTTACATTCTGAAATCATACACTTTTTTTTCCACGCCTTAACTTGAATTCTGAGATGAGCAGTTATTCAGAAGAGTAGTTAAAACTAATAGTGATTGGCTTAGTGATCAGTTTTAGCCGATCCAATGGTCTGAAATCCCCTGCTTATTATCCATAGAACAGGTACCACGTAGACGCCATCAGCATTAAACTTCCTCTGTATGACCTCAGTCATGACTTGGACAGACCATCATGCCCAGCAAAGAGATGTTACTTCACTTACCATAGCCTATAAGGTTATTTTTGTGTCTGGAGAGGCAGTCCATCAGAAGTAGTTGTAACTGATGTCTTTGCCTTCTGCAAGCTTTGTTGGGTAAATGTTTTGAGTGTCAGACGTTGCCTTAAAGATGAAAATTTAGTCATTATCCCAGTAGGATAATGGGATTTGTGGGGATTTGTTCACGGGTGTATCTAATGTAATCGTATTTTTCTTTCTTTTTTCCTTCCAAGTTGTATTTACTGTTAATCCAAGGATACTTTGCTCTGTGCTGAAGTGAAGACTGAATCAGACTCTTTCATGCCTAATAGCTTCTTACGTTTTATGAAGGCAGCAGTTTAAGAATTAGCAGCTACTTTCTGAGCACAGGAACTGACCTCAGCTATTGGCTTAAAAGGCATTTGTTTTTGCTGGTGTGTAGAATTTCCAACAGAAACCATGTGTAATGGTTTGAGGGGGGAAAGTCAAATAAATGTTGATGATACCACTGTTTTTCTGATTACAGACAACAGTATTTGATATCTCTGTGGTTTGTACTCTCAATAAACATATAAAGGATTGTATAGACTCTTTCTTTTAAAACTGAGTTCCTGTGCAAATTGAGTTTACGGGTAGTAAAAACAGAAGTCAACAAACATCTTTGCAGACATGGGAAAGGACATGCAAAAACAATGTGAACTTTGACTGCACTGAACTTTTGGGTAGACATCAAAGCAATGCAGCACACTAGTAAAAGCAATAGAATAAAAGCCCCTGGTTCAGCTGCAACAGTGAGCTATGGAAGAGGGTTGTAATCCAATAGTTAGTGAATATTATACCTTGATTCTCTAAAACGAGCTGTTTAAATTCCTGAGAGTTTCAGTCAACCACATACTTCACTGTTCGTATCTTTCTTTCCGTAGCTTGACCTACAACCTCAGGGGAAGGTGCTGATGGCTGTGCAGTATTTTTTGGAAGATGCAGGTAATGTCAACTGTTTATTTTCAGTCAGTTATGTAAAAATAAAACTTTTTTTCACATTCCTTTTGTGGAACACAGGATGTAGCTTACAAAAAAAAAAAATCACCTGGTATATGGAGTAGAATTTTTCTGATTTTATTAATTTGTTTTGTAGGGGTTTTGTTATGTGGAGTCATGGCTGCATTTGTTCATTTCTAAATGCCTTTGTGCCCTGTACTGCTGTTGTGTTTAGCCACTTTGGGGTCTTTAGTATGTCTGTGTTTTGATGTGATAGAAAAGATGTTATCAGTTCCTTTTTAGGTGTAAAGAAGTTATATTTCTTGGTTTAGATTAAGCAGGAAACTTTTTGTGAATTGGGCAACTGGATCTGAGTTTCCTGGGGTTCAGCTGTCATATTCACTAATCACAGAAAGGGATTGTAACAATGAGTGAATGGTTAAGTGTTAAAATGCAAATCTAGTCAATGTTCTGCCATAGCAGTTTAAAAAGTGAACAATCTGTATGTGTCAGAAATCTACACACGTTATTTGGAGAAGAAATTAGGAGGTAAGAGAAGATAGTTATGAGGGGGGAAGCTGTAAGTACAGTAATAAACCCAAGTATTTTGGCAGGGATTTGTGTATCTGGAATTCTTTCCTAAAGGAAATTATGTAAATCTGATAACTTGCTTAGCTAGTGGTTAAAACTTTCCCGTACTAGAAGTCATGAAACCATTATTTCTTGGGAACTGAACTGGTCTGCCATATTAGCTTATCGGTCTTACATGGTTTAATACTATGGGTTTGTAAATAATAAGTGGAAAGAGTAAGCAGTAAGTTTTAAAGCATTGGCAGTTTTTTTTCCCCCAGATATATACAGGGAACATAGTTCTGCTCTCATAGAACAAGTTAATTGTGAAGGTACCATACATTTTTGTACCATACATGCAATCTGTGTAGCAATTACTAGAAAAGCTACTAAAGATAGAATGTGATATGCAGTACATGACATTTGAGAGTTGACATTTTATCTTTGCAATGGCAAAAACCAGCCTATAGACTTGTTATTTTGGTCTCCTTTATGAACAGTTAATTCTTTAAAACAAAATTGTGTGACTCTGAAGAGCTTGTAAGAAAGACCATTTCTGGGAAGATCAAAAGCTTTCTGTTTATGCACCAGTAATATTCTGGTTTGCATTCAAAACTGTTGTGAGCCATTATATTAGAAAACCTTTCTCCTGATCTTTGTCATGGCTTTCCTATGCAAGGCAGTTCCGTAGGGCAGTGGTATGAGAATCTCTCTATTTAACGAGACATACAGAAATCCATTTGTCCAGGAAACTTAGAAGTTTCTTAACCAAAACTGTAGAAAACCAACTTCAGTTTTCTCGGTTGCTTATTTGATAAGGCTTCTCCTCTCCGCACAGACATGAGGAACAGTAGAGATGGCACAAGAGAGAACCTTCCATAATTTGCTATTAGCTGTTAGTAGGAAGGTAATGCACTTGTGTGCTCTAAGTACTAAAATAATTGTGCTTAGTTATTGATGAAAATAATTTAAAAATAGATACAATGTTCTTGCAATTCTTTTCATTGCCTGTATTAGGGATTACAGATGGTAGTGGGTAAAGCCTAAATACCAGACTATTAAGTCATTCAATTATGCTTTAATTGGCAAGTTAAGATTTGCATGTTAATGCTCTTGTTAGACCTTCTACTTTGCAACAAGTTCCTCTTTACCTTCTGCTTTATAGGAAAATTATTCACCGATACCTTTTTGGTAATCAAACTTCAGAAGCAGTGGAAACTCCCTTTCAAGACACTCAGACATCTACATTTTGTGAAGGAAAGTCGCTCATTCTGATACTTGCAGTCTTCACATCAAACATCAATACCTTTTAACATACTAATCCTCAAAATTATAGACCTCCCTCATTTCACTATCTGTATATTGCTAAATAGGCAAACATTGAATGATTTTTGGCTCATCGCTGCAGTGCTGTAAATGTTTTCTCTAGTTAAATTAGCAGTCTCCAGTGTTAGAGCAGAGAAGTTTGTTAGTGCGTTACAAGGATGTTTGTATTAACTTCCATTCTTCACATTGCTAAAACCCTTAGTTAATAGCTGAAAGCTCAGAGACAGATCACATTTCTTCCTCTGCACATACATTTGGTTTGCCCTCTGACGTGCCTTTCTGTACAGAACTGTATGGTAGCCCTGTTTCTAAAATACTAAAAAAGGCTTGTTCTGAAACTGGTATTTCAGTTTTTCCCTAGTTTATTTGAAGGCATTGCTACATAGGTGCTACCTTTTGTTTGAAAATCTCCAAGCCCTTTGCAAAAGTGACTAATTCTTTCTTTGGCTTGTTTGCCAACTAAAGCTGTTGTTTTTCAGCTGTTCCTTCTAAATATTCTGCCTTCTTTAGAGAAAACTGCCTTTCTCTGCTTCGATGGTAGGCACCAGAGTTGAGAAGTGTGATATTACTTCATTATCAGATTTATTATTAGAGAAAAATTTTCATGGAATAAACTAATATTAAAATTTGCTCTGTGGTAGGCTGCGCTGAGACATTTCATTTGTATATTCTTTTTGCAGACTGGGGCCTGGGCAGTTAATTTAGGGCTATAGATGAAGTCTTCCCAGTCTTAGAGGGTTTTTTTCTTTCTAGACCCTGTAAAACGGTGATTGCAGAGCTCTGGCTTAGAGCTGTCAAAGAACTACTTTGTCTTCTGTCCTGTGACTTGAAAATAAGTTTGTGTTGGAAATTAAAAGTTTTTCTTCTGATGTGTGAAACACAAGAACAGCGTGTTGACCCCCATTTCCATTTCAGAATATTGTTTTCTTTCTGCCCCTCCTTCTCTCGTTGTAGTATTGAAACTAGGTTATAATTCTGTAAAGCAGCTTTAGTTTTAATAGGTGGGAGTTGCAATGAGTTTAATGCTTTGCTTGATCGTTGTTTATTCAAATGTAGTTAATGACCTTATCGAGTAAGAAAACTTAGGATCGCAGAGGTGGCTTGCTGTGCTGCTGAGCGTCTTGTGCGGTGTTAGCAGCTTCGGAGGCTCTGGAAGTATGTTTGCATCTTGTTTTTAAATTCTGAACTGCTGTTTTGCTGGCTTCAGCTTCCTGGAGAAAGGGTTAGTGAATTATTTCCTTAAAATGCTATTAGATTTATCAGAAGGTGAGTAATTTGCATGTGAACTTTTCATATCTCAAGTATCTGCCTTCTGGGAGAGGAACATGAACCAGAGCTGCATATATTTTGAATATGTTTTTCTGTGTGTGTGTTGAGATGAGTGTTGGGGAAGCATGAGATTTTGGAATTTTTCTGAGGCATCGGTGAAAAATAATAGGGTGAATAACCTATTTGCTATCACTGCCTGCATGTTGTATGGGTCTCAATTAAGATTTTTAAAGCAAGTTTCCCTGTGGATGAGGTGTGTTGGGGAAGGATTGTCATGTTATTAGTAAATAATAATGATGAGGGCTGAAAAGCCAGAATGGGGCCTTATAATTGTAAATGGGGAAATTGGTGTGATTTAATTGTTTAACTGAGAAAATACTATTTCTAGAAATTTGGCAGATGTGGGAGTTACTCAGTGGCACCTAGCACCTGCTTTAATCTGTGTCTAGAAGTACGATTGCATGAATTTAATAAAAACATTTTTCTGGCTTAGTTTTCTTAAAGAAAATCAAATGTTTGCAGATGTAGTAATTTCATAAACAGAAGGTTGGCAGTGTATTTGGTTGGTAAGGTAGCTAATGTATAGAGCAGAGAAAAGTTGATATAGTTTATACGTTCACAAGAAATTTGACTTAGAAGCTGTATTTTTAAAGGCTGGTTGCACTGTGCCTTTGTAATTTAAAAAAGAAAAGAGAAGATAGATTTTCCAGTTTATTTTCTGTTTTACCACAGTGAATGAGATATCGGATATCTGTGCAGAAGTGTTACCAAAACACTTAACTGAAATTTGAAGAAAAAGTACTGTGCACAGCTGAGCACAGACTGTGTTAGCACAGCAGCTCTGCAGATGGTGTGAGCGCTACAAAGACTGTAGTGTGGACATGGGATTTTTTTTCTCCTGGCTTGAAAGGCAGGGCTTGTTAAAACCCTGGTGTTTTGTTTTAGCACTTTTCTAAAAGACCATTGACTTTGTTAATGCCTATGAAAGACTGGTTCAGTAGAGACAGGCTGAAAGTAGCTGCAGAGCAGCCCGCCTCAGTGCTCTGCTGTGTCAGTCAAAACAGTAGTAGATGCTGGCGCAGTGGCCAAGGACTTCATTCATTTATTTAGAGGAGAAGGCAAGAAGTCCGTGTGCGGTGGCTGTCCCAGTTTCTGTGCAGAACAGAGCATAACATACTTGCAGCTTTTATTACGGTAGAAATGTGTGTACTATTACATGTAGTACACATACTTTTTTTATAATGGTGCTACTGAAAGTTTGTAACACCATTTTTGACCGCTCGTGCTAAAGCTTGTAGCATAACTGCTTGGGGCTGAGATAGGTAATTTGAGATTATGTGCCAGCTTTGAGAGCAAATAGTATTGCTTTGTACAATGGGAAATTATTGTGCAGTGTAAAATCCACAAGTACTGAGAATGGTGGAGATAGAGTAAAAAAAAAAAAAAGAGAGATAAATAATGGGAATATTAATACTCTGCCTGTAAATGAAATGTTGTGATGATCACAAAACCCAAAATTATTTAGCATAGTGAGTTCATGTCTCAGAAATGTAGACTTCTGGGAAAATTGTATTTCTGTAAATGTTTGTGGGAGGGGGTTTTATATTTGTTTTTTGTTGGTTGGGTTGGGGTTGTTTGAGGTTTTTTTGGGTACAGATGATCTGTAAAGCAGTCCTCTCCAGGGCCAGGTTAAAGAGCAGTTTTCCTCTGAGAGAGTTCATACCAGGAAAGTCTCCTTTGTGAGGAGCAAGCTTTCCTTTTTAATGATTGCTTTGTGAGATTAATATTTTTCTTGACCTGAAGGCACACTTAACTTTCAAACAAAGCCAAGTGCAAGGCAGTAGAACAGCAGAAGGGGACACTGAACACAAATATTAGTAGGTTTTATAATTTATTATAAAGTTTCAGGCAAATCTCAACTTGAGCAGCCAGTTAGCTCGGAAAATGTTTTGCCTGCCCCTGTTTGAAGTGGAGCCCTGGTTCTCAGTTTCTGACAGTAGCACTGTTATCTTTCATCTGTTCACAAACAGAACTGTGAAATGAGCAAGTTAAAATGAAAAATGAACTCTGAAGATGGTAAATATTTTTTCTATTCTTTCTTTTAAAAAAATCTAGTAGGGTTATTCTGGAGGTTGTTTTCTTTTGTCCTTGAACTTTTAAGGTTTTATAGAGACAATTTGACATCTCACCTTGAGGTTTATTACAGTTCAGCAGAGTCCTAGCAATATCGTTTTAGCAAATGTTTTCCAGACTGTGGGCTGCATGTTATGTTAGTGGCTTTAAGGACTGTGAAATACTCAGAAGAACTGGCGCTACAATTAAATAGTGTATAGAATCGTATGTTTACAGCACTTCTGGAGAACTGCACTGTCCATTCATAGGCACGCTTAATGGTTTCTTAATGAACATAAGGCACGAAGGAGTTCTGGGTGCTTTTTTCAGATCACCTGCAAGTTTTGAGAAGGGACCTTGAAATACATGAACAATGTGTCACTGATAAATATTAACCACAGCTCTCAATAGAGGAAATAGATTATGTTTAATGGCGTGTGTTAGGTCCAAAATGATTAATTTCAGGTCCAGGCCGCAGAGGTCACCTGGATTCTAGTTGCTGATTCAGCTGTTTTGTACATGACTGTTTCTGATCATGTGCTGGCCCAGGACAAGAGTTTCATGTGTGGAAATCCTGACTTGCTTGGAGGCAGAAGCAAAGGCTTTGCCTTTGTGTTTCTTCCTCCCCTCTCTGTCTCCACCCTGCCTCAGTACGGTTGTTGGGAAGTTTACTTCCTTGCAATTGTTAATTCTGTCTGCATCTTTGAAATAAAGCCTTTATTCCCCAGTTGAGTCCATGGTTGGCTGAACTTCTGGAGCAATACACATTAAAGGTAACACACACATTAAAGATAACTTGTTAAAGATGCTCATAGTAAATTGAAATGAGCTACGCTGTCATTTCAGAGCCATCTCAGCTTCGGGTGCGCTTGACTTACAGCTGCTGTCCAAACCTCTCAGCTTCATCTGAAGCATACAAAAATGTTAGCTATACTCTGATCGGTTTTGGCAAAGATATTTTAGTAAGGCAGCTGCTTGTGGAGACTGTGTTCTCACATGCAGATTTTGAAATTCTGCTGTGCTCAAGGATTCTTCATAGTTAAAAGTATGTTTAAGGAAAGTGGTTTTTTTTTTTTCTTTTTTTCTTTTTTTTTTTTATGCAAACTAAGTGATTAGTTTATTAATTACCCTCTCAAAAAATAGATGCCAGTCTCGCATAGTTCTAATAAGTTCAATGTCAGCATTCCAGACAGGGAGAAAACCCCACAGTTTCCCATATCCTGATCAAGTTTTGTCAGATAATTTCACACGCAGTATCAGCAATACTAAATTGCTACAAGTATTTCAGCGTGAGGAGAAGCTGTGTCCTGTTCACTTGGTGAATCCTGTTAGTTTTTCACTAAGCACTGGGTTTGCTTGTGTTACAGATGTTAGGGAGGCTTTTGTCCCTTCATCTGCTCCATCACAGGTTATCTCCTCAGAATACATGGTATAAAGGAACACACCTTTGTCTACTTTGTTGCTGTTACTGATTAAATCACCCTTATGAAGACATCCTTTTTATGCAGCAAACAATATGAAGCATTACTGACTCTCAGCAATGTTGTTTTCCTTGTTTCAGTGTGTGGTTTCCCTGAAGCATTTGAGGAACAGTGGGTGAGGTCTGTGTATTTGCTCAGCAGGATTAAACAAAGAGATAGTACTGTTTGCAGACTTCGACAAGCTGAAGTGTAGCAGCTGATGGGAGTTTTCACTAGGTGAACTCAATAGCCTGTTTTAACAGCAGAAATGAACCCTGTTCTGGAGGGGAAGACGTAACTCAGTAGCATACATAGTGCCAGGGTGGCATCGTGCATGTTGTGAGTGCTTTTCAGGGGGAGGCAGGGTGAGTTTTTCTCTGAACCAGATGGTCAGTTTCTCAGAAAAGTGCATTAATACCTAGTGGCAAAACCCGGGGACCTTTTTTGATCTTTCTTTTCACTCATGTGCTTAATCTTTCATTAATCTCTGAGCTGACGTTGTCCGTCCTTTTCTAAGACAGTACATATTGCTGTAGTGTGGCTGCTGTTGGCTGTGACTGATAAATTAGTTCATGAAAATGGTATCAAATGATAGCTTGTGTCCCAAGTTCAGTGGTGTGTTGGAATAGCAGTGGTGGCAGCCAGCTAATAAAATGACAAAACCCGAGCGCAGCTAGCAACAAGACAAAGCAGGCTCCTGTGTAACTTTGTGGTAAACTCAGGCACTGCAGTTAGTGTGACTTGGCAAAGGAAACAAATCTTTTCCTCTCTGTATAAAAAGCAAAGCTCACACCAATATTGGTAAAAGGTAGCAATGCAATGCAGCAAATATAAACCAATTTTATTGAGAATGGAAAAATGCTCTTCCGGCTTTTCCCCTTACTCCATTGCTGTGGAAACTCCCACCCTGCAAATGGCAATCTCTCATTACCCTCAACTTTGCAACACATTTCTTCCAGATTAGGACCCACAAGCTGCTGGCCAGAGCTGATGCAGTTAGCAGTTCATCAGCTCCCAGCTACTGATTCAAGCCTCTGTCTTTTCCTGCTGGATGGGATTGTCCCTCAACAGCTCCTCTGTATTGACAAGAAATGTGTCCCAGGGTTAAATTACCAGTTACTCAGTCTCTTTTGGTACATATTCACAGGGCTACCACTGTTACAAACTCTTCCTATTATTTTCAAAATGTGTAAGTAAGGCTATATAGTCGGAGTTATGACTCAAAGATGGTGACAGAAGAGATGTATTTTTGTTAAGAGAAACTGAGAAGTTTCCTTGGAAATGAGTGGAAATAACTATAACCTGTAATGAAGGACCTGTGTGAGACAGTTGGAGCCTGAGAATTTTTTCGTTGTCTTATTTCTTGGCTAATACTACATGTAACTACTATATATGTAGTATTGGATGCTACAGTATATACATAGTATGTACTATCATTGCTATAGCACTATATAGTACTATATACTGTAACTCCGTGGGGGGTAGGAAGGGAGAGGAATGAGACTGGCACATGCTGACAGATATAGCATCAGTGTTATGAGATAGCATGATGGAAGTGTCTAATTGAAAATCTCATTTGTCCTCATTGCTTAATGATCCTGGGGGCTGGAAGAAACCCGTCTTACAGTAGTATGGTCCGGTGGTGACTCAGGAGGTCCTGCAGCACTTCACTTGCATTTCTGCTGTAGTCCTGGTTCAGGAATTCACACGGAGCAGCAGCATGAAAAGGCTTCTGCTGAAGAAGACCCTCTGACTTCCAATAAAACATTTATTTCTCTCACATATAAATTGCATAATATATAGGAGCTTATCTCTTTTCAAGAACAACTGTGTTTGTCATTTCTCTAGCAAGACTGTACTCCATTCCTGCTTCTTCCTCTCAGCTCATTTGCTGAAGGCTTCTTCTGAATGAGCAGGAGAGGGAAGCGCTTGCAAATGACAGACAGACGCCTTAGGAAGCAGTGCATGCATGTCTTCCACCCTTGTTGGACTGAAAGTCTGCAGAATGCAGGTGTAAAATAAATAGAAACACAAGTCTGCAACAGAAAAACAAATTGACGTTTTTGGAGAAGCAAATATTCATCTTTGTAATACCTTAAAGTGTTAAAAGTACGTTGTCTTGTCTCCCCCTTAGATTGCAAACAGTCAATGAGGGAAGAAGAGGGGACAGTAACTATGAACAGGAGAGGAGCTATCAAGCAAGCCAAAATCCACTACATCAAAAATCATGAATTTATTGCTACCTTCTTTGGACAACCTACATTTTGCTCTGTCTGCAAAGACTTTGTATGGTAAGAAGGAAACACTAAGCTTCCCCCATCTGCAAAGGCTAAATAATTGCAAATTTGCTTCAGGTATATTGAGGCAAAACATGATACGTAAATTCTTGTGTTGGGAGATGGAAATAATATATTTACTAAGAGCATTGTTATACATAAGAACTATAGTTGTCTCTTTCACATTAAAAAATAGAACTTGAACATTTTTGCCACTGAAATAATGGACAAAAATTTCATCAGCATCAAGTGAGATGTGGCCCGTCATCAACAGCAGCTCTTTCACAAGAGAGTGAGGTGGTGGATCTGAGAAAATAATGCTCAGACTTTGAGATGTGAAGTGTCTGACAGCAGAGTAAAGACCCATGGAGAGCAAAAAGCTGGATCTCTTTCATAGTAAAGCCATTTTCATAGTAAGGCAGATCAGGAGGATTTCCCATGTGATTGAAACCTTGTATTTTCTGGGTTTCCCTCCTAATTTGCTGGTCTGTCAAAGCATGCTGCTTTGTCTTCTAAACCTTGTCTTCTTAAGAGAGGATTCTGAATAGCAGAAGTTAGACCATTTTTTTAATTGGAACAAATATTCCCATATGCAAAGGATTGACTGGTTGACATGGTAAAAATAAAAAAACACATTTTTATTCCAGAAAATATATGCTTTCATTATTTCCTTCTTCATCATTTGTTTTTCAGGGGTCTCAACAAACAGGGATACAAATGTAGGCGTAAGTTAATTTTACTTTTTTCTTCTCCTGCTTTCCACATTAACCTGTAGATTTAATAGTTACTGTTGAAAAATCTTCTGAAAATGTGCATGGCACAGTGCATCATCACCACAGGTAGCAGTAGATATTAAACATCTGTTTTGCCTGATAACCTAAGGCTGTCTACTTATGATTCCTACCTGAGTTTTTAGTATCAAGGTTTAGATTTAGTTATTCTTCTCATTAGTGTGTAATGCAGTTGAAAAGTTGCACTTATTTATTAGAGCAGTTTTATGAAACCTTTTCTAAAATGAATTACAATTATTGATAGGTTTTACAGCTGAATGTGCAAAGTGCTTTTGACTTAGCATAGATCTCTGTGCGTTACTCAATAGTAGGGGGGATATCAAAGGGTAAAACTCAAAAGCATAGTGTTATTATTCTGTTATCAAATGCTGGTGGCATTTCCTAATGGCAGCAGATTTAGTTTAGAAACAGAGGTCACGTAAAAAGAAAATGGGGGGAAGCTGCTTTAAAAAGATCATCATCTTGACAGAAAAGAAAGGTTTTGGTGTATATAGTATGATGTAAAGGAACGTGTTTTTCACATTGCGCTGTGAAATGTGAACACCTCATCCCATGTATTTATTATCTGAAGGAATTCTTTTCTTTCTTGTGCATGTCTTGAAGAATGCAATGCTGCTATTCATAAGAAATGTATTGATAAAATCATTGGGAGGTGTACTGGTACTGCAGCCAACAGCAGGGACACAATGGTAAGAGCTGGAACAATTATTTAGAGTGCACTTATGTAATTCAACACTCCTGATTTAACAAAACCGTGTATCAGAAAAGGCCAGGTCCATTTGGGAGGTCCTTGGCTGTACAACCCAACTTACTGTCTTCTCTTGAAGATTATACGTAGTGCGTAGTGGGCGAAACTTTAAAACAGGAAAAGTACTCAAAAACCCTGCAAGGGGGTGGGGTTAGTATTTGATGGGCAGATTCTTTCCCTGCAAGACAAGGGATGTTAAGACTGGGGTATTCAAGACAAAATTGTAGGTTTGTAATATCCAAGCTGTTTTCTGTAAGAAGCTGGTCCTGTTTTTGGTAGAGTGCCTCACCCCTCGCCCTGTCCTCAGTTTCAGAAGGAACGTTTCAACATTGACATGCCTCATCGCTTCAAAGTTTACAACTACATGAGCCCTACCTTCTGTGACCACTGCGGCAGCCTGCTCTGGGGGCTGGTCAAACAAGGACTCAAATGTGAAGGTACAGAGGGGGCGGGAGGGCAGCTGGGACCTCGCCATGCTTTTCCAGTGTTCCCACCTCCCACTAGAGATTAGCTATTGCTACACACTGTGCGTTTCTAGATGTGTGTTATATAGAATGGGATTCATCTCATCTGTGCGTGGTTGAAAAGCTTTTGTACTAGAGAGAGACAAATAGGCACTTGGCTCACGTTGACAGCTCAGCCAAGGTGAGCTTCTAATGGAGTTAAGAAACATGCTGTGGAGGTGTAATCTTGAGTATAATCAAAATTACTGCTTTGGGAATAGCTGAAATTTGGTGAGTCTGACTCAAGGTAGCGCCTAAAAGTGTATTGAAAGCGTTTACTGTAAATATAATTTTAGAATTCTCCCACAAAAAGGCAAGATGATCTTTATTGTAACAGATTTTGAGAGTAAAATAATAACGATTGGATTTTTTTCCTTTTGAACAATTTTTGTAATCTTCATTGAGTTAAAGGTTAAAACTGCAACTTTATTAACAATGAGAGATCCATGTCCAATCTGGTCTTATAACAAGGTTTCTGAACTGCACAGAGAAACAGCCCTTTTTGTTGTAATGTCAAACAGTATTTTCCTGATGCTTTTATAACCATCCTTATATTTCTTTTAGAATGTGGGATGAATGTGCATCATAAATGCCAGAAGAAGGTGGCAAACTTATGTGGAATAAACCAGAAGTTGCTAGCTGAAGCTTTAAATCAAGTTAGCCAGGTATGCTTTATTGCCTTTTGTCAGGTAATTAGTCATTTTCAGAGCATTTTGGGGTTTTTACTTCACCTTTTCTATGTTGCTTTTATGGGGAACTAAGTTTGGAACAGAGGAAATGCAAACAGCTTTCTCTCTTTAATTTGACCTGTAAAGAGACTAACAAAGATGTCAGTAGCCTAAAGTTGAAACTGGCAGGAAAAAATCCCACCTAACAATTCTTAAAAAGATGTGTGGTTTCCTGAAATCCAATTTTTTTCTTCTGTGGTGCCAAGGTTATTCTCACCCTTTCTGTTTAATTGTTTAAACAGTGGTATTATAATGCTGAGGTCTGTTTTTCCATGCTTCAACTTTAGAATTCCACTTGAATGTTAAAATTAAATAAATAAGGAAGAAATATACCAGATATTCTCAGTTTTTATTAATCTGATATATACACACAGAATTCCTCTGGAATTAACACTGGCCCTATAGTTTACGTTGTTCATGTCCTGCTGCAGCACGGTGGTCTTTTGTGATCGTCTTCTGACTTGGAAATAAAGATTCAGAGACAAGCTCTGAAAGAAAACAGGAAAATATATCACAAAAGCCAACAGTGCTTCCTTTAAGCTCAGTGTTCTAAGCTTTCACAGGATATTTACTTTGCAAACAGCGAGAGCAGTTGCTCCAGCTCTTTCACAACACAGAAAAGCTTCATATTTTCATTACTAAAATTTTATCTTGGGGATCTTTCATGTATAAAATTTGTTTCCCTGTGCTAAAGACAGATGTCACACACAGATACAACTTCAGTGTGTCCGGTATGACAGTGATTCCCATCTCCTCTTCCAAATGAACGTATGTCCAAGGGACGTTTTCCCACAGTTTAAATTGTTCCCACTGTGGATTCAAACGATTATACCTTTAATAATTTTGTAACCAACAACACGATATAAACTCTTCAGGAATTTCAATGACTTATTTTCTTGCAGTGAAGGAAGTAAAGCAATTGGCTCATCTGAAGCTGTAAAGAATGTGGCTTAAATAGTCTATGAACCAGACTTCTTGGGAAAAAATAGGTATTAGGAGTTAATAATAAAAAAGAAAAGATTGTACTGCCATCGTGTTACACTTAACAGTTACTGTTGTAAGTATTTCTAAAGTAATAGTGCAAATATAATTTCAAATGTTCCCTTCCTCCTCAGAAATCTACACGAAGGTCTGATTCTGGATCTGTAGAAAGTGTTGGTATTTATCAAGATTTTGATAAGAAACCTAGAGCTCCAGGGGGAGATACAACAGGTGAGAAAAGCTGCAGTGTTTTAATTTAGCCATTCACCTACCAGACTACACAAACTAACAATTTAAGTAGTTATTCATTCTTGCTTTATGTTAGACTTTTTTTTTCTAATAAGCACTTTTAAAAAAAACCCACACATATATTTCTTTTTACCTTCTCCCAGCCACACAAAATGCTCACAAAACTTTCTACAAATACCTGTAGTTGTTAGTCCATACGCAACAAACCCACTTTTCTGCAAGACGTTTGCTTTAGTCACTGCAATGCAGTTCCCCATGATGGAATTGGAGGATACTTCCCTAACCAGACACGCATGTACAACACGCTTCCCTCCCTCCCTCCTGTAACTGAAATGTCATGCACATTGTTAATTATCTTGATTTGTTCACAAACCATTAGGAACCAATGACAAGTGCTCTCTAGTTTAGGATGTAAGCAGCTAAAATACTGCTTGAGATTAAATGGCTGAAATAGTTTAAGTAGTACCTGGAATCCTATCCGTAAAGGTTCAGAGTAAGGTTATTTTTTATTACTGCTGAAGAGTTCTAGCATTGTACAAGCCCTATTTTCATAACTGCTAACCTATGATGATTTATGCAAAAATAAATGCAACAGTAGAAGTAACTTTTCACCAGATAGAAATCGCCAGGCTCAGTAAGAGATAATGGGTGGTACAGGATTTTGTATATTCATCCATACATTGAACTAATTCTCTTGAAATGCCAAGTAAGAAAACTATTTTGATATTACTTCTCATACTTGTTCTGGTTTGCCAGAACAGAGAAGAAAAAAAAAAAACCCAACCTCTTGCAAAGGTGGTATAATTTAATACTAAATCAGGGTGCAGCTCCCTGGGTTACGACAAGGCGCTGGGCAGCTTGTGGGGCATACCCAGTATCATCTCGTGATTATTGTCAGCCTCTTGTCAGTGACCCAGCAGATCTATGCAGTGAAAATAAAAAAAAAAAAAAAACAGTTATTAATTTTAGGATATAATCAGGATTAACCTGTATGATCATGCTTCTTAGCCAGCATTTGGGCATAAATCAGATCTTTTTATGGCCTCTCTGCTTAGGCTGAGGGACTGGCCTGTTGTGTTAACAGAAGAAAAATAATTTGTTTACAAGCAGTCCTTTTATGTTTTTCTCCAAATTCTGCTCTGTATCTTGTTCATAGGAGAAAGTTAGGCATTATAAAAATCAAAGGTCCTAAGTACTGCTTAAACCCAGCATTAGAAACAATTACAGATTCAGTTCAAATCCAACACTACCATGTACACTCGTGTAATTTAAACTCTGTCATAAACTTCAGGAGTTGACCCTTATGTTTAGATTCACCAGTATCCCAGCAGCAGATGCATTGAAATAGCATGTCCGTACTTAATTCTTAGTGGGCGATCTGAGTCATGCAGTATTTCTGCCTATATTGAACTTCAAAACTCCCTGTTTCAATTAGCAGATAGCAGCGAGTACGATAAACTCTGGGAGGGGAAAACAGCCAAGACAGCGTCACGAATTGCAAGCAGGAGAAAATTCAACATAGACAGCTTTGTCTTCCATAAAGTACTAGGGAAAGGAAGTTTTGGAAAGGTATGTAACAAACTTACGGGGCTTAAGGTGACTGCTTTGCTCGATCTCTGCGATGTGATGGGCTATTTCCATTAACCAGAAAGTTCTTACTGTTACAGCTGCTTGGGTAGATAATCTTTTGATGGAAATGAATCTAGCCATCTTTGTCAAAGACATTAGAAATTCATCACCCAAATCTTGTCTAAACTCAAAAGTGATCCATAACGCACAACGTTTTTGCAGTTATTTAGTGTCGAGGCAGAGGAATTGCCCTTTATGCACCACAGTGCAAAAGGATATTTTATGTTCGTACAGTCTGTATACCAACAGCCTCATAATGCTCCATGGCAATGGCAGGGGGAGAGCAGCATGACCTCTGCAGACTGTGTCCCCTGCTGTCTGTGACACTGCAGCTCTAAGGAAGGAAGAGGCTTTGCTTGTCTTCTGTTTATACACTCACAAGATATTGACAGAAAAACTGCCCTGGAAGCTGCTGAGTCTGTTATGTGGTCCTTGAGCCCCATCTCCTCAGCTCTGTGCCCTGCAACTTCCCCTTCCCAAATCTCACTCATCTTTCCCATTTAAATGCTTTCTAATTGTCATTGCACCTGCTGTCAGCACCTTTGACTTTCCCTTACTGATACCATCAGCAACAGTCTTTCCTACACGTGCTGTAATCGCATCTTTTATTTTTCGTAGGTTCTGCTTGCTGAGCTGAAAGGGAAGAATGAATTCTTTGCTATCAAAGCTCTGAAAAAAGATGTAGTGCTAATTGATGATGATGTGGAATGTACCATGGTGGAAAAGCGGGTCCTTGCGCTTGCATGGGAAAATCCATTTCTCACACATCTTTACTGCACGTTTCAGACAAAGGTAAGAAAAAGCCCAGTGGCAAAAGCAACACAACAGATTTAGCCTTTTAATGGATGCTGTTACTAGCAGTCAAGTGAAAGTAACTTAGTGATGCAAGAAATAAATTTCCTTTTCTTGCTCTGTGCAGTAGTTCACAGGCCTTTGGAAAGTTAATATTGAGTATGACCCCCACGTATGTTGATGAGAATGGAATGAGATCAGAAAAACATCTATGCAGTCTGGAATAAGAGGCAGTTTAATTTAAATCCTTGATCTCAGCTTTACCCTCAGTGAGGGGAAAAAAAGATGACTGTCACAGGTAGAAATCAGTAAATCTGTTAAAATGTGTACTTTTATTAAGTCTAGAAACCCACAGAATACAAGATCAGCTATTTAACTTTGCACTACAAGACCAGGCCACTTAAATCTGTAGGGTGGATGAAACAGAGAAATATTCAGGAGAGGAGGAAAGTGGCCGCTTGGTCCCCAGTGGCCACATTGCTACTTCATGTATGGTGCAATAGCATCAGTCACTTTTCCATTCTGTGGTTATTTGCAAACAGGATCATCTGTTCTTTGTTATGGAGTTCCTGAACGGGGGAGACTTGATGTTCCACATACAAGACAAGGGGCGTTTTGATCTCTACAGAGCAACGTAAGTCCATGCCCCTTCAGTCCCCATCTCCACGAATGATTTTAGTGTCTGTGGGTTTACTGCTTCTAGTTCTGCACCACTTACCTACAGTCTTTCACTCGAGTTTCAGTGGCTGAGGATTGAAAAGGTACTGGTTCCATACAATGAAGAAGCTCACTGTGGAGTGAGGGCTTCTTATTTTACGTAGCACTGTGACGTTTTACTTCATGGGATGCTTGTACCTAGAGATGCTAAGTAACTGCACGAGCTAGCAATGAAAAGCAAAAGGTACAGCTTCAGTGTCCTTTAGGACAGTATTTTGATGGAAAAATTGGAAAAAGCATGGGGAAAAACCCCAAACACTTTTATTATTTACTAGTATTGCTAAGCTGATGTGATAGTACAGGATAACCTACATGTTGAGGGGGGGCTTTGAACAACCTGGACTGGTGGAAGGTGTCCCTGCCCATGGCAGGGGCTTGGAACTGGATGAGCTTTAAGCTCCCTTCCAGCCTAAACCCATCTATGATTCTGTGTTCCACAAGGTACTAATAGAATGGGTTAGCACTTTGTTTAGCAAGTGCAATTGTGTCAGTTACCTATGGCTTAAAGATCACTGAAGCTGAAGACTTAGAAGATGCAAAAATATAGTAATTTTCTAGTTTTAGGTCAGTTTCTACCTCTCTCACCCAAAAGCAGGAGGGTTTGAGTTGTGTCATTGAAGAGGTGCATGCAAGACCTTAGAAGTAACAGTGCAGAGCAGCGGATCTACCTGTAGGCAGCAGCGCTATCGTGTAACCAGACTGGAAAATTACTTGTGTTGCTGTGCTCTGTACTGAGGAACACTGACTGGATGGGATCAGATCAAGGCGTTTGGCATGAATAGTGGCTGGTAGCAGCCAGCTTTATAGGTCAGGGCCAGCTCCCTTCCCTGCTCCCCAGCAACGATCTGGACAAACCCCCTCCGGCTTACCTGCATTCCAGCAAACATCTGTGCGTCTGGCAGCCTCTCCTGGCAGCCTCTGTACCTGCTGCTGAAGTTTTGGGTCAACATTCATTCTGATATACAGAAGTGGAAATAGTTTTGCATTTGTTCGATTAAAAAAAAAAAAAGCTTTTAATACATTCTGAGGGTGGGGGGAAGCATTCTTTTAGCATTTTCTGGATTACTGCCTCCTTTTTTTAAGGAGAACGCGGTGCCACTTTTGCTACTGTCTGCTGCGACTGGGCAGGTGCAGAGGGAGGTAGGTAGGTGAGGTCCATTTCTAAGGACTTCAGCCATTAGCGCCCAGTCCCTCCTAAAGCAATCCTGCAAGTACTGAGCTGCCAGTAGCTGTCTGTCCAAAGGCACCTGCGTATCACTAGAAACATAAAGACTATTAAAGAGCAGAAAAGGGACAGTGTTCCCTAAAGGAAGTGGGGTGAAGCATTAAGGCAAGTTGCTGTCGTGTCCCTCTACTGTTTGGCATTAGATACTACAGATGTGTGGTGAAGGCATTAACTTGCAGATTACAGCATCCAGCTATAGAAATACAGGTATATTAGTATTTAAAGAAGTGTACAATACTTCTCACTCCGTGAAGAGATGCATACAGCAGCTCTTGGCCAGCTGCATTCACTATGTTGTAACTGAACAAGACAGATAAAAGATGTTTTGGTCTTTTCAGGTTTTATGGAGCTGAAATTTTATGTGGGCTGCAGTTTCTTCACAGCAAAGGCATTATTTATAGGTGAGTACCAACTAGCTCTGGCATGGGACCTGTGAATTGTCTCAGCACTTCATGCATCTTTGAATTACTGATTGATGTAATGAGTAGAAGCTGTCTGCCACAGATCCGATGCTATTCCAAGGGCATTAACATGCCTGAGCTGAATCTGTATCTGTATGCTTTTTCCTTGGCAACTAGAATGCTGGAATGTTATTTACGTTACACAAAAGCACATTTGTTTCAGTTATTTTTAAACACTGCCTTCAAATCATGAGTCTATTTATTTTGGGGACAAAGGAGAGGGTCCTTGAGGCTATCAATTCTTACTGGCCTCGTGAAAACCACTGAGGTGAAAGTTGTCTGCTTTTGCCTTCCATTGAAACCCCAATATTGATGCCTCTGCCTCACCACGTTGAAACATGAGGGGCCGGATCCTGATCGACTGCTAAATAACCATACTATAGGAGATCAGAAGATTATTTTAATGACATTTTTCCTCTTAATTTCTTGTCTCCGGCCTTTTCACACCACCCCCAGCTTCAAGCACCATTCAGTAACTACTTTCTCCGGTAGCTCTTACCTCTAACAAACAGGTAGAAGGAGTAACGGCTGTGTGCTTGAGAGCAAGTTACACAAGGCCTTAGGTAAACATGCCCCAAAACAGCTGGTATTGTCCATCTCCCTTTATAGAAACGGGAAACATCTGTTGGAGCATCCATCCTTTAAAGCAATTTTCTGAAGTCAGAGACTAGTAAAAAAGTGTTTCTAAAGAGGATGAATGTTACAGGAATCCTCCTTGGTGAAGAAAGATGGTTCTTCCAAGCCCACCTGCCTCTCAAGAGAAGCCAGCCGTAACCCAGGACGGTACTTCACGTACCCACCTGGATTCCCACCGTCTCCTGCAGGTTTTTTATACAGGAAATGACTGAACTCCAGGATATGTTGTTATCGGCACAAAATCCTTCCAGATTTTCAAGAACGTTTTTAGGCTTGCTGTTAAACTTCCCTACATTAAATTAGAATGTTCCTGGAGGGAGATTTCATAGTGTGAAACATTTTCAGAGAAACCATTTCCCAACCAGCAAAACCAAAGGTACTTCCCCCCCCCCATCTCACACAGGGTGTTTACCAGTGTAATCACGCACCCTGACTTGGAGCAGTTTTAGGTAGGCAGGGCATGTAAGGGCACATCCGTACAAAAGATTTTAGGCCTTGCTGTAGCTGGGTAAGTAAGTGCAGTGCCCGAAGTTACCATGAGTTTTCCCCATCTCAAATATATTCAGTTTACTCAGGTGAACAGCAGCTGATGTCCAAACATGGAAGGATTTATGGTGCATTGCATTAGATCAGGGACTCTTGGGTCGAGCTGCAGCTCACCTTCTGAGCAGTGTAAGTAGCCGATACCGGGAACTTAAGGTACCAAGGAGAAAAGACTGCCCTGTTGTCACAGAAAATTATCTGCTCTATTCAAGTCTTTCTTGGTAAGCAGAAGGGCTGTTCAGTTTCTCCTCAGCCTGCCCTCCTTGGTATGTGCTTTTGCAGCCAGATGGACAAAAAAATGCATCACAGCCAAAGGGAGGGAATGTAGCTTTTGGAAACTGCTGGTAAAAAGCTCTTACTTGATTGAATAGTGTTATTCTGAAAAAAGACATGAATTAGGACACTTCACAGACTGTGGCCACGACACATGAGCCCCCTCGTGCTGTAACTAGGAACAAGTCACAGGTAGTATTAAAAGCTGGGCAGGCTTCAGACTTCCACGCTCCTGCCAAACGCTCTAAGAATCCAACAGTCCTCCTTTTGAGCAAGGGAGGTGGTGCAGCACTGCTGTGTCAGCTGGTGGGCCATTAACTCGCGCCTCCTTCCAGGAGCAACAGAAGCACTGGCTGCACTTTTGGATCCGAAAGCAAACGCTGAGGATGGTAAGGTCACGCACTACATATACACCTCAGCCTCTTATTTACTCTGACAAGTGAGAATTCTTCCCTTCTCCCTACTGCCTTCGAGGTACAAAAGTACTATTTTGTAGGTATTGTGTCGATGGATGATTTTTCTCTTGAAAAGCCTCTTTGTGTGATGTGGGGTAGGTGTTTATCAGTGAAGAAACTGCATGCAGCTGAATACAAAAGTTACTCCCTTGTCCTTAAAACCTTTAATTTTTTTTAAATGCTTTTTGCAGAGACCTGAAACTGGACAATGTGATGCTTGACAAAGAAGGCCACATCAAAATAGCTGATTTTGGAATGTGCAAAGAAAACGTTGTTGGTGAGAACAAGGCGAGCACTTTCTGTGGGACCCCAGACTACATTGCTCCTGAGGTCAGTATGTCACTGCCACGTCCCGCAGGGATGGATTTAACACACTGATGTTAGAATGGCCGTTGTGATTAATCATCCCTTTGTAGACCAATAGTTCAGAAATTAAAGTCTAATTAGCACAGGAAAAACAAAAAAAATCATTAAATCTGAGTTCTCTATAGAAGGTACTTGAGACTTGTAAATATGCAAGTTTAAAAAAACATGATTATTTAAAGTTAATGGAGAAAATTTCTGAATGAGAACAAAGACCTGTCCGCTGAGCTGTCCATGTTTCCACAAACAGCAGCCAAGGATAAAACTCCAGATGTGCATCAGTGGCAACAATTCGTTAAATAGCTAGATTTCCCCTTCCCCCCTGCCCAGTGTCCTCGTTATTAAAGAGTCTCTCTTAAAATCCCTCTTCTGTTTTTTTTGGTATATATTGCTGCCTTTTACTAATTACTTGTACTTCTTCCTCTGCACTGTGGAACAAGATCCTGCAAGGTTTGAGGTACACGTTCTCTGTGGACTGGTGGTCGTTTGGGGTCCTGCTGTATGAGATGCTCATTGGACAATCGCCTTTCCATGGGGATGACGAAGATGAATTGTTTGAGTCAATCCGAGTGGACACCCCTCACTACCCACGCTGGATTACCAAGGAATCAAAAGATATATTAGAAAAGGTAGGACTGATGATCAACGAGCAGGTGACAGTACTGTATTTGTCCAGGGAGGGACAAATAGGCTTTTGAAAGGAGCGGGTTATCAGCAAACAAATCCCTTTTACAAATGGAAAGCCAGGTCAGCCTAATTGCTAATGGTCTGTTTGCCGTTAGCAACTTGTGTTCTTTTAGCAGTATACCTACTGTTCTTCCAGTGCCACCCACCTTTTGAGAAACGTAAGGCTTTACCGGGTTATCTTCTCTTGCAGCTATTTGAAAGGGATCCAACAAGACGACTTGGGGTGACTGGGAATATCAGAGACCATCCTTTCTTCAAAACCATCAACTGGACGGCGCTGGAGAAAAGGGAGGTGGACCCTCCCTTCAGGCCAAAAGTGGTATGTGGGTTGTTCTTTGTTCTGTAGCAGTACGGCCTTTGTCAGCCTAGGGGTGAGGGGTGATTTCTTTACCTTGCTCAAGCTATTCCACTGCAAGGTTCTCCTCACATTTGATAAATGAGATGGTGACGCATCTCAAATGCCATTGTTCTTGGACGGTTCAGTTATAAAAAGGTGCACTACCTTCCTCTAACTGCCCTGAAATCATCTTAGTAAGACTCTCTTCCTCTACTCTCTCAAGGAGCTGCTTTAAGACTATAATCTTTAGGAAAAATCAAGTAATAGTTCCGATATCCATTCTTCTTAAATCTTTAGATCACTGGAAAAAATTCAGTGTTTTGTATGCCTCGATGCTGGAAATGTTGACAGTTTCTTGCATTCTTCTCTTCTGTAATGCCATATGGGAGAAGGACTGATACCGTGGGGCTACTCAGTTGGTCGCTGCCCACAGGCATTCTGTACAAGCATTAAATACCATCCCAGAGTCTCCAAGTGGGCAAAAGATGCATTCTCTGTACTACTGAACTTAGAACCATTTGTAATGTACGTGGCCTAATGTTACTTGAAAAAACGGCTACAGAACAGTGTGTTACTCTCGGTCTGTACCACTGCGGGATGCTGCTGCTTCATCTCACCTGGGTAAAAATCCAAACCGGTTTTCCTCCACCCCGTTACTGGTACAGATAAAATGATCTGGAGGTAATGCCATCTCTTTAAAGTGTACTTACCTACTCGATGGAGGAGAGCTGTCCCTGTCGAGAACAGAAGGCTTCATCTTGCATGTAAGGATCCTATAAACAATAACTGTTGGAGGTTCAAAGTGTAAAACATGGTCTTTAGTAATGTGAATTCTTATGAAACATGCACAAATATTTTATCCAGTCACAAAGCAGCTGCGATAGGGCATTGCTTTTTTCTCTGAACAAGTACAGTGCGCAAAATACTTTCAGGAATTTAAATGTAAGCCCAGCATTTCTTGCCGTTAGCCAAAATTTTTAAGTGCTGTGTTGCTTTTGTCAATAGAGAATCTTTGGGTAATTCTATGAAATGTTATCACAAATCCAGGCGGTTCTTCTCTGAAGTGACCCGGTCCTGTTTGTTTTCAACTAACAATAAGCAATTGCCCAGTGATAATCTTACAGTGTTGTTAAAACAGGCAAAAAGGAGATTCTTCTCTGAAGGGGAGGAGGGAGGGAGCTCAAGAAATAAGTTTCTAATGTTTCATATTTAAGCAGTTTGTTCTGGAAGAAATGACAAAGTTTGTCTCAAACTATCTTCCCCTCTCTGTTTAACACAGAAGTCAGCAAGCGACTACAACAACTTTGACAGAGAATTTCTGAGTGAGAAGCCAAAACTGTCTTACAGTGACAAAAACCTGATCGAATCCATGGACCAGTCTGCATTTGATGGATTTTCTTTTATTAACCCTAAATTTGAACAGATCTTAGAAAAGTAAGTCTCTAACAGAGTCGGACTTTAAAGCACGGTGAAACGTTACAAACTGAGAACTGCCAAGTGCTGTGTTATGTGTTCCAACAATGTTGTTGATACTTCAGAATAATACACGACAGTGTGATTTATTATATCCAACTGCTGATTTATTGGCAGTGTTCTTTTATGCATGGTTGGGTTTAAGGTATGTGAATCATGTGCATTACTTTCTCTGTTTGGGAAAATGTAAATTCTGTTTGGTACTTGAATGTAGTTATATATAATATATATGCTGTATATTTTGCTCGAGAGAAGACATTGGGAAACAGAAGATGTCTTTTTAAAAAGTGTTTGAGCCCTTGGTTCTTTTATTTGTCTTCAATTAAAAGAAAGTTACGTTAAACTTTCATTCATGGCTTTGTGATTTTTTTTTTTCTAGAATACACAATTAAACTCCAGTTGTCTTTAAACTACAGTCAAAAATAGTAGTATGTAAGCACTGATCACTCACAAAAAGAACACAAATACTTTAGGAGAGATTCAGTGTAATACTAGCTGTTGTGGGAAACAGCTCAGGGCCACTCAGTACTTTTTTATAAAGTCTCTTATTTTTTATATTATAACTATAATATAAAGTCTCTATTTTTTTTTTTTTTATAATGTGTCTCTCAGAGCAGTCAGTGCCCAGTAGAGTCAGGCTTCACTGATCGCACTCAATATTTATTCTGAGGCAGTAGAAGCCTAAACCAGCATAGCCCAAGGACTAAGTACGCCGCAGCAGCTGCAGCACACTGCCTGGGAACACGAGTTTCTGCTGTTAAACACCACTTCCTATGAATCGCAATAGGCAACACATCACAGCAACTCACCAGGAGAAAAGAGTCAGGTAACAACAGTGTGGAGTGTTAGCAGCACTTGCCTGCTCTGCCTGAGAGGAAGCATCTTGCTTAACAGCCCAGCACAAAAACCTTTCTTCCAGTTTTATTTGCTTGGTTTTAATACTGCAGCTGTGGCTCCTACTGGCTGTGAAAAGGGCACAAAACCAGATCCTACTTTGTTGCAATACCTACTTCTGAATTTTGATTTTTAACCATTCACGACAAAGAAAAACTAACATAATTATTGCAAAGCTCCTTCCCAAACTCTTCTCCTTGCAGTCAGCTCAAAATACAGAATGAAGCAAGGTCCCTTTAGAGAAAGCTTTTTACGTATCTTTTAACATTATTGTAAATAATTTAATTTTCTCCACCACTGAGCAGGCAGGAAAAAAATGTACTGGTGAGTATCAGTTTGTCCAACAGTTACACAATGCTGAAGACTCTCAGGAGCACCCTGTCGCTTCTGGGTAGTTTCAGACTTAATCCTGCTGAAAGAGCAGGAGAAAGGCAGCAGCACACCCCCCCCCCCCCCCCCCCTTGTAGAGACTCAAAGAAATACAGTGCTGCCTTTGTTTTCCTTCTAAAGAACAGCTCTGGCTTATTGTTATAACTCAAGTAATGCCAGTAAGACTTGAATGTCATCTAAGTGCACAGCAGATCGAGGCTGGAACAGTCAGAACACAGTTGGCATTTCCAAACAGATGGGGTTTGCCTAGTTACCAACCGCACGCACTTACACAAACCCCCATCAGAGGGGGGAGCAAACAGCACACTGTGAGCTGCTGCCAGGGACAGCAGCAAACTTGGGGGTTCCCCCCCATTCAAGTAACCTACTAAGTCAGTTCTGTTTTGCCATTTTTCACCAGAAAGTTACTCTGCCTTCAGAGGTGCATGCTGGATGTCTGCACCCAAGCAGAAATGCTTTTCTATTTAAGCAGTCACAGATGCGGTTCCCAGCAGCACTGGGTATTTAGAGGGCAAGAACCTGTAATGAATTACAAGTAGTAATTGTTGCTTGTGGGAACACTTGCTCACAGCACTCACCTGCTGTGCTGCGGAGTAACAGGTGCCAGACCTGCTCAGGAGGGACCTTGGTCTTCACACACCAACTCTTTTCAGCTGCTATTTGACCAACTTCCCTGGAGCACCTCCTGCTGCCCCAAGCACACCCTCCACCAGCCCAGCTGCGCTCACAACACCCAGGCAGAGGCACCTCTCAGCCGCTACTATCTTCCTCCTCCTGTACTGTTGAGCCATGGGGGTTATGCTAACTGTGCCACCTGCCCCACCACAGACATCAGCTCGTCACAGCAACCAGAAACGAACACTCAGCAGGTCACAGAGCTTCAGGGACCTCCTCCCTGAACTGCTGTGCCTGAGGGCCACCTGGCCAACAGCAAACAGACAGGTTCCCTCAAGGATTGCGGTCTGAGCCATCCTCACACTACGGGGAGACAGAGGTATTACAGAATTTTGTCCAGAAAGCAGCCTAAAAGCTCTACAACAAACAAACAAAATTACCTCCCACACAAACATAAATACATAGTAGAGTTAAAAACAAAGACAACACTCCTTCCACCTTGCAGAGAAGATACAAGTGGTTACCACCCAAGAGCATAGACAAGAGATGAAAATTTGAATACATAATTCTAGACCAAAAAGTAGCAATTAATTTTGTCCTCAGCCTTCATAACAACAAGTACCCCTGCAAATTTAATGCCATCTATCTGCAAATTTGTACTAGAAGGCAGCATTTTGCTGTTGGTTTTCAGCTGTCTCAAAAAAGCAGCAGTATTTGGAAGACAATATAAAAACAGTGTAGGATCAGATCTTAAAACACCAATGACCAGGTAAAATAATAGAGTCTTACCTTTCTCCTCTGTTACGTGCGTATCTTGACTTGTATTTGTTCAATAGCTTCTTCCAACATCTTCCTCAGTTACTTAGTTTGCTACTTTAATTATAATTATTTGTCAGACTAAACCAACCAATAGAGTAATTTAACTTAATTCTTATGCTGGCATATAAACTCTCTTAAGCACGCCACAATTCCTACGCTTCCGAAAGCTGTGGAAACCTGCTGAGCCGCAGGAACACTCACCTGGCACTTCAACTACTGCAAACGGGCACGGAGAGAAACACACATCAGCACACGTTGTGGCATTTGATCTTTATTACTTGGATCAAAGGTCAAATGATTACATTTGTCTGAAAGATTACGACGAAGGCCAACGATGTAAGAAAAGACAGTTTAATCCCATTTGAGAGACTGTATCTGAGCTAGCAAGTGCATTAACAGTCAGAAGGCAGTAAAATAAACATGGGTAGAAATACACAAGGTCGGGACACAGTCAGTGACGGTTCGGTCAGGGGCAGGGGATGCGCGCAGCTTTTAGACAGTGACCATAATCCACAATTCTTTGCAGCGCCTCTCCAGAAAGGTGGTTACGCCCCGGGGAGAACCCATCACTCGCCTCAAATCTACACTTGTTGTCTACATTTGCTCTCGCCTGCTAGAACGGGTCAGATGCAGTCAGTGATTTAGTACCTTCCTAAAGTAGAACAGATAACTTCGTATTTTTTTTTCTCTTCAAGTATCAGCATAACAGTTTATTTACACTTGTATACAATTCTTTTTACTGAACACCCAACTTAGTAAAACAATCATCACAGTATATTCAAAAGCAGGCTATAAAATTACCTACTATACAGAAAACATTTAGCCTCAAGGAATTTTACAGCACCTCTGAAAGTTGAGAGAAGGAAAACAAAGGAGGGAACAGAGGGGAGACACCTCAAGCTGTGCCACCAGTGAAGAGGAGCAGCTCTCACCAGAGAAAACCTTTCCTTCCACCACATTTCTTCAGCCAGGTCCGAGCTCAAGAAGTACCACAGTCTGCCAGTAAAACCCCATTTTTCTAATACAGTCTCCTGGGATTCGCGCTCTGTAACTACGGTTAAACTCCGACTTTCTTAATTTAAAAACTCCTGGTCATGGCTGGACGGTGGAGGTCCGGAGGAGCGAGAGCTGCCTGGAGCACAGCCCGGCTTTCCCATGCTGAACACAACAAATCGGGAGGGGAAATTACTCCTATGGTTTTGCCACGAAGGTGGCCTTGTTAACTACGCATCAATAAATTAACTTCTCTGAGCAGCGCTGAGCGGTCTCTCTCCTCACACAGTAACTACGGACACAGCTGAATTAATAAAGATCTGAGATGGGCATAACCAAATGAGTGGATCGCACACAAAAAGCTTTAGAACAGCAGCGCTTGAAGCAAGTTTTTCTGGTCGTTCCGTACCCTACGCATTCCTCTTCTGAAGCGGAACCTAGCGATACGGTATGGCTTACTTCCGGAGCCGAATATATTGCTGAAATTAGCTTATTGAAACAAATCACAACAGCAGCACTTTATTTTATAAACCCTGCACAAACAAAAGACAATGTAGCCCTTGCCTGCAAAACTACATTACAAGGGCTCAGTATTTCACACAGGAATTAAGAAAAAAAACCCTAAACAACAGAACAAAAAAAAGCCCCAACAACATACATGGTAAAAGCTCACTTAATTGAACTGAAGTCCGTAGAAAAAACACAGTCCAACTACCAAAGAATAGTTCTCCTCATCTGGGAGCTAAGAGCCAGGAGCAGCGCTGGCAGATCGCTTCAGCTGTCTGCTAACACACACACAAAATACACGTCGACTTAGAACAGTAACAAGGTCGTGGCCTCAACAGACACTGAAAATTCCATTTTTAGCACTGGAGTTTCACAAGGTGTAAAAGAGCATCGAAGAATCGGAATAGTGGAAGGTGCTTAAAAACAACACGGAAACACCCAAGGCAGGTGTGCCACATTAAAAATCATTTCAGAATTTACCTGGTGTTTTTCTTGCAAGAGCTGTTAGAAGGGTTAAACTCCACCTAACCTTTCTGTACTGTTTCCTGATGTACGTATTAAATGTGGCTATAAAAGAGAAACATATACTTTCATGTTGAAATTCATTCCAAAAATTGCCTAAAAAATAAAATAAAATAAATCACAGCACTACTAAGACAAGCAGCTTCTCCAGCCCTTGACAGTCCGAATCCTTTTCCCCTCCTTTCCAGTCTCAGAAGAGCTGCTCATCCCCTCCTGCAACCGCAGCAGAAAGGACGTCTCTCTCTCCATTACCCAGGCTGCCAGCTACACTCACGGCCCCCACTTAATACCGTGTCTTCCACGACCCTCCAAAACACAGCTGGCCCCTGGAAAATGTTAAAATCTTGCTAAAACAGCAGAATCTTTCAGATAGCAAATCTAGCTTTAATGCTTTTCTTTTCCAAGGAGAAAGTCTCCCCATTTCAGAAAAATTTAAGTTGTGGTTGGAAAACCAAAGCTCGACTCAAACCACAGAAAAGCTATCAGAGCCAAGAGGCTTTCCCATGTGAAGTAGTTTTGCAACACGAAGCCTCCAATGCTCAAAATGTAGAATTTCACCTATGTTAAATACGCCATCAAAAAAATCTCCATGTAATTCTAGGCAATCGTTCACAGTAAAAATAAGAGGAACTCTTAGAAAAACACTTAAAAAAACCAAAGTAAAATCTAGTTAAAATCTGACAGTAGAATTGACATGGGCAATTAACCATCTTGCAGTATCCACAGATGAAAAATAAAAACCACTGAAACTGCACAAACTTACATACGAAAAAATCTAAACCCAACTCTACTCTGCTTCCCATAAATCTTTTTTACTGATACCTTTCAGCACTGGGAGTTATCCAGAACTACAGGTTTTCTCCAAAGAAGCTGAATCACATTCGAAATGTCTTAAAGTGAAGGGGAGGCGCGTTCGTTCCAACTCGCCTGGCGCTCAGTGACACCTTCTCCATTCTCCGGGACCTGAGCTGCTACTTAACGCTCTTGCGCTGTTGGAAGGGCTGCCGCCCCGGGAACTGGAGCTATAGGTGGTTTGGTACTGTCCTCAAAGCTTCTTCTCTCGACCGATCCACACCTACATTCTGCAAATTTAAAGACAGAAAAGATTTTAAAGCAAGGGTCTCACGGTCAGCCGTAGTTTTGCCTAACACACGGCTATTACGCAAGGCAAAAGATGAGCAAGTTTTAATGCTTCTTTCCTCAAAATGTTTTGTAAAACACAGAGAAAGGTCCCATGAGCAGAAGTCAGAAACGAGGCTTAGACCTCGTCCCAGCCACTAAGCGCTTTGCAGAGCCCAAGTCCCTCAGACAACTAAACACAGGCTCTTTGCTCCCAGGGAAAAAGCATCTCTAAGACACATATTACAGCGGGTCTGGCAGGACAATCAGTCTCTGTACACCACATGCAGGTCACAGCATTTTGTTTTCTAAGACTTTTTTTCCTTTAACCACCATTTTAACCACGTTTTTCTAAGCCACTACCTCTTTTAGTCTTTATGCATATAGTATAAGAAAAAACAGAACTACACAGCAAAGGTCATAAACCACACAAGAACTGATAACAGCCGGAGAGAGGGAAGCCCTTCTCTCCTTGTTTTGAGCGCACTGTGGGAAATGACTCGTCGACACCAAGAGCTGTAAAGCTAATTCTGAGCCTGTAAGCAGCTAACTCACTGGAAGGACTGGTAACATAATGTGCTTCAGGATACAGGGCATGCTGGCAGATGTCACACTGGCATCAGATAATGTTTCAGTGGTTTTATAACCACATTTATTAGAGTTTACTTTCAAAACAAGTCTCTTCAGTCCAGCTCGAAGAAAAGCCCCAGACAGCATACACACAACGCCACCAGCCAAAATGCATCAACTTGAAAATCAAGCCATTCCTCTCCCCAACTCCAGTTTCTAGGATTTTCAGCCATTTCTTATGAAAACAGGAGATAAACAAGCAGCACCAGATTTGATTTGGCGGTTGAAGTGTGCCACTTCTACCCTTACCAATTCTCCTATATTTACATCAGCCCTTTCGGTTCTCATCAGCCTTCAAGCCTTTGGGTAGATCACCCTGTTCTCCACCATAACACATCCACCACACCAAGGTTTTCGAGAAGACACACATGAATGCTGCTGGGCAGAGTTGTCCAAGTCCTGGAAATCTCTGCACCCACCAGCACGTGGCCCACCCCACTCCGACTTCTCCCTTTGAAGGAAAGAAAAGCAACACCCCTATTTCAGCAAGAAGCTTCTACAGCTTCCTCTTCTGCAGCAAAGCAAACCAAGAAAGCCTCAGCATCTGCCTAAGAACGTGAGGACTTGGCAAAACCAGTGACGCTCTGCATGACTACAAGGAAAAAAAATAACAAAAACAAAAAAACCTCCACCAAACCCAAAACATGCTGGCATTTGTTTCATTTATTTGTATTTTTCTTAGCAACTGATGCAACATACCCAGGAATTCCTCAGGACTGTGGAGATGTCTCCACAGACACTCCAAGAATATTGGCTAAAATCTTTTAAGCTGAGCATCTGCTGTTGATTCAAAGAAAATTAAATGGAGCGTGAAATGAAGCATCAATACGCAGGAATTGGAGAGGTACTGGAAATTAGTCCACAAGCAGCAAGAACCAGAGAGCTATAATGTGAAACTAAAAGGAAACAAGGTGGTGAAGACAAGGCAGAAGATACAGCTTATTTAAGTCAATGAGAGGTTATCAGATGAAAGCAGCATCTTAGCAACTGAGCCAGACCCAAGAGAGAATATCACCATGCAGTCAACAAAGTTGAAAGCAAGATGTCTTTCTAAGTAAATGCGAAGGGGAAAAGGCTGTAGAAGCGACGCACGCTGAACTGTCACACTGGAGATAGAAAACTCCGTCTGGGATAAACCCGAATAAACACACCCTAGGGCTTATTAGACAAACAGAATACCCAACTGCAAAACCAGATGACCTGAGGCTTAGAGAGGGACCAGTATCTTCATGAATGATAAATGGATTCCTACTCTCAGCAATCACGTTAGATTAGATTACAGCAGCTGGGATTGTACCCTGCTTCCAGAATAGCCACAGGCATCGAGAGAGAAGAGTCGTGCAACAAGATCAGTGCTGCTTCTTAGAAAGATAACTGAGGTTTTACCCTTACTTTTGGGACCAAAAGGTGTCCCTGCAACTGTTCAGCAGCGCCTTACCAAAGCACCCCTGGACAAACCACCGCCCTGGGAACAGCACTGCCACACACCAGCAGCAACACGGTCTGGACAGCCTGGGAAACGCAGGAGTGGGAATAAAAACAACACACACCTTTGTAAAATACTATTTCAACCAAGGCATACGGGCTTTCCCTCAGTCAGCCCGGACAAGGGCTCGCTGCTTCTGGAGCCGGCTCCCAGAGGAGGCTCAGTGCTCACGGGGCAGGAGGGGGCTCCCTCTGCCTTGCACAAGGGTGCATCTCACCCAGGCCCCTCTGGAACAGCTCAACGCAGATGAACTCAAAACCACGCTCATAGCACTGTTTCTCCTCTCCTCATTATACTACCCCCCGCTTTGGACCTTTTTTCCCCCCTACAGAACAGAACCTTGCCCATGAACAAAGTGTTATGGGTCTCTGAAGAGTACGGTGCCTGCCATTTCAGTTTTACTTTGATTAGCTCCATGTGATCTTCACAGCAGAGTGGGAAGACTTCACAGGAAGGCTCCTCTGGGGAAGAGGGCTCTGAAGGGCACACGAGCCATGAAAACAGCCAAAGCAGATGCAGTTAATAAAGGCCCTGCACAGCTGAATAACCAGCACAGGCATAAAGAGAGAAATAAACAGCACGGTATAAACAATCCAGTACTCTTATCAGCCAGCTCTCCCTCACCGAGCTGTGCCACAAACTGTCACTGCTGCTTCCCGCCCAGCATCAGGCTTTCTTTTACTGAGAAAAGAAGCCAGAGAGAACTATTAAGCAATCCTGCTGTAATAGGAGACCCCTTAGAGCGCAAAACTGCTTTTAAATATCCACTTCAACTCCATTGCACACATCAGCACAACGAGCATTATGCTCAGCAAAGAGAACACCACGCAGCCGCAGCCCCAGGAAATCGAGCTGGCAGCAGCTGGCAGGGATGGAAGGCCCTGGGCGCCGCCACCGCTTCCCTCCCTCTGCAACCTCCGCCAGCCACAGAGCAGGCGAGTCTGGCTTTCCTCTCTGGCCAAGTCCCTGCCCCTTCCATCTTCCCCCTCCGACAGCCCAAGCCATCCTTTTTGAAGCAGCAAAACTCAGTTTTTCCATAGCAGACACCTGCACAGATTTTGGCTCCATCAAAAATGTAATGCGTTTAGTTTAAATTCGCACAGTATTTTCTTAGTCGTGGCCCAGCAGAGGTGACAGCACCCCAAGCCATCTCAGCACAGTTTCTCCATTCCCAACTACAGCAAGTGTCCCTACCCTACCTCAACTGTCAGGCAAAAGCAGCCAGACTCACTAATTAATGTGTGCAAGTGGCTACGGCAGGCTCAGATCTCCTCCTCTGTGGCATTTTTCACGTCAAAGCACATGCCAAGAGGCTGGGGCAATTAAACACAGAAAAGTGACAACACACTCCCACGTCACAGTGACGACAGAGGGAGGAAAATAATCTTGGTTCCCCCAGTCTCAGCCCATCCTGCGACACCAGTTTAACAAAATACCAGGTGGCACAGTGGAAGGCTCTCTGGCCAGGAGGTTATTCGAGTATATCAGACATTCCCAATTGCTATAGACCTCTGGAAACTTCAGTGTAATTTTAGTAGTGCATATACGTAACACTTTTTTTTTTTCCAAAATCCCAGTTTTGGAAAACGTACCTCCTGAGAAACCTGACTGATAAAAGTTTTCCACAACACGCCACTCTTGCTCACAGAAAACAGTTCCAGGACATGGTGATCTTCTGCCTTTCCCAGACCTGATGCAACCTAAACGAAGCTGCTTAAATGGCACAGGTGTTTCCCACTGCCTCATTTTGCCCACCGCAACATTGCAGAGCAAGGAGCCAAGGCATGGCACTACATCTCAGACAAGCTGCAGTCTTCTGCAGCCTGTGAAAGGTTTAGCTGTAGTTCAGTTAAGGATGCATACGCTGCTGGTTTGAGATCCCACACCTCCCAGAGGGAGGAAATCCCTCCCATTTCCATCCCTTTCCAGGCAAGTCACGATCCAGCTACAAAATCATCAGGCTAACTCTGCTTCCACATTCCAAAACAGTCAACACTGCTTATTGTAGCCTAGATAAAATCTGGGTACAAAACATACAGAGCAGAGCTGTAAACACTTGATGGCCCACGACCACACAAGCAGGAAAAGAGGAAATCTAGAATCAGTTCTGCCAGAAGGCAAACCCTAAAGCTTAGTTAATGCAGAACAGCTGTTAAGAAAAGTCATACACTGAAAACATTTATACGCATTCCTGTACTTTGAACAATTGCTCTGGAACTAATTGAAAACTTGTTACCCTCCTCAAACAGCACATCATTAATAAGCACACCTAAAGCACTAGTGCTATGGATCAGCAGGATTACGGTTTTACAGTAACTATGGATTGTTAATTTATGCTACATAGCAGTCCAATCACTCCCAAGGGCACTGAAATAGACAGTACCGGTGCCTAGAAAATGAACTTCGACTTTTTCTTATCTCACACAGAATGTTGTGTTTCATGGCTTTCATAGACATGCTCCAACTAACATTAAAGCATTGCTGGCTGTTACAACAAAACTTAATGCTGCAGGATCTTTAAATAATAGCAATTTACAAAAACAGCATTCCAGTAACAGCCAATCAACATTTGATAACTCATCCAGAATAAATTAACCAGTCCGATACAGTTTTATTGTGATTTGATTTTTTTTTTTCAAGTCATGCGCTGTACAAACATTTGGTTTGGGTTTTGAGTTGCTGGGTTTGGGTGGGGCTTTTTTATTTCAAAGTGATTGGAATGATTAGTTTTTCAATTTATTTTGAAGTAGTAGGATGAAAACAGCACCCCAAGTTCGATAGTTGATCAGCACACAGGATTCACTGATGAGCAGGGACTGTTACAAGAGCGTCCTCGGAAGGTCTGGAAATGTCTACATTCTGTATAATAATAAAAATACAGAGAATGTTTATCATGCAGCAGTAAGAGCAACAAAAATACCAATCAGATTCCTTCACAAGTACGCAGCTGCACTTATTTAAAAGAGTTTTATTTAACCCCCCACACCCCAAGAATGCAGCAGACTGACCGCTGGTTAGCGTCCCAGAACTAGACACCAGGAAAACACATTTACAGTAATCACAGATCCCATGCCGATAATATAACCAAAAGCTCGAGTCATTCATGCTCAGGAGGAAGTCTTTTACAGGCCCAAGCAGGAATCCACTTAAACACATGCTTCAGCACATACACATCTACCCATTAAGCAACTTGCAGTGCTTTGTTGAACTATGCCATATACATCTTTCCCAAGGGAAGACTTTAACCTTTGTTTGTGTTATACGTAATGCCCAACAAACACCCAACAAAACAGAAAAATCTCTTCCCAGACACCTTGACCATTTAAGCCTGCTCGCACCAACTAGACTTCACCCCATTTTGCAGAGGCTGTAGAAAAAAACATGACAGTCAATGCAGCAAATTATTCAAACCCAAAGAAAACCAAACCACCAGCGCTGCCAAACACTCGTGCCAGGAAGCACAGCTTTGAGTGCAGCCATGCGGAACCAGGCTCAGGCATCACGCCTGCCATGGTACCACCTCATGCAAGTCCCAAAGACTGTGCAATTCGTATCCTCCCTTCTACCAAGAAAACAGACTGTGATAAACATTCTGAAGTTCCTTCTAAGATCTTGACCTAAGATCGGGCCCATTTTAGGCCAAATCATTGCCAATTCTTCAAACTTTGTGCTGACAGGCTTCATGAATCTTACTTATTTTACACTGTGGTAAGCAAACGCAGTGTTCAGTAACATTTCTCTCTCCTCTTTCTCCCATGAAAATCAAAAAGCAGATCTGGGTTTCTTGCTATGAGCACTCTCCCTATCTGTCACTCACTAAGACAGAAGTATAAAGTAGACATTTTACCCCAGTGCTCGTTTTCTGGCGCAAAGAGGGGACCCAAGCAACAGCTAAAGCAATTCCCCTGAATTATCTTCAGCAAAAAGACTACAGACTCCTTCATTTGAAAAGGTCAGGACCTTAAGCCACTACAGTGCTGACAAACACAAGGCTTCAATCCACTTCAGACAAATCATCATCATACAATGAAGTTTACACACACTATAAACAAATACTCTAGTGCTTTGCCCACATTTTTGCAGTGTGAAAATAGATGCTTTCAGCTGAAGCCAAAAAGGAGTGAGCGCGCTGTTCTGAAACACAGACTACAAATTAGTTGTGGGGGCACAGAACAGCACACTGGGCAATTCCTAATCAAACAGTTTCATTGTTTAACAATGTTGTTATCTGTGAGGCTGCATGTAATTAAATGCTTTGACTTCAATAGACTATTTGAAAATTTAATTTTACAGAAGTAATTAACATTTTCGTAGGTGATGTAAATGAAAGCTTTTGAAATTTTTGTCATCCTCTGAGCAGCATTTAAATGCAGACAGGATCAACTTAGTCCTTCATTCAGCCCTACTAAATGAGCAGCATATCTCACCCATACTTCACTGGTCTGGGTTTCTGTAGGGGCACAGGGAGAAAAGTGTTCTTTTTTTTTTTAATAAAAATACCTCTGCTTCTTTTTTCTTTTAAAAAATTCATTAACTCCATTTATTTCTGTTCTAAATAAACAGCCTTGTGTCTTTGTGTCCACTGCAATGCAACTATCTGCATGATCCTCTTCACGCACCTGAAATACAACCACCCAACACCAATGCCAGTATGGCCAACATCCCTTGCTAGACGCTTGGTGGTTCAGGCAGAGCTTTCCCCCTCGAAATAAACGCCTTCAGTTAGAGAAGTGGTGTTTCCAACAGCAATTTCCAAGACGCTTTTGCAAGCTGCAAATTCAGCACCAATATTTTAACAGCCAAACTAAAGACGTTCAGTTGATCTACGTTATTTAGCACTGATAACCTAACATGTGCTCTAAAGACATTCTCATCTATTTTCACCATATTTCTGCAACACCTTTTAGGCACTGTGAAAAGAGAATGGATTTCCTAAACCTAACAAACCAAACTAAGACACAAAAGTGGTAAAGCAGAACAATAAAGGAGGAAGGGGAATAGAGAGAAAATATGCAACATGACTATCTAATAGAAAATGTGTTGGCTACAAATGACCAAAAGTCAGTATTTTCAGAATTCAAAATACCCAAGTCATTAAAACAAAACTTCTTTGCAGACCCCTCCAGAATGAATCCTGCACAACTGCCATGAATGTGTACCCTCATATAAGCAAGGCATTTTGTGCCACGTGCTTTATTGAATACACACATATAAACACGTTTATGACTATATTCCTTCTCACCACAAACCACTGTTCTGAAAACCACCAGAAGCAGCCCTTTTTTCTCACATTATCAAACTGACTTTTAATTCACCAGTAGGCGTGGCTCATAACCTCAGCAAGGAATCAGTGCTGTACCTGGTAGCATTAGCATGAGGATCTGCAAAGGAACCAGCCATTTTTAATGATGACACATTTTACTTAACCTTCATAATGAAGCAAAGGAAGACCTTTGCGCGAGCAGCAGGATCAACCTCAGCTCACGTCAACACTTAGGAGCACACAGAATGGCATGCCTGACACAGGGAGAGTACAAAACTGCTGTGGTCTGACATCTTATCTCCACTTACATTTTACAAATACACTCAATTTCCTTTTCCCCAGTTGCTCTGCTGTATCCCAAGAGCTAGTCTTCCTCTCCAGCTTTGGCTTAAAACACAGATAGCAACATCAATTCCTCATTTTCATACAGCAATGATCACAGTGATGAAAAAGCTGATGATTTCATTTACTTTCTCCGAAATAAACGTGGCATTCTTAACAACGTACTTTTTGACTACACACTACTTCTGCTGAATGACAAAGCCTGGAAGAACTTTATACAGTTTTTACATTGACATCGTATCTTCAATTTCTCATTCATTTTTTGAAGATAAACTACTCCAGCTAGAGCGTGTATGTAAGACAAATTTGCTCAATAAAAAGGATTTCCGCCCTCCCCCCGACAGCAAACCAGTAGTAAAGCTTGATATGTAAAATTAAGTATGCTCAGCTGAGCTATGAAATCACTTCTAACCATGAGGACAATGGAAATCAGCTCAGCTAGTACATTACATCAAGTTCTGCGAACTGAAAAATATTCTTACCTCGGGTTTATCTCTGTGTGTGTTTACAGCTTCAACATTCAGGAATATAGATTCTACTTTACATCCTGTAGACAGAAAACACATTTTTAGAATTGGTCTACTTTAAAAATGAAATTATAGTAAAGATGCAATCTAATTTTGAGTTGGTAAAGGTTAATAATTTCCCCCTTCTGATTTCTACTAGTTTCCTAAATTCTGAATAGCTAAAGCTACTGAAATGAATCCATTCCACCAGGATGAACGCTATTCTCAATCTGATAATCCATGTCTTATTCTGACCTTAGCTTTATAATTATTTTCTTTGAAACGAATTCCCATTTTTAAACATACATGAACAACAACATTCCACCAGAAGAGTTCTTACTTGTATCTTTCTGCTTTTTTAACATCCTAAACTTCTTAGAATTCATTGTAATACAGAAGATAAATGCTGCTCTCATTTTTTAAAACATAAAAATGATTACGAGAAGGTACACTGTGTGTTGTTGGCAACACCATTCCTCTACATGTGCACAACAGAGTTTTAACCCCCAGCTAAATGGAACTTTGAAGTTGACTTCTAAAAAGGAACTTCCCCTTTTCACACCAAAATGGAAAACTCTAGAGAAGCAAGGAAAAATTAAACAGTCAGAAGAGACAGCTATTACTCAGGTAGTATAACCTGACCCACTTAGAGAATTGTAACTTCTCAATACACTGTGGACACACCATTTTAAGCAACATGTGATTGCCAAACACTGTCTTGTCTCACATGAACATGACTTTTATAAGCTACCACTACCCTACACAACAGTTACTAATAGTCAAATTCCTCTGACATACCAGAGTCCATCTTCTGTCACAAATAGATTTCAGAATTTTCTGCTTAATTTCCTAGTCATAACACACTCCATAGATTTACTACATGACAGAGAAAGGTGATTTTAGCCTTTTAGAAAGCCACTGCACTTAAAAAAAAAAAAAAAATAGTAGGGCAAATATTTGCCTTCCCTTCAGGAAGCCTGTTCTGAGAAACCCCATTTGTCATGAACACTGTGAGCAAATGCTGCAGCAGGGCCACACGCAGAGAAATGGTCAACAAGAAAAAAGATTTTAAGGGGGAAAAGCGCACATCTCCCAGTGGAAGAGTGCCCAAGCCATCCTTCTGTTCACAGATCCATTGCGACTCCCGACACTAAGCAAAAGCAAGCTCCGATCCCCAATGCTGGCCTTTACTAAGGACTGATTACACAGCAGACACGCTTCCACAGCGACCTCTCAGCCCCTACCACTACCTGAGTTTAAGACCTGAAAAAAAAAAACATACAGAAAGCTTTAAATATAAACTAAAGGGACACGAGTTATTCCACAGTAATTACAGTGTCCATATTCCCAACTCATTTTTAATTACCAATGTGCAAGTTCATACCTACAGCAGGATGCAGTTTCTTTTTCCTGCGTGCTCCCACACAGACCACTGCTACACTGGATTGTTGAGTAAAAATCTACTCTGTCCTAATCCAACCGCTAGTCCATAACAGATGTTCCCTTCCTAAAGATCAGACGCGCAGGGTGGGAATGATGCTAGCTTCAAACGCCAGGAAGAGCAACCCCCTAAGGGAGGTGTTACCCCAGAACAGGATTAGCTGGAAGATATTAAACACACCACGTTTGATCCTGCATCCTGCCTCACTGGAGCCAAGTGATGATATCAACTTGAAATAATGCTATAGAATATCAGTGTATAAATAGTTTATACAGCCCTTGTATTTTCAGATGGTCAAGTTCCAAAAAGTAGGTCAACTAAAATGGGCTAATCAGACATACATACGAAATACTTCAAAAAAGAACCAAGACACTTCTTCCACTGAAGTCGAAGTGAAAGGACAGTATTTCATACTACATTTCCTTCCTCATTTAGTGAGCGAGTAAAGACTGTAAACATCCAGGCCCTCTTAAAATTTATGAACAGTCACTCACCTTCCCACTAAAAAAAACCCACCCCAAAACCAAACACTCTCTGTGGAAACAGGCTGAGACTAGCCAGTTAAGAGAATGCAGCTTCCAAAAACTGAGCCTTTAAAAAAAAAAAAAAAAGTTTTAGCTGCTCTAACTGTCCATTTTCAAAACTCCAACCTGTAATGCTAGGCTAGAAACACCAGATGTCACCAAAGCACAGACATTTATTACTTACTGTAGGACAACACGGCAATTAAATGACAAAAAGCTCTTTAAACAGATTTCCCAGTGTAACAGCTAGCTACTCTGTCTCAATTTTATTTGAAACGTGGACCAAAAAAACAAAGTAAAGTTCTTGACTGCTAATTTTCAAAGCTGATAATCAAAGACGGCTTTGCATTTCCAATTTATAACTTGACTAGCGTTATTTTGGCAATCCATTTCCTGGTAAGCTGTACAGATAGTTCTCTTTGTCTATAAATAATCTTCTGAAGCATGATATCAGAAGATATAATTAAGCCATCACTTAAAGAAAATTAACAGCAGGCACGTGTTAGGCTGAGGTTAAAACACACACAAAGCTTAATTAGTCATCAGCCTAAAACCTAAGAAGTACATGTTGCAACCCCTACCCTACACTCTACAAGCTAGTGACAAATCTCATTTAAAGCCCCCGAGTTAACCACTGAGAACAGCTGCTGACAAACACAGGCCAACAAACAAGGCAAGTTCACAAAGGTCCACGAACAAATACTTCAGGAAAAGAGAACAAAGTTATTTAAGGGTAAGGGGAACACCCTTTATAAGATGATAAACCTAAATAAATGTAAATTTGCCTGTCTTCTAAAAAGCAATCCCCATCAAATACATCAATAAAACCTGATATCTTCCTGTACCAGATGTGCAAACAGCATGGGTTTGCCAGAAGAATTAGTGAAATAGCATATGAACTGAGTACAAAAGGAAACTGTCCACTAGCAGTTACAGCCACTGATAGTTTCAGGCTTTCACCAATACCTACTATTTTCTGCCACAAGGCAAAGCAAATGTAAACCCAAGGATTCATCAATTCTAACATAGAAAAATTTGTTTTAACTGAAATGCTTCACAAGTTTTATTGATGACACAGACACAAGTAACAGTATAGTTACTTGTAAATGATACATACTTAATAATACTTACCATAAGCCACCGGGGTTAGCTTTAAGACAGTATGCAGTGGGCACTTCAGGTAAGGCAGTTGTTCTGAGAAATTGAACAACAAATTACATACGACATACAGATTACAAAACCACTTAACTTTTCTATTATGTTACAGGCCAACCACTTAAAAGTCTCCTGTTATCTGACAGTGTACCTGTTTTCTTCCCTGGCACCGCTATTCAAACAGCTGCACAAAAACAAATTTTACAGCCTTTCAGGTGAGAAAGAGCTCAATAAAAATCACCTACGAAGTTAACACATGTAGGTCAAATACAAAAAAATTACACTTGTGAACTTGCCTAGCACAACCACCCTCTGATGATAAAGGAAACTGTTCGAATCTGCTGTTTAGAACTTTAATCGGTAAATTTTCAAAATACCGTCCATTTGTAATATATGAAGGAAAACTCACCTGCAGGCTTGTCAAGGAAATATGCAAGCAAACAGCGCATGACAGCTTGGTGACATATGACAAGCACATTTTCCTGCCTTTCAAGTTCCATAATTACTGGTTCCAGTCTCTGAACAAGGTCTTCATAGGACTGGGTGGTGGTGGAGGAGAAATACACAGCACATTAAAAAGGGAAAACTCTTTGAACTGTATATATATGTGAAGTGGGTCTTACTTTCATATTAGTCATATTCTAAATGTTATATTGGTGCACAGAGAAATACTGTAGTAATAATTTTCCTTAAATGAAGAACACAGTGCAGGTCCTCCAGACTATCAAAGAGCACACACACGACAAAAACATACCTCCCTCATGGAAAAGATTTAATAAATTAGTCACTATGATCAAGAATTTCCAGAGAATGCCTAGAATTTAATTCATAGCATCTGCAAATGCACAGGTTAAGTCTTCCACGTTATTTTCCATACCTCATCTTCAAAAGCATCTCTCTTCCAAGTAAAAATCTGGGAAGCCCAGCCTACAGTCAGCATACAAGCAGTTCACAAAGCCTGACTTGTTCAAGCTGCCCTTTGAAAACAAACTGCGGGGTTTGAACCGGCCTGGTGATGGCAGCCACCATCCCACCAGAAGTCACAAAGCAAGGAGGCCGGACTTCTCTTGCAACTTGTCCTGCATGGAACGTGCACAGTGAACCTGCTGCTGCAGGTAAGCTGCAGGATTTCTGCATGTGTGTGTTTAAGTTAATTTTCACATGCACAGCAAAGATACTATTTCCAAAAGGCGTCATGCACTGCACGTGCGGAGAACGCAGCACATCACCCAGCAGGGCAGGGCACGACCACAGCAGAAAGCTGTCACCCTGGTCCCAAGGCAGGCAGGGGGGCTGCTGCCCACTTGGCAAGTGGCACTGCTGATTCAGACCTTGGCAAGAGAAACCCAGCAGTCTCCGGCGAGGCTGTGCAAAGCCCTGCCACCCTTACCTGCGACAGAGAAGCGGCCTTTGACAAACACCCCAGATCAACTCATCAGCCCGAGGCGATGAGGGAGTTGGAAGTGTTTGTCACCATCCTAGAGGATGGCATCAGTTTGAAAAACAAACACTCCTTGTTCAAATGGATTAGGAGAACTTTGCAGCTTAATGACTGCCTCATTAGCGAGACAAGGGGTCAGAGCCGCCAGAACACTGCTCTTATCACAAGCTGCCCTCAGCACAGTGATTATTCCTGACTGCTGAGGAAGAAGACCTCGGAGCTCACAAACAGTGGAGCAGCTGGGCCAAATCCCCCTCCGCCCCGCTGCCCTCAAGCCTGAGCCCGTGTGACCATCTGGTAATTGCTGCACTGTAATGGGTTTGCTTTAGAAAAGCTGTCAGCAAGTCGGTTCTCCCAAAGGCAAGGAGTTTATTAAAGTGAAAGACCAACGCGGCTACAGATTTCCCTAGCATTTCAGCCAGAACTGCATGCAAAACAGCCATTATCTCCAGCCAGGATGAATAGAAAAAGGCAATCTTGGCAGTACGTTTGCATATGCAGTAGTCTGAAGCCTTGCAATCATTCTTCCTGCTTTATCACTGCAGGACCAGCATCTGAACGAAGCCCACAAGATCAAAAGACCTCAACTGTTTTTTTCCAAATCTATTGTTTTATTTTTCAAGCCCTGAATCGAATTAAATGGTCTGGGCTCAATCCTTGCAAGCTCCTACGTGCTTCCCCCTGGAGAAAGGAACAACCTTTCTATCAGTTTTTCTTTTTTCCTTCCTGAAGCCAGCATGCATGTATTAAGGAAGACAAGGAAACCCTTTACCTTAAGACAGAAAAAAATAGCATACCTCTCCTTTAGGGTATCTGTATCTGTACTTGTCTTGGTCTCTCAGTGCAAATTCAAGCGGATAATTTTCCTGTATTTCTTCATATGTCATTTCTTCACACACTCCCTATTGGTAATAAAAATAATTAATAAGCATGTCTTTCCAGCAGTGCAAAAAGCAGATTTCACTCTTAAGTAAAACCATACATAACCTTTAACAACTGTATTTTGTTACTCTGACACTTAAAGACAAAACTGTGACGCACAATGCCATGCTCAGATGTGGGTAGAAGGAATCATTAAGTCCCGATACAAGTGGAGTTACACATAAGGACAAGCAAGGTCACATTTTAGCTATTGCACCTGCTTATCTGTCTTACAGGTGCAGCTGGAAAGTGCCAACTAGCAATGCTTTTTTTTTTTTTTCTTTTCAACTCCCACCTACCAAAAATTTCACAGCATCATGGCTTCTACAGGGGAATGTTTTACCAGGAAGGCCAAACCAAGACTAAATTATGGCAATTTTTAAATAAAACACTTAGCCTTGTTAACAGGAATTAATAACATGTTTTCCAGCCTCTAGAACCAGCTTTCTATCCCATAAAAGGCACATCATTACAAAATTAAGTACTTCCTTCATCCCAAGCAAACAAAGCAACTTATTAGATATTTAGAAAAGAACTTACTGCATCTATCTCATTCAAAACCTTCCACTGCTCGTAAGGCACTCCCAAGGCTTCAGCAGTCTGAATTGTCCTTTTCATCTGGCTAGTCCAAACTTTCAGGTCCTTGATATTCTGCTCATTAATAAACTGTGCCAAGCTTTTGGCAAACTGAAAGAAAAAACATGAGACACTGGATGAGGGCCCAGAGCCAACACACTGTGTTCCATTTGGAACACACAGGCTCTAGCCTCTGTAAACTCATTATAACTTTTCCAAAAGGCTCTGTCAAAGTTTTTGCTAAGAAATACAACACATTCCATTAAAGCAAGTGGGACGGGGAAGGGAAGGAATACAAATAAGAGGCAAGTTTTCTGCAGTTCCCATCTTTACCTCCAGGAATTTTCCTTTCAGCTTTAAGTTGTGAAACTTTCCAATTACCCAATAAGCCAGGATTTTACGAAAATACAGTTAAAAAATAAAGTCCTCCTGACAACTGCTTTGTGCTGTAGGATAAAAAGGCATTTCAACCCACAGAATGAGAGACAGATAAAAGAGCACATACCAAATCACAACACTCAAAGTGTGTCCATCCAGGTTCTGCTACCCACACAGGCAACTAAAAATATCCTTCTTAAAAATGTTAACAGGAAAAGGGTGGAAGGAGGACAGCTGCAGTTACACAGCACAAACTGCACACATGCATAGATACACACAAAACCCAGTCCCACTTGTTCAGGAGGTACGTACTTCTTTCCCCCTCACAGACAGTCCAGGATCTCCTCCTATTCTCCCTTTCAGATTGAGTTCACTTTCTCCATGTCGACAGAGGTAGATTGACCGAGGAGTCACATGGATATTCATGAGGTAGTAGACAATCCGGCTCTGGATGTGATCCATTACTCTGTTCACAAGGTAACTCCTTCCGACATCCATAATTTTAATATAAGAAAGATCCCTTTCACCAGCAAACAAAAAAAAATATGTAAGATTCCACATAGTTTCTATTAGCATGTACCACAATCTTCCCATCCTCTCTCTCATTGTAAAACAAAGGGCCAACAAGCCAAAGCAATAAACAAACCCTCAGTTACCCATGGAATATGCCTAAATCCTAGGAAATACTGCAATACTCCAAAGGTACAGTATGAACTCTATTCATTTCACATGTAAGCTGCTCACATCACTTTCCTTTCTGTTCCCTTTACCAGCACTTTGACTCTCTAACCTAGATCCTACTCTTGGAAAAATACAGCCCTCCCAGTGAAAGGAAGATTCCGTGGAGTCATTCAACTGTGGTAGCTTCAATAAGGTATCCAGGTATTTTACAGTACTAGATGTTTTTCTCCAGGTTACCAACACTTCTCCCACAGCAAGTATTTGTCTGATTGCACGCAGGGGCTGAAACGCAGTCACTATTAACCCAGCTCAGTTAACCCTTCCAGAAAAACTACAGCATCAGAAGGACCAGGGACTAGCCTGAAGCAAGACATTTTCTCAAGTGCTCTATCAACTATTTATTAACAGTACTGTAATTTACCCCACCACTACCTCCTCTCAGCATCAGACAGGTTCTAATTTAAATTTTCACTGCTTATCCTTTCTTATCTTGAGCTGTAATTTCAGAGTAGCATCAAGTTTAAAGGAGGAAAAAAGTCTAATAAGCTGAAAATAACCACTATCGGTTTCTAGTGATGCATTTGAGACATCATACCACAAGAAACCAAGAAAGTTTGTAATAAAACCAAATGGAGGTGACAAGAAGCAAGCATCATCACCTCATCTCTGATAGCGTTCTTTGGAGTCAATCATTACTATTTCACCCAGGCACAATCATTAGGTCCACCACAGAAAATTACATGCATGAACTGATTTGATTGAACCAGTCTCACACTGCTCACACTCAATTACATTAAAATGCAGCTCAGCTTTCTCTATAGCATTAGCCCCAAAACAAACCAGGAGCATTTGGTATGACTGCAGCTCAAAATTCCACACTGAAATCCTGGACTGTAGCAAGAGAAACAGGGCTCCTCCTCGCACAGTTCATCCCTACCTCACCTTCAAGTGTCAAAAGTGAATGAAAAAAAAACAGATGAATGCTTTGGCATAAGAGCAAATAATCTAGCTTTGAAAGTTTCTCAGAGCCTTGTATCTGCAGGATAATTTGCAAGCACAGATAAAAGTGTGAGTTCTAGATTTATTTAAGACTGATGTGTTCAAAATTCATCTTAGCTGTGTCAACAAATGAAGTTATGCTTACAAATCACCACGGTCTCCTCTAAATACTAAAAAAATAAATAACAACCAACCGCTACAGCAAGTCTGGAATAATGTCTAAATGCTGGTTCTATCTCAGAAGAATCATACCATTCTTTAAGTGGGAAAATAAAAAAGAATATCGTCCTAGAGTAGACTCATTAGCCAATTTTCCTCAAGCAAGCAAGTTTTCAGACTACACTACCAGACTCAACTCTCTCTAATTTGCTAAAGGAAAGAGAGCTCAAGCCATTAAAAAAAACACGACTAGAAAGCCCTGGTCCCCAGTACGGGATGCTCCATCCCCTAAGGAAACATCTTAAAATAACCCAATTGCGATCACAGTATTATCTCATCACTTACTTGTCAAGAGTTTCATCTAATGTCTCATACGAGTTCTTGTAGCACTCTATTCTTTTCATGAAGTCTTCTGTTGCTTCATCATTACTACAATCAACATAATCAGGACTACCCAGTTTCACTTGCTGTTTAAAAACAGGAGAGTAGTATATAAGTTTCTTTCCCTTTTTAACAGAAGTTTAAAGAAATAGGAAGGGGGAGGACACAAAAACTTATTTTCTGGAAGTGAATTAAAATACACATAAAGCAAAAAGATCTATTCTTCACAGAATGAAGCTTCTGAGTTAGTGTACACATGGACACGAAAATAAATGAAAATTGATTTCTTTTGGTATTGGAAGTTCTTATAATGTACTTCTAAAAATATTGAGCTACTGCTTTTGACTTAAAGCAGTCAAAGCAGTTAAATTTTTCTGTACTCACCACAATGTTTGCAGCGATGACCTCTGGATCTACACACACTGACTCAACGAAAAAAGTCTTCAGTCCAAATGGGAAATCATGTGTGCAGAAGGAAGGAAAAAAGAAGATGCATTAAAACACCTCTGGAGACTAATACACACGAGTAGCCTGTGGCCCCTTCCATGCTAACCCCTTAACAGAGCCATGCCTTAAACTTTCCTCCGTTTACTCAGATGGTTCCTCCAGACCCTCTCACCAGAAATTGTTGGCTTACCATTCCCTGAAGCACCATGCTCTGTACTACTTTCCCTAGCAATGCTTGTAAGTAGAAAAATTTTGCAGTGAGAAAAATTTAGGATGGAAGAGGAAGAAATAAATGGGGAGGACACAAGTTCAACCAGGCAAACAGTAACTAATATGCTTCCGAAATTATAATTTAGAAGCCCTCCAACTAATGGAGCAGCCTCACTTAAGAAGAGGTTTGTGTTTGTGTCTCAAAGGTTTATGGAGACACAAGTTTAGAGGAAATGGAAGATTACTGGAGAACAGCTAAATACAAACAATCCTGGGCAGAAAGCCACAGAAAGTTTTTGGTTTGTAGAGAACTAACACAGAATTCCTTATGTGTTTCTGCAGCAAAAAAATGAACTGCACCGATAGCAATATTTTAAGTAGTTCTTGCTGACAGTACACTCAGAACTACAGATGCAGGATGACAGAAATGAAGCCATGGAATAAAAGAGATTAGATCCAAGCAGTAAAAAAAACATTAAAGATGAGAAAAATGAGGATGGGTTGACTTTTAATCACAAACAATGCTTGAGAACACAAAATGCTCCGTTGACTGATCATCTAGAAAGGATGTGGCTTATGGTAGTGCACTTAACTTGGAGTACAGATCAGGGCAAAAATTATTACTGCCCTCCTTGTTCAGGCATTAGTTCAGAACTCCTTTGCTTCTGACTCACCTTATAACCATTTTCTTCACCAAATTTGTAAATAGTTTCTCTGCGTTCTCGAGTTGTGTTTGTAGCATCAAAGACCTAGAAATAATTACAAAGAAAGAGAAAGAGAGAGGAATTTAAAAAGCATCATAGTCTGTGAAAAGCACTGTATTAGTAACAACAAAAATACAGGTTCAAAGTCCCTCAATGTAAGGAAAGCAATGAAAACACTTCCCCTTCCCCCTACCCCACTACCTCAACATGCTCAACAGAAAAACAAGACTTTCCTACTTTTACACACATGATTTTCTAAATAATAAAAGAGAGTAATATTTTGAAAGCACCACTAGCCAAACACTGTATTTGGAAGAAGCAACCAGAATTTAAGCCTAACACATAACACAGGGCAGAATCTTCCTCCTGGCCTGTATGAGCATTAAATACTAACGCATAGTTTTTTAGTGAACTTATACTAGACAAAAAAAAAAAAGATGCTGTAACTGATATACTATTCGAAATGCAAGTCTAAAACTTTTAAAGGGCAGAAGATCTGCAAGACCTGTAAATCCTGCCTGTGAATGAAAAGGAAATATGCAGCCATTTTTCCAAGGACTTATGTTCAGCTCTGAACATACCACTGTTTTACCAAACGTCTTGGTTTGAGCGACACAGGATTAATTTCCCTTTAAGTAATTTTACTTTTCAGTAAGGTCTCTTCTAATGCTTGGGAAAACTGCATTTTTAGAAGACTCTAGTGTCTGAATTTGTGAAAAGATTTAATTCATATCCAGCTATGGTCTGTCGGTTTCAAGGTGTCAGTGGTTTTAACTTAGCCAGGTGCAGGGGTGAGGAAGAGTGAGACCCAGGCACTTGACCCAAGCTGGCCAACAGGATGATTTCATACCATGAACATCACATTCAATATAAATTAGAAAGTTTGCTGAGGAGTTCTCTCTTCTAGATGGCTGCAAAACTGAGAACTTCTTGCCCCGGTGCCGGACCTCTGAGCCCTTCCCTTCCTCCCGAAGCCGTAGCGTTCACAGTGTCTAACATTTGCTGTCCCCAGCTGGGAGTGCACAGCTTCCCAGAGATAGAATAGGCTGAGTATGATCCTTGTATATTCTTTATCAGTATCAAGATTGGTTTTTTAGTATTATTTATATCAATTAGTCTTATTCTATTAAATCTGTTCATATTTCAACCCTTGGGTTTCCTTGCCTTTTCCCCCGATTCCCCTTCCCAGGTGGGGAGGGGTCATCAGGTGATAGAATAATTGCCTAAACAACAATAAATTGTTGTGGCTTCTTCAAACCGTAACACCAAAGTATGAAGTTTGACAAAGTACGAAGTTTACCTCATGTCCCCAGCACAATTTATAATTATAGTTAATTGTTTTCCCTCATTAGTTAATGAAAATACCACCAAGTTGTGTTAGTAGTCTTAAAAAACACATTAAGCACAGATTATTAATGTGAATATGTAACCTCAATAGTTGAACAGCTGATGTTGTGCATCCCTTTATTACATACTCAGATATGCCGCAATTTGAATTTCTCCTGCTCTCTTCAGAGAGAAGAGAGCATGTCAGTAATACAAGTGCCAAGCAATACCCTAGGATGCTTTTTGTTCAGTCAGTCTTTACTTTCACTTGAAACACTAGACTATCAAATAGAAACACAAGTGCAACCAAAACAACAGATGTGTTTAACAGTACATTATATAATGTGGAGAGAATAGGGACATTTTTCTTAGCGTTACTCCCTCTTCACTTAACCCCTCACATCACAAAGGTGGTTGCTTAATATGGCATCATCACCCTGAACTTAACTGCTCCTTTCACTGCAGCAACAAGGCAGATCTAACATACAACTCCTAAATAAAAAGGATCTGATATATTGAAGAGATACTGGAATTACTCAAGCCGTGTATTATCCAGCAGACACAAACTATTTTGTAGAGAAGCATCTCAAGAATGTGTCTTCAACGAGAAACTTACAGCCACATGCCCATTTTCTTCACTGAGGTACTGTCGGACGTCATTCAGCGCTGCTAAGGCACACTGTCTTAAAAATGAAAGAGAGCAAAACTCAAATGCTAGTTAAAGTAATTTCATTAATGTGTTTGTGCATTGTGATCAAAGTGCCCTGCAAATGTTAGCTAATCTCTCTCAAAACCACACATTTTTTAATCAGCCACATCCACCACCCCAAACATGGGAAAAACCAATAGAGGTCAACAAAGCTATACTGAGGAAAGGTAGTCATGGCCATCGGCCTAAAAAAAGACCAGTCCAGTGTGCCTCTGTGCAACTGGTACAACTGTACATCACCACAGAACACCCATCAACTTTGCTGACCAGGATAAACTTTTGCTGACCTAAAGTAACAGCACTAAATAATCCCTGCAACTGTATTCTTTGCCCCATTACCTATTCATAGATATTTGCTTCTTAATTTGATTCTCAAAGAGGGCACAAAAAAAATAATCAAGGCTTTTATCTTGTGGCCCTAAGTTAAACTGGATAGAGAACTATTTTTCAGTAATCGACTTCTCTTTTGAACTATTGTGTAAAAATTGCTTATGTCAAAAAAAACCTGTTAGAACAGAGAGTAAAGCAAAGTTAGCACCACGTATTAGGGGCAGAAATGAAAATAACATCCCATTGTAGTCACCAACCCAATGTAATTAGTACTGGAGACCACTGAGTACACAAACGCCAAAAAACCCCACCCCTCCATATTTTACACTTGTGTTAAATCTGGACGAGAATAAATTCATTTGCAACTTTCCTATTTCCCCAGCATTAGTATTATCTTCAAGATCCATTAGGATTTCTAACACATAAATAATACTGGAGGAAAACATTAACATTGTACACGATTTACTTATTAGTAGAACAAAGCCCCATTTAATTCCAATAAGCACAGTCTTTTTGCAACATAAACCCGTCCATTTCAACAGCCTTTCTATGCATTACTACTTTATTTTGACTTCCAGACTGAAACGCGTAACTCTCCTCTTACATTTAGCATATTCTGCATGCACAGCTTTATTTTAAAAGAAAAATGAAGGCTTTTCAATCCTGACAGTATTTCCACATTAGCGTGGTTAATAGATGTCAGGAACTCAGATTTAGCAGTCAAGTCTTCACTAAATAAATATAAAACCTCTTTACTCATTGCTAACTAGGCAGATTAGCTCACACAGCCCATTTCATGTTATATTCTCCACCATTTAGTCTAATAGGTGACACAGAGGTACGTTAAAAGGTTTGGCTGTACCTCTAAGCAAAAGGTAGGGGCTTGCAAGGTTAATGCACCTCATATCTACTCTTTGGTCCCAAAGGATTAGGAGGGTCTTATGCAAGTTGTTCTCCTTTGATTTTAGCAATACTCAACTGCTGAAGGTGAAAGAGGAGAGGACAAGCAGAGGGACAGCCACAAAAGAAAGTCCAGACCGTAGTAAAGTCCAGACATTTTTGATGCTTGAGCTGAAGCAACTAAGAACAAAATACTCCGTATTATAAGTAGCCTAAACAAATTGTGTTTCCATTCCTCTAAAATTTCTGTTCCTTCTCAGTTCATACTGCACACTCTTAAATGTTTTCCTCAACATACTAAAAAAGACAATGAATGGTGAAGAAAATCAAAAGACCTTCCCATTTGATCTGCTGTAAGAAAAAGGCAGCTCCCTCTTGCTCTGACTTTCTCTTCATCTACCCTTTCTTCTCAAGGTCCTTCCTCTACATTAAAGCACAGCCTCTTTCCCGGCAAGAGGGGAGTCTCAGGTGCTTCATCTGGGCACAGATGTTCACGCTGGGTCTCACCGTGCTTTGCACGGCATTAGCAAAACATGGCAATTTTTGAGGCAGTGCACTGACTGCATGAAGCACCAGTGTGATGGCTAAAAAGTCAATTTCAGGGATACAATAATAGTGCTTCATTCCCACTCCTTTGAACAGATAATAACAAATACATTGAAAGTACTCCAGGCAAAAAAATCCAGTATGCAAACCAAAATGAAAAGCAGTTATGTGGGGTTTTTCTTCTTCTTCAAGATCCACAAAAGAGCTCTAAAATGTCATTTTAGGAATTAGACAGCAGAAAGAGTCACATCGATTAGCTGACACCTTACAAAAAGGTAAGAAAAATAATAACGATTTGTTAAAACTGCTTTGTTTTGAGTGAAAATATCCTGCAGTATCTGCAGTCACAGCCTACTGAAAGGTGAAAAGGAACCAAATATATCTCCTCTGCATTTTTGATGCTTGAGATGAAGCAATTAAGGAAAAAATAGCCCAAATATTCAGCAGCTTAAACAAATCACTTTTCCACCTTCTCTAGAATTTCTTTGCCTTATCATTTCATACTGCAGTCTCTTAAGGGTCTTCTTGGGCATATAAAAATGCAACTTAAAATAGCATTGTGTAGCTGAACACATTCAAAACTTACTTCCTGATTTTCAAGCCTTCTTCATTGTCAGGCAGGAAGAATTCAAAAGATTTATACTTTTTCACCAAATCTCGACGATACTGACCAACATTAAATTCTGCCAAGAAGAAAACAGTATTAGTGGGAACTAACGATATTTACATAAAAAGAACAAAAGTTATGACAGCTTTGAAACCAAACTATCTGCAAAGAAAAAATAATTTAGCATATACAAAGTCAACATATCATGCTACTTCTTGTGGGCTTTTTTTCAGGGTGTTGTTTTTAAATACAAAGACAACAACAAATCATGGAAATAGCAAATGAACAGCTGGGCTGTAGGTAGCCTCAATGGAGTCATTTGGCCATGTTGCTGTGCCTCTGTCTGCCAGTTTGCCTGACCGACAAAAAGAGACTCTTTTCTTCCTTTGCAGGGGTGGTTGGAAGTCTATTTCAGTAGTCTACAAAAGACTACTAATAATCTAGTTGTCCTGGTTTGAGGTAAAACAGGATCAATTTTGTTCAGTAACTTTGCTTCTTAGTTGGGTAACGGTTCTACCTGCAAATCTCGAGCATCTGCCGGTCCCATCTGGTGTCCCCAACGTCCCCAGTGGCCGATTTGGCCTAAATCACGACACTAGCTTTTTCTTCTGTGTATACGTGCAGTGAAACAGTACTCTTGATAGCACCTCCCAAAACTTTCAGCTCTTATTTAAGCGAGGAAGATTTCTAAATATAACTAACCAATCTTGCTTTTGATAAACAAAACTTCAAGCTGTGGAACATTTTTTTCCAAACTCTGCTCAAGTATTTCTGTTCCTTAAGGATCAGCACATATTACTTCACAACTCCTGTTCCATTTTTTTTACAAAAATGCTTAAGTTTTAAATAAAACAAAACAAAACAAAAAACCACAGCGTAAGTACCGAACATAATCTTACTGTGATCTCTTAACAGTGGTCAAAGAAAATTATTCCTTATCTGGGCAAAGGTCCATAAGGTCTATGGCCGTATACGCGTCACAGTATCAGTTATGGGATTACGGCAAGGCAGTTGTTCTGCCGCACAGCAGACAATGACACTGTACCCTAATTAACTTCATGCGACAGCTCTGAAAGTAGGTCTCTGAAGTGCAATTAATGTTTAACTTGTTTCTGACCTATAGGTTTTCTCTGCTGAACTGCAAAGCATTTTTTTTAACATTAGATCAAACTGAAGTATTCTGTTTGAGAAGCTGCCAATGTATAACTACTTGCCAGACTTCGTTTCCAGAAAGAGGAAAAAAAGCAACAGACAATTGCCAAGTTGTAATTAAGGGGAAAAAAAAAAAAAAAAAGACATCAGATAAGAGAGCTGCTGTATATAGATTGCTGTTGGGATTGGGGGCAGAGGATAAAGAAACAGATATCGTTTATCCCTCCAAAAGTCAAGTTTTGTTTGAATTCAACAACACTGATGTCACTTTTTTGTAGTAAACCATATGACACAGATTATAGTACAACCCAGGTTATTCTGTGACAGGTTTAATGAGCACTGGCCATACTGGCTACATGAAAAGGAGGTTCGTTGTAAGAAGAACAGAAGATGCAAGAAGTTCAGATGGCCAGTGCTGACAGGCAACAACCTTTTAAAAATTAAAAATAATGAATCATAAGCAAGAATAGTTACTGCAAGAGGGTCATGCACAGCAAAGGAACAAGTGCTATCTAGTAGGACAATCTTTAGCCCTTATTATCAGCCCCTGTGGAAAAGTTTTACAAAGCTAACTGTTATCACAACTACCACACAGCCAGAACTATTCAAAAAAGGTTTCCAAAGTTTAGTATCTAAAAACCACACTGCAACACAATTCTATTCAGGCATCTAATTGACCTCATTTCCTTCAAAACAGCCACACAAAAGTCCTTTGTATTTTTAACCATTTCACATTCTAGACGACAGAGGATTTTTGAAGGAATAGAAGAAAACACAGAACTGATGGCCAAAATGATTCAACTAACAGCAATCCTGAGCTATTTACCTCCACCTTCTGCTTTTGAACTCTCCTTCCCTCCAGTTTGCTTACTGTATGTTACATGATAAGATGGCATTTATCTTTTCTCTGGTTTACATAACCTCGTAATTTTAACCATCCGTCTCAGGGAATAAGAACATTTACTACACTAAGCACACACTAATTTTAAGACATTAAGAGCCAAAGGGTAACAGCTGTTAGGGATACTCGATACTTATCATGTATCGATCCAGTCCCAATCAACTGGAAGCATTAGGCAACGTGTCATCTATTCCCTCAGCCAGTGAGGTATTTTAAATTGATTTCAGCTTCAGTAAAATTGCATCACTGACAACACAAACAACAGGAAGGGTCAGTGGTTTTCCAAGAAAATCCCAAGTCACACTTTCTAACAAAGACAAACCATAACCAGCAACCTAGGATGGAAGCTCATATAGCAACTTTATGTTGATATGAGAAACTTTACATAAAATTAGGCAGCAATGTTGTAACTATCTTTGTTAAGCACAGGCACGTATATTTTCAGATGTGCTGCTTACAGTAGCCTATGACACTTTTCTATAACTGAAGCAGACCACCCCTACTCATTTTACTGTATTCAGGATATATTCAAGCAAGCATGAGCCAGATGTGGACAGTATCTTGTTTGTTGTCCAATACCAGATTACTGCTTTTCTAAGTTCACATAGTAAAATGCTCAACACAATGACGTATATGCATATCTACGTACAGGCTAACACATTTAAGATTGTTATTCTGCTTCAACGTAATGGATGAAACAAAAGTCCCTAAATATCTGATACTGCTCATCAGAAGGGTGATCCAGTGTGATCCAGTCAAAACTTAGGTGATAATTTAAATCCTGAAAACTCTCATACTCAAACAATGTAACATATCCTCTATAACACCTCATCTAAAAAAAAATAAAATATTAGACAAGTTTCTAAGAGCTTAAGAAAACACCAACTCCAAAAGCCATACCCTAGAATCCAAACACAGTTTAAACATAGGCCAAAACTCTTCATCTTGACTTCTAGCTACTAGAAAATGCACCTCTGAATATCCAGCCGAAAGTCGACCCTTTAGTATGATCTAACATGTTTAATGTTACTTAAATGATTAACTAGTCATAATTATAAAGCTACCATTACTGCACCAGGCACAGAATCACAGAACACCAAAGCTGTCTTTCTCTTCTACAGAGACAGAGGAGACGGCAGGTGAGATTGCTGCTCAGCACCTCAAATGGACTTAGGTCTTTTTCACTTGTCGAGCCAGGTCCACAAGATACCACAGGAACTCAGGAATGAGGTACAAGAGCCAGATCCTTGGCATAACCAATGAGCCATCGATTCCCACTCAAAACACGCATATAAAGTCTGTAAGAGAGTGATAACAATCGGCTGCTTCAGTACTTTGGGCTCTTAATATTCAGACAAAGAGCTGTAACTCATTCCACAAATGCAGTTAAACGAAGAATTACACAGAGAACTACACGTTGCACAAAGTTCACAGAGAAAAAAAGATGGAGGAGTCAGAACTTTAACCCAGAAGTGCTGACTGCTCATCCACTCGTAAACGAGATTCCCTTTCACCCACATAAAGAAAGGGGAAGGAAAAAAAAAAACAACAAAAAAGCTGAAGAACTGAAGTGTTAAGGAACAAGGGCAAAAAGCTGATTTAGGCACTTGACAGAACAAGGAGGTAAATGAATGATCACCAGAATCTGATTAATTACCATCTAAACAGAACAGAGAGCCTGTGTATGCTATTGTTTAAAAATAAGTTAACAAAACAGAAGGATTTTAAGTAGTCAAACTGGGCAACAAAATTACTGGGAATTAGGTTTAAAAAACACCTAACATCTGCCCTATCCTTCTGATGTAAACACGAGTAAATCCATCACCTTTTGTAGGGACTCCAATCCAATTTAAATAGCGTGTCAGCTTCTTCGAGATGTAGGTTTTTCCTCTTGCTGGGAGACCCACCATGACAATCAGAGTCGGGCAATTGGTCATACATACTGAAACAGAAAAACAGAAAACTAGGATTCACCATTAACGTTCCCACAAAGCAAAGGCTTATACTGTACTGGAAAATTACAATCCATGTGCTCTCCGAGGAAGTGATCATTCAAGCAGCTCATGCACCGTGTCTCACTATTTCAGGGTTTTTTTTTCAGGAGCACAGTGGACCTAACCGGGTTTCTTAAGCTGTGTTGAATTTTGGAAGGGCGAGTTGGTGGTAGTGCAACACTGGACACGTGAGTTGTATGCAGGCAGAAGACAAGAAACCTACGTATCTGCATACATGTTTTCAGACATACAAAAACAATACCAAAAAAAGGACACTGACATCTTACAGCCCTACGTCCCTCACTTCAGTGCTTGCATTGAAAGGAAACAGCAAGGCGTACACAGTATTTAGAAATTTTTAAAGTCTTTAAGACAAGACCTCAACGCTGCTCAACCTTTTCTTGGTTTTGAGCGAAACAAGCATGACAGATGCAGCTTAATACATTATAGTATGATATGGGACTCAGTATTTATTATTTCTCCTTTAAATATTATGAACGCAAAAATCCCTCTTGAAACAGAGCTCATTTCGACTGTTCTTTGATCTTTACTAGGAATAAAGCACAAGTATTCTACGCAGTCAAGTACAATAATCTGATATACAGATATACATACAGAAATACTCTCATCAAAGGCAGAGTGTTTAATTAAAAAAGCAACACTGTAGGAAGTTAAAGGAGTTTATATGTATAAACTGAAAACCTTGAGGCATTTCCTTTCAAATGACAAGTTTTCGAACGTTTTAATGGCACAAAACTACGGATACCTTGCATGAATCTATCACCGCTACAAGGAACTGCCTAAAAAGAAAGAAGATAATTAAGTGGCGCAAAGATATCACAGTCTCCCTCCATCCCCTATTTCAAAGGGAATTCATTTCTATAGAATCCACATGTGCATCAGTTTCCTCAGTGTCTTGATAGAGGAGGACTCAGTTCACTCCAAAAGACTAAATCTTAGTGTTACACCATAAAGGCATAACTAAATGTTTGTGCAAGACACTGTGACTGCCTGAGATTCCCAACCCATAGCTTGACAAAGTCCCATCCCACAGAGTCACTTGCACGAATCTGGCACAGCAACTCGGCACACTAAACCCATCAAAAAAGAACAAACAGATTAGCAGAGACAGATGCACTTTCTTAAAACAAAACCCAAACCCATTAAGAATACACCACTTCCCATGAGACAGAGGAGACAAAACCATACCTAACCTCAAATCCATGAAACAGTCTACTACTCCATGTAATGAAAGTTACAGGGAACTGAACGCAAAACCAAAACAGATCCATCCAAACATGCCCATGTCTCTGGAAGGACACTGATAAAAGCCCCCAGAGTAAGCCTATAAACAAGAAGGATAATGTTTTCTTGTCCCTCTTCCTCTTTGTCCTAAGTTCAGGTCTGTGAACCCCCTCTCCAAGACGAGGAAAGCAGGCTCTGCGGAAACAAAGTCTATGAACTGCAAAGAGTACAGTGCTTACTAAACCTAACAACTTTGCTTCTTCTAGTTTTGAGGAGAAAATAAAATACTAAGATGAGATAAATCCCTGAGCCCCTAGAAATTTTAAGAGAAGACACTGTTCTTCAAAGCCAGTTTGAAAGGTTCTTCACGTGAAATACCTAGCTCGAGATTTAAACAATTTGCCAGTATAAACAGTGAAGTAAGAGTTGTAAAAGACAAACCAGAATCCATACAGAAAGGCCCTGTACACAGCCTGAGCTCCACCTGCTCTGGAAGGAACTGCGTGTGCTAACTGAAACAGGCTTTTCTACTCATTCTAGACAGAATTTACCAACTAATGTTATACCTAGATCACCTCTTTTTTTTTTTTATTTCTTTCTTTTTTTCTTTTTTTTTTTTTTTTTTCTCTCCTGGGGTGAGCCATACAAATTTAGCTGTCTCACAGAACATTCACCTTTTGGTAATGTAACAATAAACTTATACTGGAGCAAAACTCCATTTGCAAAACTAAGGGCTAGCAAGCTACCGCGACGAAACCTGCAACCTGCTTAAATGGTTGCTTCACAGATTAGACCGACAATCGCTCTCTAAGCTAAGTCCTACCACCTACACGGGTTTGTAGCAGATGATCTCACTGAGCAGCAAACCAGATCAACACAACTACAACAACATGCAAGAGGGACATTCCCTCCCATCGCCAAGCAGTTAGTGTGCAAGTCTGGCATCACTTGCATTTTCATGTAAATTTCCTCAAAGAACAAAAACTAGCAAAAGTGCCTTTATTAGAGCCCTATGCGTACAGTTTAACATGCACGCCTAATCTGTTATTCTGATGCACTGCTATTTAGTGTGTGACCCTACAGTAGAAACCAATGGAATCATCTGCTGATCCCAGTCAAGTTGGGATCCTATTCTGACCAGGTGCCAGGCTGACGGAGAGCGCTTTTCCCCTTTGAAGGCAGATACCAGTAAGACAGATGCCCTGCACATCAAAAAGAGAAATACCAGAGATTCCAATGATCTTAAACACTCTGCTTCTACACAGTGCCATAGCCCTGTAAACACCAGGACATGGGACACGGTGCTACAGCATGTACCACCCATTAGTGCTTGTCTTTGACCAGTGGATGCCAGTTTTCAATCTAAAATTCGGGCACTAAAAAATGCTTGGTGTTCTGGTTTAGATGGCCAACAGTGGTGGCAGTCTAATACCACTTTCACAGGTGGCACTTACAAACACATCTATGCATTTGAAAGTAGAAGCCAAAGGCACATTTGCTGGCCAAAACAGCTAAACAACAGGCCCAAAAACTAAAGCCCCCAAGTCAACTATTTTATTTCTTCTGTACCTCAGTGTAGCGTTCTTAACAACACATGTAAGTCTCAGCACAGCAAACAAAGGTTTTTGCTTTCTTCCTTACTATCTTGTGTAATTAACAAGGCTTAATTTTGCTCATTAGCTGGGTAAAATGTCAAGATTAAAACAAAATGCAAAGTTCTGAGGATGTATCTAATACTCAAAAGTTAAAAATAATTTAGTTTTCTTTCATTTTATCTGAACTTTCTCAACAAAATGTTGCCAACACTCACTGTAAGTGGGGAGGAACATTCATTCTGATGACAGTATTTCAAATGTCAGTGTCTCAAGACTTACACCTTCCTCTGAAGAAATGTAAGCAATTTTGACATGAGGATGCAGACTGAAAAAAAAAAAAAACCAAACAAACCACAAGTTACACATATCTAACTCCTGGAATAAAAAAGCCTCTTTAGTTTAATATTTTCCCAATGGCAGGATACTCAATTACCCTTTTCACAGCACCTCATTATCATTCACTTTGTATGAAAAGCAATTTGAAGCATGAAAGTAGTTATATAGATGCAAGTTGCAGAGCCAAGGCAGGCTCCAAAGCATAGCTTTCTCTCAATTCCTTACCGCTTGATTGTCTGGTTCACCTCCAGAAATCTACATAATCTAGTCTCAAGAAAACAAACTCCTTTTTCAATGCTGCTTCACATATGTAACTCTTAAGGGTTTTCAATAGCCCCAACCTGTGCATGTGCTATCAACACTAATTTTGCTAGAAAAACATACACATTCAGAACAACAAAACTTACAGGGTTGTATGCCATCATTTGCTAAAGATGCTCTATTGACTTTACTCATTTTTTTTCTCTAAAATAGATGTTTGTGACGTATGTATGTAAGATTGCAAATCTATAACAGCATCATCAAAAAGAAATCTTATGTTGCATCCCCTCGCTTAGTGGGAACACACAAAAAACATGCCTAAAATACCAATCAGTGAAGGAAAATCGCCAAGTGATGAAGCACGCTAAGAGCAAGTATTGCAATTTAAGCAAAGTCATTATTCCAGTTCAGAATTTCTTATATACTACTGAACAGCACAGCAAGTTCCAGCTCAGAGTAAAATTATAACTGTCTACCCTTCTAAAGTTTAAGACTTATCAGTCAAGGAAGCAAGAAACTACACACATTTCTTGCCTCTTAAACTGTGAAATTTTGCATTATGAAACAATGCAAGATGCAGAAGGTTGTGAAACCAAAATGGGACATTCAACAACCTACATCAGCTGTGCAACATTTCATCAGCCATCAAAACTCACATGATCTTGTGAAATCAGAGACCAGAGTTGGTATTTTTCAAGTTCACCTACTACGTCCCTTCCTTTCACCCAAAATGAGATTTTGGTTTTTAGCCTTATCTCTGTTAAATTTTTAAGTCAACCTCTAAGGTCAGATGTTTTTTGTACCTAGCTGCTATGGTTACACATCTGAAGTTTACGAAGGATTCTTGCTGTTTCTGTGGCCTTGGACTCAAGACCTGTTCCCCAGAATCACTGTACTATTTAGAGGCTTATACACAAATACCTTCAACTATAAGTCAACACAACCACCCTTCCAAATAAGGTTAGCCCTACATGCTTTCCCTTATCCAATTTAACTATTGTTAATCCATTTTCTTCTGTTGATCAATGATGACTACTGGTCACCCTTCTTCGCATCCCGCAGGTACAAGTTCCCCATTCTGCTGATCTTCCTGAAGAGCATCCTGCTCCTATACCTGAAGAAGTCCATCATCTTCCAATTTGCCTCTCTTCTTTTTGTCCAATTCACGAGCTTCTAACATCACCTCACAAGGCATTCAGAATTCCTATTTGTCTTCTAGCCAGCCTCATGCCACCAGCTGCTCCTAGCAGCTCTGCCATCCACATCCTGGGGGTTACCATTTGCTTCCGACAGCTTTGATGCCAACAGGGATGGCCCCATCATACACGCTGATCCGCAGGTTACAGCCGCATGTTGTAGTTACCTCATTCACTTTCTGTCTTCAGCTCCTGCGGCTGGGAGTACAAACACACATAAGCAGCGTGAGCTCAAAGGGTAGAGTTCTTTAGAGCAAAGATAATCTTAATTTGAAACTTTTTCTGCTTTTTGGACCCAATGTGCGTTCATAATGCTGTACGAACACCAAATAAAAATTACTAGAATGACCAAATTCCAGCAGCTTTAAGGAAACAAAGCCGTTAACTGTAGTAGGGGGAAAAATAATGTTTAACCACAGGAAGTTCACTATTTATCTCTCATTCTACAAACATCCTCCGCTAGGGTCTCAATACAACTTTCACTATAGTATACTTGGCCATTTATTTTTCATGTCCACGTTTGTAGCCCAATGCTAGCTTCATAGAGCTTGAAGCAATCTGACATCTGATGCCAAGAGTAGCTTTAATGCAGCCTATTTACGGACAAAATCTCTGACAAAAGACCACACAAGGTAAGTGGCAGTTATTAATAAAAAATGTGCAATTCTACTGACTTGACATCTTACTTTGGAAGGTCATTTAGAACAGTTACCTTCTTTTTACTGGTCTCACCAGCTGTAACAGCTCAGCAGGCTGCATGCAGCCAGAACTCCTCCCTGAAGGCTTCATAATGCACAGACTAAAAGAACTAGCTCTTCAAAGCCCAGTGACGGCTAAACCCTGGCACAGCTAACGAGATTTCTTCTTCCCCAGATAACTATGTTTCCTACAACTTTTAGAAAAATCACGCTAAAACCAGCTAACACAGGCAGGTCCCTTTGAAGATGGATCTGCTGACTCCTCAACTGGACGTGTGCACAATTCTGCTCATCCATCTTCGATAAAGGTAAAGTAAAAGTAGTGCAGTGAAAGGTCATCAGCATGAGCCAGGAGATTAAAAACCCAACCAAAGAAGACTGAAAGAGTTCATCTTGCTTAGCCTAGAAATTCCGAAGACATCAGAGCGACCAGCTTAACCGCTTCCACTGGAAAGCCACTCTTGAGGACAAGAAATCCACTTCTAACTTGAGCTTGTATGTTTTCATCAGTAACGTTTAACAGAGTTACCTATAAAGGCAGAGAACTGGTCAAGTCAGCACCTCCCCAAATGACCCACCGCCTGGGCAGTCCATCCTGAGCTGCCACAGCACGGCTACGGGCCCCACAGGTCACTGCCTCATCAGAACATGAGGCGATGCACGACACATGGAAATCTGAGGATAAAGGACTCTGCAGCCACCTTGCACAGGAAAAATTACAGCGCGTTCTCAGTTTGCTGAAACCAGATAGATGGTTTTATCAAGGAAGAGTAAGTTCTGCTCCTCTCTAGGGTGTCTGCAATTCTTACGTATCACAAATGACTGTATACATATTATGGTATACTGCAAGAGCAAACACATGCAAAATCAAAAAGATTTCTAAAAGTATTTATAAATCTGTTTTTTAGCAAAAAGATTTCTCAATTACAGGGGATCTTGGGCATCAAAAATTATGGAATCCTATTAAAAAGAAAAAGACATGGAAAATAATGTTTTTTAAGTTAGTTTATAGTCAAGAGAAACTACATAATTCTGTCAGGAAGACTCTGTATGTCACCGGACTTCATGTGACCAATATGCAATTTTGTTCTTTTGGTTTTTTTTTTTTTGGTAAAACAGTGTCTGTGTCAAAGCTATAACAAATGTTATTTTGTTTGCAAAAGAGATGCCAAGGCTAAAACGAAGCATTCTCCTTAGCGTGTTTACAGAAGCAACGATACACACTTTCTGACCTTTTTCCTATTTCCGCGTCCATCTCTCCTCTTAACGCCTACTATTTTTCAGATGCTGGAGTAAATCTGTCCACAAAGAATCATACACCTGCTTCCTAGCAGAGATCAAGAAAGTTCGGGGTTATTTTTTAGCAAGAGCTGGACCAAAGCAAGACCAGCACCGAGAGGCAGCAGCCCATGGACGCCTGCCACACCAGCAGAGCCTTCGGCTCTTTCTGTCAGCGCTGCCTCTTTGCATGACAAATAAAAACAATTCCACACGACAAAGCCCCTTTTGTCTGCAAAACTGCCGCGTACTGAACCTCAGTTATTTAAGTAATGGGGGGAAAAAAAAGAAAGGAATTAAAAAAAAGAAGAAAAGGAAAGAGAAGCAAAGTTTGTTAATAAACTAAGGTTTACAAACGCCACAGCCAAAGTCTTTAGGGGCTGATGACTTGGTTGGCTGCACCTCAAAATAAGGAAAGCCATTAACTCATACAACAGATGGCCTGATACAGCATTGGCCTTGAAAGAAAAAAAAAAAACAAGAATACAGTGACATTTTTAGGCCTCCCTTCAATTAGAATATACTGAATACAAACGCTCCTTGGAACCAAAACGTAAAAAAAAAAAAAAAAAAAAAAAAACAA
>VZSZ01009154.1:430532-442404 GCA_013398815.1 Ibidorhyncha struthersii
TTGGGGGGGGGGGGATTTATCCCCACATTATCAGCTATCTGCTTGTCACTTTGAGAAAACAAATAGTATCTGACCTCTACACACACAACAGGCAATAAATAGCTGGCAAAAATCTAAATCCAGGTGTTCTCTATTGCAACTGGCAGGTTACTGTTCTAGCTAGAAGTAAGCAGCAGGAATTAGTTTAAATGATCCCATCTTAAAATAAATATCTACATTTCCTACATATTGCAATGGCGAGAGGAGGAGACGGAGTCCTTATCCCTCCTCTAAGAAGGTACACAGAGATGGTTGCACGCCTCCCCATCTTAAAACTCTCAAAGACTTCAGTCACATAGCAAAACACCAGCGTAGTTTCAGTACCGTTTAAGGAGGCACAGAGGAACACAGGGTTTGCAAAGATCATTAAGTATGAATGTTATTCAAGAACTATAGACGCACACCAGCCACACACGTATCTTATGTATCCAGCTTCGACACCCAACCAACGCTCCCCACTCCCACATGGACGAGATGGCTCTGACCAGCTAACTGGCAGCCTGCTACACTGCATCACAGCATTCGTATAAAGCATACAGGATAATTCCTATTGAAGTTATAATTGATTTTCTCTTTTAATGAAAAAAAAGAAGAAAAAAAAAAGATGTCAAGTATACCTTCAGCAGGCTCGTGGCAGCCCTTCATTGGCCAACATCTGTGTAGCTGGAAGCGTCACCCGAGGACAGCCAGCGACAGCTATCTAATATACAAGGCAGCTACGACGCTGTGAGCCAATTAGAAGAGACGGTGACCAAACGCACAACTATGCTTCACCCTTTTAGTTCACAAGTAACAGCACTCCAACATTTCAAAACTGTATTTCGAGTGGAATGGGAAAGATTTCTCCCCACACACCTTACAGGCTCTAGTGCTGATTTTTTTGTTGTGACCAGGCATTTGTTACGGTGCTCTTGCATGGTGAAAAGCTGCAGCTTCTGGATAATGACAGCACCCAAACTTGCAACTGCACTGAGTTTCCACTATAATGACCCAAACTACTGTAGAACAGATGGGACATTGGCCTGTTTGATCGCATCTCTTATTACATTAGCACCTCAGCAGGGGACAGACTGCTCCCTCCCCCAGGTAATTCTCATATTGCTGAAGTTCAGATCAAGCCCAGCAGGTTTTTCCTCACTGTGGAAGAGGAGTCCTTAACAACCTGCCTAAAACACAGTGCCCTCTGCTAGGTATGTTGTCACCTTTGTAAGGCAAGTACAAACTCAACTTGGCTCTTCAATTGCAAAGGAAACCTAGAGATAAATAAAGGAAGGTGCACTCGCAACTGAAAAGGTGGCTCTCTCCTTCCCAGGCTGTTCCTGATCTCCTAGATGATGACAGATGATGCCTTGGGAACAGTCATCCTGCAGAAGGGATTCCTCACGAGTTAGAAAACTTCTCGCACAACTTCCCACAGAGAATAGAGTAAGTTCCTTCCCATGAAGAGCTTAGCAAGTGCAATGAGCAACTGGGGAAGAGAGATGTAATACTATATTAGCAAAATGACATACATTGATTCATACCTCCTCAGTTCAGTCTCTCAGGACTTTATGTTACGTCAACTTGTTAACTGATGATTTCCCATCTCCTCAAGACTGCCTATGGTTTTATCCTCAACCAAAAGTACCATCCTTTTTGTTTTCCCACTCAGTCTAATATCCCAGGAGTCAACCAAACAAAAATGACAAATAGCCCACTAAGTCCCCAAAAATTTCAAGCATCCCTCATGACAAGTTCAGCAGGTTCCCCATACCATCTTCACACCTCCCTCCATTTAGGACTTGCTTCCAAACCAATTGAAATCACGAGGACCAGGCCGTGTGATACATGGCCCTAGCACTTACTCCATTTCTTCTGAGCAACAAATAAGTTTATTACTGGCACCATCCACTCCATATCCTATTTCCTATCACTGCCTAAAGGGAAAAAGTTCCAGTTTTCTTGAAGTACACTGCTACCTCAAAGACAAGCAAAGTCATTAAGGATTCCAAAGAACTAGAAAAGAATCTGCCCTCAGCAATACACACCTTTAGAAGTTATTTTATAAGAGTTCATTTTACTACTAGACTTCCTGGCTACAGATCAATCTACCAAAGGGATTCAGACAAGAAAATCCCATACATAATCATGCTTTATATAAGAACTAGCTACTACTAAGAACAAGAAATCTCTTCAGTGCTAATTGGGGAATAGATTTAAACAACATCCAAGATCCCACAAAGACAAAGATGTATAAATACAGGTACTAGAGAGATTCCTTAAGCTGAAACAAAATAATATTCCTTAGCATAGATAAGGAAAACGACTCATCCAAACAGAAGATGTTGGTACAAAGTAAATCAGTGAGAAAACAAGTTCCCGTCTATTCCAACAATCATCAACACATCTGACACAAGGGGAGATCTGACAAGGTTCAGGCACTCTGGAGCCTCACACCACACTTTGGCTGGAGAGAGGGCTAATTCCCACACTAATTTCCATTCATTTTATTTTCTTCATCGTCTACTGAAACATCGTGAGAGTTACCCATCGTGCATGCAAAACAATGATGTCTCCCTTGCAGCAGTGTTTATTTGTGGCTTGATTCCAGCACAGTTACATGTTTTCAAAACCATGACGATCAGCAAACAAACACAAGCTATACAAGGGGTTTCGTTATAAGGATCGTACCAATAAAGTCTTGGATAGCTTTCTACAGAACCCGCGGGTTGTATGCATATAAAACCTATCAGACAATCTGAGATTACTTGGGGAGATACAGGTTATCAGCAGATCATCACCTCACCGACACGCAGATTGCATGAGAATCCCTGAGCATAAACTGAGATTCACACAGACAGTATTAACAACAACAAAAAAAAAATTACACCTTGCTACACTGTTGCTCTGTTCTTTTATTATCTCTATGTGAACCACTTTTGAAAGCATGGCCATTCAGAGTACTTTTGTTATTTCTAAATATATAAACATGTTAGTTTAGATGTTTATCACATTTCAGAAGAAATAATCGCTCTGTTTTAAATGTGGGAGAAACCTAACGTCTGGAGATAAACGCTATCAATGAGATGCCATCGTTCTCATGCAAGCAAGTTTCCTGTGTTAAGTCTAACATGAGGCATACGCTGGTCTGCATTAACTGTATTCTTTAAATCTGAAGGATAAATCACTAATTCTTTACATCTCCAGTCTAAACAGCCACCTCCCGCCTTCACCTCAGAGAACGGTGAAATAATTTCCTTGAAAAATAGGCCAGATCCTCAAGTGGTGCTTCCAGGTGTTGCTTAAGACTATTTCCATGGTCACAACATTAAGCAACATTTTTAATCTTCCTGTTGTGATGCAACATAAAGGTAAGATGGCAGCCATTATTCACATTTTCTGAGCGCAACCCAGTGTTAAAAAACCCTTTGTAGCTTACTGTATACCAGGGACTTCAAACTATTTACACGAGGGGGCGTGTGCTTCTAAGAAGCGGAGAAAGAAGACATTAAAATATATGGCATTTGCACAAATTGCCTATTTACATTCACGGGTCTCAAGGTTAACTGAAAATACTGAGTTTCCAAGATGGTAAAGTCTACCGAGGACAGTAGTTCCTACACATTGCTCTGGTCGTATCCGATGTTGTTACTACAGCAACAGCATGTAGAGCCTTGCACAACCTCTGGACGTACCCTGATACACTCTCCTCTTCCTTGGAAGCGTGATACAGTGGCGATTCCGCTTACCCACTGCTGCATCAGCTACCTGGTACCCGTGACACAACCCAGGAAATCCAAGGCTCGATAAATTTATAATATTTCAAAGGAAAGCAAAACATACTTGCACACACTAGGATGTTTGCGCCTCTTGAACCTGCATAAAAGCAACCTCTACCAAGCAGCTGAAAGCATCTCTATCACCTTAAAATGCTCTGTTCCTTTCCAGTCACATAAGCATATTAGAAAAACCTTCCCACTTCCAAGTTTGGGTTTGCCGTTGTGAGTAAGAGTAGAGTTAAAAAGAGCACAAGGAAAGGATTAGCAGTTTTAAATAAAAGACAACACTTCTCCAGGCTGAAAGGTTGATGAATTATGCTCACTTACAGCTAGTTTTATATCATATTTTAACATGTATATGTATCCTATAACATGTATACATATCCTTTGTCCTTTCATTCAGCTAGGATGCTGTGAATCCCACTTGTTTCTAACAGCTAGATCTGGGCCGCTAAATATCAAAAACAGCAAAACAAGGGCAGCTGCCTTCTCGACGTGGAACTAAAATAATTAACGCTATCTTTAAAACCAAGCGCTATCAAATGACTTCAGAAGTAGAATTTCTCAGGACAGCCACTTTAAAGTAAAACATCTGTAAAACCTTATTACATGCATTAGGAAGGTTGTCTGATGAGCTAGGAAAGGAGAAATGGATTGACAATGAAGCTTATGCAGCATTTGCATGTCACCCAAATGCATGAAGTAAAATAAATTAATTTAAAAAGTCATGCAGGCTTTGGGACAACGCCACCTATCAGGTGGCAGAGTTTTAAAGGACAAGAGATAAAAAGAATGTAGGAAGAACCATCAGGGGTTTGGGGCTTGACATATTGAACAACTACTGATGGAGAAATCAAAGAGAAAAAGGCGAGGAGGAAGGCAGCTGCCAGACCGGGTGACAAACCGTCAGGGGTATAGAGTGCATCTGTGAGTCACCATCACATAATAGAAGCTGAAGCCATGTGAATGCCTGAAATAGGGCACGGGGAGGCAAGACCAAGGCAAGGTCAAACTATGGGAGGAGGAGGAAATGCTGAACGGGGAAGGGGGAAAGAGTATCATGAAAGAAAAAACAATTTGTTAAAATAAGCAGGGACTGTGCAGAGAGGTCACGGAGAACAAGAACAAAACAGTGGCCTTCAAACGTTTCAGTGACATAAATAAATAGACAGCAGCACCCAAAAATGGACTGAGCACAGGAGAGGCTGAGGGGGAGGTTCTACAGCCTCACGGTGTAAGAGGGACTAGGCTGGGCTGAGAGCTAGAGCAGAGCAAACGGGGGGACTGGAGTTAAAGGTCCAACAGAGCATACTCTGCATATACTCCAGCATATATTACCGTATAGGATAAGCAGGTCATTAAGGAAAAAGCCCATGGCAACGGAAGCAAGAGCAAATGAGTTAATAGGGCAGTGATCGGACCCACAGTCCTCTACACGCACCTACAGTTATACTCGGTTTCATGCGTGTCCTGTAGGCAACTGAGACAGGAAAGCAGCTTTCTGAAAGTAAAGAATAAATCCCTCTGGAAAGCCAGCACGGAAAACTGACACTGACACGAGGAGGAAAAAACCCTCACAGCACATGTGACGCCAGCTGCCTCTGGAAATATTCTTAAGCTTTATGAAAAAGGAGCGTATTCATCCAAATAAAAATACAAGCAAACTAGAGCAAAAGCTTCTCAGAAGCTATTGATGATTGAATTTATAACAAAAGCAAAAATAATCTTAATTTGGCAAACTGCAATGCTGTCATGTAGTCTAAAACCTACCACTGAAGGGGAAAATATACAGGCCAGACCCACGGGGATGTAAATCACTGGCGAATCTCTGTCTTCAGAGCCTCCAGGGCAGATTTCTCATTTTCTGTGTATTTTGCAAGTACAGCTAGATGGCTTATCAGCTTCCTGACAATAACAGGATCAATATGTAGATGAGGAAGCTTAATAAGGATAATAAAATTACGACAGCCAAAATAATCTAATTTATGGAGTGCAGACAGGCTAAACAATACAAATGCTCCAAATAAAAGCCCTTTCAAGGGGAAACATTTCCCAAGTCAGAGTCGCCAGCATCATATTAACAAAGAAACCTTTTATTTAAAAAAAAAAAAAAACAAAACCCAAAGCCATTGAATTCTCTTTATAGTCCTTAAAATAACTTTGTTTCAGCACAAGTCTCCCTAGAGAAAATAAATTATAAAAAATTATTCAGGTGTACAGAAGGCCATACTCCATCACGCAGAGCATACGTGAGAGCATTTGGCACCAGAATGTGTAAATACACTTTCAAACACTTAAATTGAAATATAAATTGAAAGCAAAACACATACAGAATGTAAAGATGAAAAACAAACAAAAAAGAATCAAAAGCAAATAAGCACAGCAGCCCTCACACTCGCCACCTCCAGTGAAATACCAGCTGTCCAGGCTTGGTGGCTCCGGCCACCACATGGTGTGTTGGTCTGTGTCCTCCTCAGGTCTCCCCGTCACCACCAAGGACATCTGAAGTCATTGACTGATTTGACCCTGATTTGACACAGGAGAGATGGTCTCGGAAACATTGTAGAATACACTGTATTTTAGTGAAAACTAGTGACCAAGAGAGAAGAGCTGCCTTGCAGCTGCCTGCACTCCCACTACACAAAGTGCTTCAACTGGTCCCATCAGACACAAGATTGACACGGGATGAGCCCAAGTCCTTGGAACTGACCCAACCCGGGGCAGAAAAAGCAACTGCAACCCCAAGACCTAAATCCACAGGAGACATCTGTCGTGGTTTAACCACAACAACAGCTCTTCCAGAACTGCTTGAATTTTAAGCTCCTGAATTCTAATCCCCAAATGAAGCGATTCTCAGAATAATAATAATAATAATAAAAAAGGCAGCAAGATCAGTCTCCTACAAACAACAGGTAATGACTTTGGCTGTAACAGGAGTGCTTGTTTCCTGCACGGCAAGGGCTACCTTGCTGTTTTCTTCCCCTCCTCCTTCGCCCCATCAGCCTGCCTCTCACAAGCCATCTGAAATTCTTTAATTGCAAGAGGTCACGAACCCCTGAAATCTCCCCATTGTTTTGGGGAAACCGGTTTCACACTGGTAACAGAAAAACTACAAAGCTCTTCTATTTTTTCCCTCCTTAACGCAGAAGGTAAATGTTGCAGAGTTCCATGCTTAAGAATAGCCATAGGATTCCCATGAACAACAAAAGTTGTTTGTATTAACCGACAACTCAATTAGATTTCTAGGGATCATAAAAGAAAACCTAAAAGGAGGGCAAAGCCAGCCTTAAATCCAGATATTGTTGTGGCAGCGATAATTGTCAGAAGCAGTTTCAGATACATCAGAACAACTCGTGTTTGTTGTGCTCCTTAATTAAGTTTATGTCAAAAGGGGTGCGTAGTGTCATATGGAGGCTTTTAACTATAAATAAATCACCACAAATATTTTGTCCCTTGCGTCATTTGATTTAAACTCCCCAGTGGCAAACTGTATATAATCCAGTCATGAGGATTTCTTGCTGCTTAAGGACATATCCCCGTTTATGCACCTAAAACACACGCAGGATCCCATCAAGCCTCCGCAGTTTCAGCGCAAACCAACCCAACTAACAAAATACATCTCTGCCTGCAGACGGGGAAACCATTCACCAGTGAATCCACTTCAAAAGATGCAACACCACAAGCAGCTTTTCCAAGCAAGGCAGAAATAGTGCGCCAGAGTCACTTCTAGGTATCGCCAAGGAGCGACGTACCAACCCCACCACGGAGGGCAGCTGTTGTACCTCCGGTTTAGAAGAGAGCAGCTGGCGGGGAGCCTGCGTCACACAGCTCTCCCGCCAGCCCAGTGATCCCCGCTGGCAAGGCACCACACGTGTGCGGCCAGCTGCCAAACCGCAACACCGACAAAGACTTGACGCTACGCAGAAAGAAAAAGAAAATTCACATTCGGAAAAATAGTTATTTGGGAACAAGTTAGGTGGTAAACTTTAGAGTGAAAAAGGGAAATAAGAACTTAAACCCCATTCTGATTTACCTTTTCCTACTTCTGCATGGCCTGTAAACAAGATAGTAACGTACCAAATCATCTGGAAACTAATGCCACACAGTCATTTCAGGTATCTATGTAACCAGTCGTGATGAAATTATACCGACACACACAAATGTAAAGCTGTAACAGGCACATTATTGCCACAAGGGCACTCATAACAAATCCCTCCCATTTTATTAATAAAACATTACAAAACATCCCTTTTATCCATCACGTGGATAAAAGTCAGTCGCAATTAGGAGACTCATCGTTTGCATTCAGGACCTACCATGCCAGCTACACACTAAAAGACTTCAGAACTAATTCTGGTGCATCGCTTCAGATCCTGAAACGTTGCAGACGCCAAGAGCCTCCCCCCGTTCACCAGCCCCTCCAACGAGAGAGGAGTTTGACATGATCAAAATGCAACCTCAAAGGCACTTACAACTGCACTGCATGCGTAATTTTAACACATTTCATGCAAAACCACAAATACTGCTTCTGTTTGCCTGGACACAAATTCACAACCCCACCACATTACAGTGATTTTACTGAAAACAGCCACATTGCACCCAGCACCACCCGACAGCTACAAGGTCAGTGCTTCACCTGGTAATACGTTAAGTACATCTGGAGATTAGCATTCGTAATTAGCATGCGATTACAATATTTAGGGCCAGGTTTTGGCAGGCACCCAAGAACAAGCCTGGTTATTAGCCAATCTGACCCCACGTGGTATCTTGTCGGTGTCAGCCAGGCCAGCGCTCCCCCTCAAACCACCCCCCTGCACAACCAAATCGTACCTGAAATAAATCCACCACCTCAGAAAATAACAACCAGTGTGAAGCAGCGTGGGACTGCTTCCCATATCCCCGCTTTGAACGCTTGATAAAAACCGAGTAAAAGCAGGAATCAACTTAAATCACTTCATTTTAGCCGCTGGGGAGCCCAACTAGGCAGAGTAGTGAGTTTGGAGTTCATTATTCTCTTTTACTCCCTTAGACGATTTAATTACTTAACCTCTTGTGCGCTCAGAGACCGCAAGTCAAGTGCTATGTCTGTGACAAAAGGTTAACAGACTAATTATTTGACTTAAAATGGCAAATAAAGGCTTCTAGGCAAAACCAGAGCAGACGCAAGGAAACCAGCACTGCTCAGACCCATGGCTGGTAGTTCCTCCACTGTATTTTGAGAATTTTTAGCTTTTCTACTACATTTGCCTTATGACTCTTCCCAAGGACCTGCCCCACCCAGGGTGTGGGGACACAAGCTTACATATGTTCAGTAAATTTAAAAGAAAACCAAAACAAAACAAATCACAACAAAAAAAACTAAAAGCCACACAGAGTGAGAAGGTGAGAGTACTCCACCAAGTCATTTCCTTCAGAAGAAAGCTGTAACGCTCCCCAAATGTATGATGTTTTCCAGCATTTAAAGTCTAATGTTTACATTCATCTCACAGAAAAAATCTGTGGACATTACGTGCACAGTTTAAGCCCCAAGGAAACTTCAGTGAGCAATTTAGAACACATCCGTAGTGCTTCGTCAGCAATTAGATATCATCCGCAAGTTGGATTTACCAAATCTCTTACTCATAAGAGCAGAGGGAACATTGACGCAATCAAATTGAGAAAAATACTGGTGTAACCAGGCTTATTTTTTTAAATTAGATGGATGATGCATAAAAAAAATAAAGTGCTAAAAGCACTTAATTCAACAATATCCTACTACTGGTGAGGGTTATATTTATTACTGAGTACTTTTTCGTAACAAAATGTCATATTTCAAAGCAGACCCTTCCTTGAAATGACCTCAAAAAAGTTCTGAAACAAAATCCTCCCTAAAATGCTCTCAGCTTTGGGTCCTCATCCTGCATAACTATCCCTACACGAATGCTCTCATTAGATGATGCGCCGATTTGAAAGGACCAGGACCTTATGTAAATGGACGTTATTGCTTTTAATTGCAGCCATAATTATGGGAGTGCCTCACAAGTGAGTAAAGCCACGTTAAGCAAACTTACTGGAAACTTCACAAAGTGCTCTGCAACATATTGGACGAGCACCAGGAGTCCCACAAACGGTATTTATTCAGTCCCATCTTCAGCTCTCTGCAGAGCACTGCAAAATCAATTGACCCTGTACGGGATTGCTCTGAGTTGTACTTGGTTTAGTGTGGTTTTGCCTCATGTTAACTAGTTTCTCTACAGCATTTAGCAATATAAAATGTTTAATTCAGAATTAATGTTTTTAAAGATTTAAAAATCTTGAAGACTCTTCAAGTTTCTTCAATGTTTACTTTTTTTTTTTCTCCCCTCCTCACACTCCAAAGAGCCACACGAGCACGACGGGACCTGCTACAGAGTCACCACTGAGCCAGGCTACGAGGTGTTGAGAATGAGGAGTGAGAGCAGCACGCATTTTGGCAGCTCCTCTGGCACAGCCAACAAACCACTGCTCATTGAAGACACCGGGGCAAGCATCGTGCAAATGACCAGAAGAACAATGAAGGGTTTTCAGTTCACCCATGGGTAAGCAATGGCCCGTTTCAACAGCTGAATCGGGGTCCCCCCCTCTTAGTCCGGGTGGTTTGGAAACCACCAACTTTACTAAAATCCACTCCCATGCCCTAGGTTGGAGTTGGCCATGGACAAAGCAGGCAGCTGCCTACTGTAACGCCGGCCAAAGCAAAGTGATAGCTGTAAACAACAGCAGTCCTCTGAGTCACCAGGCAGGAGCTAAGGCCAGTGAAATCCAAATTTTCTACGGCACCATGCAGCTCAGGGTACCAGGCCAGGACTCCCCTGTACCGTTAACAGACTGGCATACACCACCACCCTGCTTCTGCCTCCGTCTCCACTTCCCCAACCTGCCCCACGGCTGCAGGAGAGCCCCGGAAGGCACCAGGTTTGTCATCCAGCCTATGTAATACAATTTTCCTAGAAAGGGGGGAAAACGCCCAAACGTAACCAGGACTGAGCCTATGTTTAAAAGTTTTGGTGCACTTGCGTCAGAGCTGTCATCCCGCATTACACGAAGTGCCTAACGAACACGCCAGACCCCTCAGTCCTCAGGGAGAGTCAGCCCTTTCCGAGGAAGGGCTCCAGCGAGCCAGCAGCCAAATCTCACAGGGCGAGATAAAAAAGATGCAGATTACATGTTTTTATGGTGTTGCCATTAGGAATAGGAAAGAACAACTAACCGGCTGGGTCAGTATTTGCCAAAACACTGATTTTACAGCCTTCCTCGGCCAATGGAAAGCATCAACACTTGGAGGAGCGCGATGTAAATACCTTACACCTTCCCACAGACAGTTTAAAAAAAAAAAAATCCCTCACAGCAAAGCAATTTCCAAAAATAACTCTGAAAGCAAACAGCCGCTGGTACGCTACGATTCCCTCTTTCCACGCCGACATCTCCCAAGCCTTCCACTGCATTGGGCTGTCCCCCCACGAAGCCGTGATTCCCGTGTCCCACCATCCGAACCTTTGAGATGCCGGTCACCCTTACTCCTACGGTGGAGCTGCAAGGGAAAACGCAGACCGGGGTGTTCCAGAAAACACCACCTTCTCCCCTCCCGCCTTGCCCTGACGCGAGTGGGACGCTCCGGGGGCGGGCTGCCCAAGGGCAGCCCCGTGGGAAGGGGAGAAGCTGCCCGTGGGAAGGGGAGAAGCCCCCCAACGGGCAGCCCCGAGGGAAGGGGAGAAGCCCCCCGTGGGCCCCCCCGCGGGAAGGGGAGAAGCCCCCCCCGTGGTCACGCAGCCGAGCAGCCCCGCTTCGGGCGGGGAGGCCGCGGGAGGCCCCGGCGGTCGGGGCTCCTACCTCGGCAGCGCCGGCCCTGCGGGCAGCCGGGGCGGCGGCAGCCCCACATCTGCGGTGGCGCCTCCTCGGCTCCGGCGGAGGACGGCCCGGCCCGGCGGTGCGCGGCGGAGGGTCCTGGTGGCCGCGGAGCCCCGCGGANGGCCCTGCCAGCGGCGGCGGGAGGGATGGATTGATGGATGCGGGCTCACCCCGCACCGCAGCCCGCCCGGTCCCGTCCCTCGGCGGGG
>VZSZ01009155.1:0-30966 GCA_013398815.1 Ibidorhyncha struthersii
CCCACTCTTCGAGCCCGTCCAGGCCCCTCTGGATGGCATCCTCAGGCGTGTCAGCTGCACCACTCAGCTTAGTGTTGACTGAAAACTTGCTTCAGGTGCACTTGATCCCACTGTCTGTGTCATTGATGAAGATATTAAACAGTACTGGTCCCAATATGGACCCCTGAGGAACTCCACTTGTCACCCGTCTCCATCTGGACATTAAGCTGTTGACCACTACCCTGTGGATGTGACAATCCAACCAATCCTGCATTCACCAAACAGTCCACCCATCAAATCCATACCTCTCCAATTTGGAGAGAAGGATGTTGTAGGGGACTGTCTCAAAGGCCTTACAGCAGTTGCGATAGAGATCTGTAGTTCTTCCCTTGTCCACTGATGTAGTCACTGCATCATAGAAGGCTTCTAGGTTGGTCAGGTAGGACTTGCCCTTGGTGAAGCCATGCTGACTGTCTTGAATCGTCTCCCTGTCCTCCATGTGCCTTAGCACAGCTTCTAGGAGGGTCTGTTCCATGATCTTCCAAGGCACAGGGGTGAGGCTGACAGATTTGTAGTTCCCAGTGTCCTCCTTTCTACCCTTTTTAAAAATGGGTGCAATGTTTCCCCTTTTTCCGGTCACCAGGGACTTCACCTGACTGCAGTGGCTTTTCAAATATCATGGAGAGTGGGTTGGCAACTACATCAGCCAGTTTCCTCAGGACTCTGGGATGCATCTCATCAGGTCCTATAGACTTCTGTATGTTCAGGTTCCTCAGGTGGTCACAAACCTGATCTTCTCTTAACATGAGAGGGACTTCTCTCCCCCAGTCCCTGCCTTGCAGTCCATCCACTTGAGGGTTGTGGGGAGAGAGGTTGCCAGTGAAGACTGAGGCAAAAGTTGTTGGGTGCCTCAGCCTTCTCCTTGTCCGTTGTTACCAGTTTGCCAGTCTCGTTCATCGTGGCGGTATGCTTTCTTAGACTTTCTTTTTCTGGCTGACATACCTGTAGAAGCCCTTCTTACTATTCTTTGTGTCCCTTGTCAAGTGCAGCTTTAGCTGTGCCTTTGCCTTCCTCATCCCATTCCTACAAAACCAGGCAGCATCCATACACTTTTCCCAGTATACCTGTCCCTGCTTCCACTGCCTGTGTGTTCCTTCTTGCCCTCCAGTTTGACCAGCAGGTCTCAACCTGTGTTGGTCTCTTGCCTTCCTTTCCTGATTTCTTACACCTTGAGATTAAGAGCTCTTGTGCTCGATCCTTAAAGATCTGCCAGCTGTGTTCTGCTTTGTTGTCCCTGAGGGCAGTTTCCCCGGGGGTCCTATTGACTAACTCCTTGAACAGCTGGAAACTTGCTTTCCTAAAATTCGGGGTCCTGACTTTACAGTTCACCTGACCCACATCCCTCAGGACTGTGAACTCCATCAGTGCATGATCACTGCAGCCCAGGCTGCCTCCAGTGGCACCGATTAGCTCATGATTAGTTCTGCCTAGGTGTCTGTTTCGTCCTGATGTGCAGCACATGTTACTGAAGCAGTACTGTTTGAAGTTAAGTTGGCTTAGGCTCTTGTGATCATAGCCAGTTTGATAAATAGGATACCTGTCTTGTACTCTCATCTCTTGGTTATGAAGTAAGGTAGAGTTTTCCTGATGTGCACCTTTTATTTGATCAAGGTACAAGTTGAGAGAACAGAGCAGAAGACTGAACGAAAACTTTGGGATGAGCAGGAGCAGTGTTACCAGTAATTTTACCACAGGCATCCTCAAGTTGTTTGGCCTGTAACTCTGTCTTGAATAGCTTAAAGATGATATACTTACTCAGAAATGTCAGTGTCTTGTAATAACTGGTTTCACAGCTAGGTAGCTATTTTTTAATGGTAGAGTTTTGAATTTTGATAAATAACTTTGTGATCTTAGGAAGTGGCACATCTGCACAACATATGTTTTTGTTGTCTCTCACTGAAAATCAGTCTAGGTATGCAACAATCTTAATTCTGGTCCATCAAATTATAAGCCACCTGTCATTAAAGCTGGTTAGAAGCTGGAGCTTGAAAGCGAGCTAGAGGCTGAGAGAGCATAGTAGGAGCTAGAAAAGGTAGTGGTGATTTCAGTAGGTCTTTGGTGGGGTGGTTTTGTTTTGTTTTTATTCAGTCGGTACTGAATCAGCGCTATTATACAATGTGCTGTTGGAAGTGCTCTGTTCTGGCTGGAATGTTGAACAGAAGTTCACGCGTCTGATGAGCATGCATTTGAAAAGATAGAGGTAATAGTTGGGGTTGCTCTGATCATTGTCTCAGGAAGGGGGGGCAATTTCGGTGATACTAATATGGTTTAGTACTTACCATTCTCAATGTGACATTTATTATTGCTATACTCCAATTTGAAGCTTGTTACAGATCAAATCTGAAACTATCTGTAGTTAAAAAGTTTTAAGAATAAAATTGAGTGTTATAAGGCTGTTTAGACTTCTGGTTAAGTTTTTAATATCTAAAGTGACAGCTAATGTAGAAAATTCTTTGTTAATCATAATGAGAAAGTCATCTAGCCATTAGTGTTTGTGGCCCCTGTCAGGCAATAGCAGACTTCTCTGTTTAAAATGAAAAACAAACACTTTCTAATCTAGGTTAAATACATTAGAATTTTGGTATGTCATGTTGCTACTGTTAGTTTTGCTAGAACTTATGGACTACAACTTGATAGGGGGTTTTGTAGTTATTTTTGTATGTTATCAGGTGGTTCTAGCTGCTGATAGAACCATGTCTTTAAATACAGTATTCTAGCCTGTGGTCACCAATTTTTAATTGTATTTAAGCTAAGAAAATTGGATATTATTACAAAAACTGTCTACTGCCACACTGAGCTTTGGTTTTGCAGGGGGCATGCTTGCTTGTCACTAAGCTTGGATTTGTTACATGTCAACTTTCTTTTGGTTTTCCAGTGAACAAGTTCTGTAGGCTTTTTTTTTTACTAACGCTATTATTTTCAAATATATTTGAGATGTACAAGACGCTTGTACACAAACCTTTTTCTTCAATTCAGTATTCTGATGGGGTATTTCTGCCTTCTGTTAGGCATCGGAGAATGAGTCTGAAGTTCTGAAAATCCTTGGGTTTTTTTGAGGAAGGATAGAAAATACTCAGAGTTAAGAAATTATTATTGTCAGTAAAGAATTGGACTGACACCTAATTTGACTTCTACAAAAAGCTCTGCTGAATTAATGAGATGGTGGTGTTCGCTCTGAAACTTCCACATGCCTTGGAAGGTGCATGTTAATTGCCAGCTCTGAACTGACAGGTGTTTAGGTTACTATGATGGTTTGCTAGTAGAGATGCGCATTTTGTGACTTATTGGCCATGTGTATGCCCTTGCCAGTGGTTGTTCTTTTTTACCCAGAAATGGCAGAATTTTCTCAGATGAAAACCAGCGAAAGTCTCTGGGTTGCCTAAATTTAAAGCAGTGCTTCTCAGGAACGTCTTCTTGCTAACAGTGTTTCAGTACCTCAGTAGTCAGTTAGCTAGGTACTTGTAGTTAGGGTAGGGTACTTTAGTTCCTTGTGCTCTGGCTGTGATTAGACTGACTTTTTTTTTTTTTTAGTGACTCTCGTGCTTTGGCTTCATTCCAACCATCGTGCTAGCACTTCTGGTTGGCAGGATTGCCTGTTGCTGTGCAGTGAACTGGGCTGAGGTACTGATCTGGCTATAAACTGCATTAGAACAAGCTGCACCAATGTTGTTGCTAGCACAACAGAGGAGGATATGAAAAAGGGGAACGAAATGATAGCAAGAGAGCTGTTTGGGCAGCACTGCTGTTCAATGTGTAACCACAGCCGCAGCCAGTCAGGCCTTCCCAGCTGCTTGTTGGGATTCCTGGCAATTTTATGCTCTGCTTTCAAAAGAAAATTTTGAGTCTGTTTATGGATTTCAGTAAGTGTGTAAACACTGTGCAAACCCAGAAACTTTGAGGTTAGAGCAGACTTTCCCTACCTTTTGCCATGCTTTGTAGGCACAAGAATCTGAATTGGAAGTTCACATTTTATGCGATGGAAAACCTGCAAGCTTCAGCTCTTGTGTTGGTACTGCAGTTCTACTTTGGTATCATGTTGTGTTCTCTGATCTTTCCTGTCTTGTCAATGTAATGCGACACGGTATCTTCAACTTGTGTATGAATCCTGTTTTTTAGAGAAATTCTGTACCATGGTTTCAACTATTGGTACCTACAGAAAGGTGAAGCGAGCTCTACTGTTTTTGCATCTCTTGTCCTTTTTTAAGAAGCACCTCTGGTTTGTTTAGCTGACCCTAAACTTGCAGGGGTAAGCCTTTCCCACAGTTTAAGGCAATCTAAGGAAAAAATGTACATTTTACAGGTCTAAAAGCCCACTGTTAAATGTTGGGGTTGGTTATTTGTAATAGCTATTCTATTACTGCATTACACTTGCAAGGTATTTATGAAGTACGTTGGCTGACATGATTGGGGAGCGATAAAACTGCAGTGCATTTATATTTTTCCATAAAGCCTGTGCATCATTTCCACATGTGTAAAGAGCAGTGCAAAGTGAATCTTCCTTAGTAAGTCAAATGTTGCTTCTTAATGAATATACAAATTATTTTCAGCTAAAAAGCTTTATTGTCCTTTGTGAAAGGTATTGTATGAATTCCATCTTCTCAGGAATGGTTCTGCCTTGAGATAAAGGTGTAAAACAATAGATTTGCTTTCAGTATAGAGGTAAACTAAGCTGTTATATTTTTTTTTTACAATATTAATGTGTATTTACTTAATGATTTTTAAATAACTCTTCCAAACATGCTGAACAAATTGGGAGTTGAAATATATCTCACACTGTATTATTAGTGTTGGCTGTGTTCCTTTGGTGTTGCCTAATTCCTTTTGAAGAGGAGAACGGTCCATCTGTGCAGAACATAAAACCTAGTGCAAACTCCTGGCTTTAAGAATTAGCACGTTTTTAATACTAAAATATAAGATAATCTGAAGTTAATTTGTGCTTAAACAGCATAACTGTGAATATCAACAAGCCCTGGTTTTATAATTTCTCGAGACTTTTAAAGGAAATTTACTTTCAGTTCATGGAAAATAAAGTGATGAGAATGATCATGTTACTTTGCCAGGAAAGTGAATTCAACTCTACTTACCTGCTTTTAACTATGTATGTTGTATAGTAGCATTGCAAATGGACAGGAAAAAAAATACCCAGTTGCTTCCAAGTATTGTCCTGAGTCCTAACCTCTGTAGTGTAACAAAACAAAGAAAACACCCAACCAGGCACCCTTGATGTTCTCATGAGAATTGGTTCTAGAAATTGAGAATGTTATGGTGATTGAGAAGGGAGTCTGGTGGCATAGCTCCTTAATAAGCTATAGAGTGGTACCACTAGCTGTTCTGCTCCAAAATATGGACATATCACTGCAGTGTCAAAACAACTGGTGATGTTTAACTTCTTAGATAAATGATTAAACATTTTGGGGTTTAAAAAAAAAGAAATCTTTCAAGAAAGTTCCGTTTAATTGAGCAGAAATTATGTATTGTTAAAAATTATAGGCAATAGGACTCCAAATCTGAAGCCAGTTAGTATTCACTTTCGTGATGATTTCGTAGATGTGAATTTTCACCTTTCAAAAATGGATCTGCTCCTTGTCCTGTTTATCATTCTTGTTACAGCAGACTTTATCCAGTCATGACCTGACAATTGTATTTGGCATTCTGAGAGAAGTAGTTTAAACTCTTACCCTCTATGTTATCAAAACTATATATTTCTGTGGATTTCTTTAGACTTCCTAGCAGGTTAAATTTTTTCCCTGTCTTTCCTGAAGTATGTCTCTTGAATTATTTTAAGTTTTCTGAAACTAATGTGTAATAAATTTGGCTTTTATAATGGTGTCCTTCTGTCTCAATTTCTGTACCTTATTTTTCAAATAACAGTACTCTTGCCGAGTTTTAGATTTATTATACTTAGTGATGATTTGTGAGAATCTATTTTGAGAACTATGAAGGAGAAAAGTTTTCATTTGAGATTGCCTGCTTTAACAGCTGAGTTGATAGCTGACAGTTGATAATTTTGGAGCTTTAAGAACGGATTTCTGTGTGGACTTTTTAATTTCTAGAGTAGAAACATTTTTGCAATGACAAGGTATCAAAGTTGTTTCGTAATATAGTAATTAATATTTTTGGCTGTTGTGTGTGCTGTTTTCTTCATCACTATTTAGACTTACTCTCTGTACACTTATTTATATACCTGTCTTAACAACAGTGATTATCAACTCGATCAGCTTGAATAACGGTGGAATTTTACTCTTATTTGTCCATGCAAAAGAAAGGTGGAAGTTTTCATTTTAAATACAGTTGCTTGACTGTTTACTTCCACTTCTTCCTTTCCTTTCTGAAGTTGGTTGGTGGTGCAATGGAAGAAGCTGGATCTCAGGAGATGGGAATGAATAACCAGGATCAGCTAGATGAGCTGGTGAACAACAAGTGCAATGAATTGTCCGATACAGCGTTGCAGCATGCGCAGTCCAACTGTTACAGCCTGGAAAACACGGGCACCTTGGAAGAAGCTGAGTATATCACAAAGAACAGAAGGCACCCAGGGTCCATATGCTGTTCTCAAGAGTCTCGTGAAGAGACTCCTGGGAGAGAAGAAGCACGTACTGACCCACCTGATGGCCAACAAGATCCAGAGAGTGAAAAACACAAAGAGAAAACTTTGGGTATGTTCTCTTTAGTATTTTGATTTTTAAATGGTTTTAATATTTTCATAAAATAGATATGGATTTTCTGTCTTTGTCTCAAGTTTACTTTGTAGCCAAAATTTGTCATCTTTAACAGGATGTTCTGAGAAAATGTGTACTTCTGCTTAGGAAAAGACAGTTCTTATTGCATATGTAAGAATCCTTCTGCTGGTAACACTATTCTTACAGGAACTTTAATAATAATAATGTGTTAATTACTAATCAGCTTTTTTTAACTTTACGGTTGTTGGATTAACTTTTAAATTTGGGGTTGTGGTGTTCAATGCTACCAAAGCAGTGCTGATACTTAAATTCCAAAGGCTTATTAAAAACACTTGTGTGAATATCCTTTATTAGCAAAACTTAACCTTTTAAACTTCACTCTTTCACATTTTTCTTTTTATCTGTGCTATTATAAATTATAAAGCAATATTTTAGTGGTTTTAAGTTTAAAGTAACTTGCTATCCAAGTTGTGTAATGGCACATAGGCAAGATAAATTTATTCTTACTGTGATGACTTCCCATTTGTCATCTATTAAGATTATGCAGCTATCAAACCAAAGAACAACTTAACTCAGACTAATTTCTAATGGTTCTATATTTTACTTCTAAAGACAGGCTGCTTTTCTGCTATGCTTTTTCTCAATATGGTTGTCTTTCATCCAATTCATAGGAAAAGAAGTGCTGTTATTAATGAAAGCCTTGAACACACTTTCTACTCCAGAGGAAAAGCTGGCAGCTTTGTGCAAGAAGTATGCTGATCTGGTAAGTAATTTGTAAAGATAGCAGGAGTTATTCATGTGTTAATATTAACTGTGGAATGCAGGAACTTCTAATACAGGACAGTTAATGATTTTGAGTGTTTCACAGTGTTGGTAGGAGGAAAACAAAAAACAACAAAACCCAAATGCTCAGGCTTATTATAAGTATTGCTTCAGCCAAACTTGCATGTTGTGATTTCACTTCTACATGACTGCCTAAATCCAAAGAAAAAATAGGTTATGATAACTTTTTGGTAACTTGGTGCTGAAGCATAACATTAGGATTAACAGAAAAGCTAAGAGTTTCTTTTGGGAGTAATTATTTTCTTAGTTTTTGTCTGTTGATAATGCTTTTGTGCTAGCATTTTATAATTTATACCCTTTAAGATAAAGGGAAAGAACATACTGTGATAAGGAGATTAGAAAAAAAAAATCAGTTACACTTAACTCTTTAGTGATTTTTTGGGGGCCCAGGGAAGTTGAAAAGATCTAGGTTTAATTTTGCTATGTGCTTTCTGATCATGCAAAGGAGTGGATAGAAGAATAGACTTTTCTTCAGTAACAAACCAAAAAAGGAAAAATGTTAACAGTAATTTATCATAAAGTGTATTCCCACCCCAAGTAGGAGAAATGATAATTTATTCCATAAATTAATTGATGGCAAAATTGGGGAGGGGAAAAAAAGGCTCATACACTGACTTTTCAGAATATGTCTGGAGACAAAAATGCTTCATTTGTTCATCTTGAGACAGGGACACACAAGAATGGAAAGACTAGAAATACTGTGTGTATATGTTTTCCCGCCATATTTGTAGATATAAAATTAATGCAAAACTGAAGAGATAACTGAATGTCTTGCAAAAAAGCATAAGGTTTGCCTTCTGTAGATGTCAAGTGTATTATATGTATGAAAATATTTATGAAAATGACATAATGGCTGCACAATATGGCGTAACTCTTCTGAAATAAATTTATTTTTTCTTTGATATTATTTATGTCTCCAGAGCTTTGAGAATGAGCTAGCAGATAGTCTTTTTACTCACAAGGGGCAATATTAATTACTAAGAATAGATTCAGATTAGTTCTGTTTAGAAAATCCTGAGTCTTCCTTGGAGGTCTGTTACATTTTTTGCTTTGTTTTCCTTGTGCTTTCTCACATACATGCTCTTGTTCACATGAGTCAATTTCCTTCAAAACCAGCAGCTTCTCTAAGAAGTCACTGTCACTTAAATGAGCAACAATAATACTTCCATAGTGCAACTCAAGAATGGGGAGCCCACCTAAAAATGAGCTTTGATATTGTGAGAGAAAAGTACAGTAAATGAGTTAGTTCTTATGAGCAACTGCTTGTGCATGTCTGTTAGAAAAGTCTATTTGAGTGAACAGCTCCTGTGTCAAATCAGTGGTGATCATGATGGCCTGCACGAGGAGCTAGGTTGGCTTGAATTCCTTGCTTCTGCAGAAAGAAAACAGTCTGCACCATCTTGACTTGAGTTTTCTTGTTGAAGGAAAGATCTCAAAACAATTAGGTAACAGCTTGGCAATCAGGAGAGATGTGTTGACAGTATGTTTTTTCCCCTGCCAGGAGAGGATCTGTAGTCTACAGGTAGAGTAAGCGTTCACAGTCCACAGATAGTCACCATTCTAGAAAACCAGTTGCTTTCCCTGTCATGCTTGGTACTGCTGGGAAGTTGGGTGGGAGCTTACCCAGGTGTAAGAGTAGCTCTGTTTTAGCTGAGTGAGTCTTAAAGGTACTCTGTTTCCCTTAGGAAGTTTAGGTTGGATCTGGTTGCCTTCCTTTTAAGATGCATTCTTTTCTTCATGATAGTGGTGGTGAACCACTGGCATAGGTGTCAGCTTTAATGCCAGCAGAGGTTTGAACTGTTTATGACAGTGCACCTACAATGCTTTTTTTCTTTTTTTAAAGATTCATCATCTTTAAAGCTCACTGTCAGGTTTTTCAGTGGTGTCTCATGAAAAGGACTGTACAATAAAGGTAGGAATGCCTCTCTCCTGGCAAAAGATCTTCCACAATTTTTTTTCCTAATTTGGAATCTATCAGGAGATGAATTTGTGATGCAGAATGGTTTGCATCCTTGGTGGTGTCTCACACTAGCATAGTTTTATGGGCCTGAAGTTTCATAGGTGTATGCACAGCCACTTGAAGTGTTTTTTTTTATGGACACCCAAGCAGAGGGCTTTTTATGTCTCTATCATATACTTCCTTAACATTCCTTTTCTCAGAATTAGATTAAATGTACATTTAATTTACTGTTGTCATGGAGGTCCTTAACTTTATTTATTCTTTCTTCTGTGCTTCAGCATTATTTTGAGCTCTTTCAGAAAACCAGCATTGTTTCCTTCTCTGTCATGGTGATGTTCCTTGTTGCCAGCCTTCTCTTCCTGGGGTGTCCTGAGGCTGAGGCACTATTGAATAAGGAGCAGTGTTGCATATAACATTGTTACCTTCTTTGTAATAGAACAGACTCCAAATAACATGGTTTCTCAGGGAGCCCAAAAATCATGTACAATGAAACTTACAACTAGATATTAGTACAAGAAACTTCTATGCACTGGGTATTCACAGAATAGATTTTGAAGTCAGCACTGTATACAAAGTTTAATGCTGTCATCTATGATCTAAACAGCCTAAAGGAAATAAAATAAAAGTTTTGCTTCAAATGATTGAGACTACAAATCTCTTAAGTCATCAAAGTCTGGGATGTGCAGCTTTAATAGTATTTGACTTGATTTATCAGGGCTGCTAGTTGTATCTGTTCCTTTCTGAAATACCTTAGCATTTTAAAAACTTGTATAAATTACTGCTTCCTTTGGTAGGAGCTCCTGCTGACAAGAAAGAACTCTGTACACAGTCATGTGGGGTTTTCTTTTTTGATAGTAGAAATAAGACATATTGGATAAACAGCTGTGTGTACCTTACAGATAAGAGAGTGGAAGAAGTTGTGACTTGTTGAGAAGCCAGTCTTAGTCAGCTTTTAATTGTATCTGTCACATCCTCCGTTCTCAAGGCTAGTCAATATATTCACCTGTAGTTGAATATAACCTGATGGTCCATGGTCCCTGTTCCTCAAAGGCAAATGTTTAAGTTGCAATTTGTATATTTTCATCTTGTGTCCTTACACATTTCGAATTGTCTGTAGGATGATGGGAGTTTCTCTTTAAGATCAACGTGGGGATCTTAATGAAATTATTGACTTCCTTGCTTTCATCTGAAATGTTTAGAAGTTTGTTCAGCCTGCTCATCTAGATGCATAAAGATGGTTTCACCTATGTTTGTGTAGTAAACATACTCTCTAATGTTAGTTGGAGGAGAGCCGGAATGTTCAAAAGCAGATGAAGATACTGCAGAAGAAGCAAGCACAAGTTGTGAAGGAGAAAGTCCACTTGCAGAGTGAGCATGGCAAGGCCATTTTGGCTCGTAGCAAACTGGAATCTCTCTGTCGGGAGCTTCAGCGTCATAACAAGACTTTGAAGGTTAGTTTGTTTACATAAATTACAGTGCCAGTGGTGGTGGAAAACTTACTGATTACTGCTTAAAATCAGGACTGCTGCTTTTTACTTTCCACTTTGTCCATTATCTGTACCTGCAGAAAATGAGTGGCACGTGGCATAAGTGTACCTGATTTTAAGGTAAAGGATATGGGGATAGTTCAACGCACTAATTTTTTTTTCCCTTCAAACTGGTTCATAGATCATATTACTTGCAGTATGTGATCTTGCCATGTTTGTTTCTGGAAGCAGTGCTGATGACAGTTGGAAAAAATAGCACAAGTGAAATAACAGCAGTATGAAATGGCAGGGTATCAAAAAAGGCTTAATTCTGTCAGAATATAATGAATGGGAACGAAATGGAAGAACCAAGAGGTTCTTATCTGCGATCACTGTAGGAAACTTCATTAACTTCATCAATGCTGTTTCTAACATCTGGGTAATTCTTACACTTGCAAAGGTATTCATATACCTGGCATCTTATAATACCAGCCCCTATGTATTGTTGGTAGTGGTAAGGAGAAGATTCTCTGAAAGTTCTGGAATTTCTAGATTCTTTGTTCCATGCACTTTATATGGGTAGTCAGCATAGCATATTATGATTGTGGCCTATATTAACTCTAGCACTATAGAACTTGAAACTGTACAGAAGTGAATTATTACCATTGTTTCTGACTCAAAAATATGAAAAAAAGTGCATGGCTTGGCTTCAACACATTAATATTCTCTCATAAAAGGAAGACAACATGCGGCAAGCGCGTGAATATGAAGAAAAACGGAAAGAAGGAACTGCACACTTCCAGATTACGCTGAATGAAATTCAGGCTCAACTGGAACAGCATGATATGCATAATGCCAAGCTCCGTCAGGAAAATATTGAACTGGGGGAAAAACTGAAGAAACTCATTGAGCAGTATGCATTGCGAGAAGAGGTGCTTACACTATGCTTTTAATGGGATTCCGTTAGTTCCTTGACTGTAAGGATCAGATAATTAATTAAAGGGGAGGAAAAAAACATAATACTTTACAGCCATGGTGTGTATATATATTTTAAATTATTCTTTTTACCATACTACTGTGAAAAATTAAGTAGCTGTTTGGCCTCCTAGCTGCCTTTCCTTTCTGGTTTTGCATATGCAGATTCAAGATGTATTGAAAAAAAAAAAGAAATCTTTCACAGTGAAAGCAGTCAAATAGAAATAAGTTATCCAGAGATTGTGGAATCTGTCTTGAGAGGTATTCAGAACTCAACTGGGCACGGTGTGAGCAATCTGATCAGACTTCGAAGTTGACCCTAGTTTGAGTGGATTAAATGGCTTCCAAAGGTTATTTCCAACATAAATATGTATTAATATTTGAAGTTCTTCTAAATTATAATTTCACAGTTTAATGGGAAGGGGCTATATGAGTTATTCTCTATCTTATTTGTTTTGGTTCATTAAGGTTGGGGGTTTTTGGCAAGCTCCTTTGTGTATGTAGCTCTTCTTGTTGGCATAGAATCAAAATAAGCTATCATGCTTTATGAATATATTTGGACTGGTGTCATGGAAATGACTGTATTTTAGGGCTATCTGAGCTAGCTTTAATTGGCACCAGTATGCAAGCTAGCCAGTCTAAACTACAGTAATGGAAAACAGCCAATTCTCCTTGTCAAAGAGAGACTAAGCTTCAAGGAGTTCTACAACTTAGTTCTTAGTTGGCATAGGTTTGGAATATTATTTCTCAACTGTTCTTGTTCTTTTTTTTTTTTTTTTTTTAATCTGGATCAGTTAGAAAACTCTCTGTAGACTCCAGTTCCCCAGTTTTTTGGGGAAGAAAAAGGTAGGAAGCTGCCTTGTGCAACTTTATGGATGGAAGACTGCAAAATTCAATGATTTGTGGAATTCCATCAGCCAAATAAACTATTATTGCAAATCTTGCTCATTTTGAGCTTTTTTTTTTTTAATGATGAGGACTAGAGCTTTTAGATGTAACAAAGTACAATTAGGATTAGAGGTAGATACACCAACTTCAGAAGAAAGGATATAAATTACTTATTACAGGAATTTTGAAATGCCTGGTGTGAAGCGACTGACAGTATTGTACCAGTTTAAAATGTGCATCTGGGTTCCATGAAAGAAAAAAGCTGTGTAGCTATAATGTATGGCAATAATGGGAGGAAAAAAGCATATAAAAGAGTCTTCTGCTGCTTTTTCATTTGCATGAAAATTTTAAACAATATACATCCCCCCATACACGTACACTTACCTTAATTGACCAGTGCACTGTTTATATTTGACTAATAGGATTTTCTTTCTTCCTCTAGCATATTGATAAAGTGTTCAAACATAAAGAACTGCAGCAGCAACTTGTGGATGCCAAACTTCAGCAAACTACCCATCTTATTAAAGAAGCAGAGGAAAAACATCAGCGAGAAAGGGAGTTTGTAAGTGAATTCTGTGTATGTTAAGAGAAAAAAAATCAACTAAAATGGATTTTTCATGATATAAAGCAAAACGAGGGGACTGTCTTTTGAAAGTTAGGCTAGATTTCACCGTCAAGACTGAGATATGTTTTGTGTATGTGTGCGTGATGCCTACAATATTTAATGTCCATATTCACAGGCAAGCATTGTTACTGTTTGCATTTTCTTAGCAAATGGGCTGGGATATCATTTAGATTTTTCTTAGACGACAAAATACCTTGAGCTGAAATACCAAAGGTACTTTCTTGCTTTCTTGTAGTTGTACTGGTTTTATGCTATAAGAAATAACAAAAGCAGAATAAGGCATATGCTCCTCTTGACTTTCTGTCCCCAAAGCTATGCCTGATGATTTATTTGTATGCTGATAATCAACAATTTACTTGCAGTCTTCGAAGTTAGCTTCCAATTTAAAAATAATACTTAAGTGAACATCTCTTTTATGCTCTTTATGCATCTGTAACTTATAGAGGAAAAGCAAGGCTTTTGCCTAGAATCTTAAAGTGATCATCCAGTGTTGGCTTCTTCTATATTATGAAAACATAGTTCTGGAATCATAAGCTGGCAAAAATCTCTTCAAAGATGAATCTGTAAAATGGTGCCAGGTTGAAGCAAAATTGAGCTAGCTTGTAAAGGTGGTACTAGCGACTGGAAAAATGGAGGTGGAAAAAAAAATTAGGGTGCAAAACAGGTATAAATTACATGAAGTTCATTAATGAACTACCCATATAAGTGTAGTGGTTCAAACTTGCTACAGAAATAGAAACATTGACTCATGCTGCCAATTAGAAAAAATGCCTCAATAGAAATAATTTCTGCATGCCAGCACATGCTTTAAATACTGTTTATGAAAGTATAGTATAGTAATGAAAAACTCATGTAAGCAAACGTGTTTGAATGGCCCTTAGGTGATGTTAACCTTTGTTCGTTTTTCATCATAGATCAAGTTCTTTAAGCCATTCTTAGAAGTACTTTCTTCATTATGTGGCTTTCTGCATATTTTTTTTTAGCTGCTAAAAGAAGCTACTGAGTCCAGACACAAATGTGAACAGATGAAGCAACAGGAAGCTCAGCTGAAGCAGCAGGTATTTTTTTTTTTTTAATGGAGTGCTCTTCAGTAACAGTTGTTCTGAAAAGAAAGTACCAAGAGATTTGTGATGGTAGTAAACTACATGTTATGATTCATCAGATGCAATAAACTACTTGTGAAAAGCACTTGGTATTTTTTTAATTAAGTCTTAAATTTAATTTCCAGTTAGTAATTCTTCAGTAGTGCAGTGTGAAGTGTAAATTGTAAAGAATTGACATTTTGTACTTGCTGTTTAATACATCTGGAGAGTACTGTTACTGGAAGGTGCTAAACATTGAATTGCTGGAGTTAGTATCCTTCTAAATTAATAATATTAATATTACAAATAATAGAATATATGAAAGCTTAAGAATCTGTTCATTGTGGCTACTTCTTTACCATTCCTTGGCTTCTCTGAAACTGTTGTTCTCTCCTCCAAAGGTATTTTTATCTTTTGTAGCTGTTCAGGACCAGAGAGGCCTTTGTGATTATAAAGAGTTGGGTGGGGATTTTTACACATGCAGGTTTTAGAATTTGTTCCTTACTGTTTCCATCCCATCCTGCTGTGGAGGATTGGGAGCAAGCAATGTCATGTTTATCCTTCTTGTTGTTGAGGCTGTCCTGGTTTCAGCTGGGATAGAGTTAATGTTTTTTTTCCTAGTAGCTGCTGTGTTTGGATTTAGTATGAGAATAATTTGATAACACATACTGGTTTTAGTTGTTGCTGAGTGTTTACATTAGTCAAGGACTCTTTCAGCCTCTCACAGAAGCCGAGAGGGAGCACAGACAGGACAAGCTGACCAAAGGAATATTCCATACCATAGACAGCGTGCTCAGTGTATAAATGGGGGTTGGCTAGGAGGCAGGAATCTGGAATCACAGCTCAGGATAGGCCGGGCTGGGCAATTGATCATTGGGTGCTGAGTAATTTTATGGCATCGGGTTTTTTTGTTTATTGTTTTACCATTAATATTATTATTGTCATTTTTCTCTTCTGTTTACTGTTCTATTAAACTGTCTTTATCTCAACCCATGGGGGAGGGGGGGTGTCCCCTTTCCCCTCCCCACTCCTTTTCTCCCTCTTCTCCCTGTCCTACTGAGGGGTGAGCAAGCAGCTGCGTGGTCCTAGTTGCTGGCTGGGGTTAAACCATGACAGAGGTTTAGTAACCTAAAACTGAGTGACTCTGTCCACAAACAGTTACTATCTTCAAATTGTTTTCTTGCTGCAAATGCTACAGCAAAATCCTCTCTGAGAGTGGAGAGATGGTCTCCAGTTTTTGTGCTGTGGTTCTGCATCACCTGCAGTCACTGGCTGCACATGAGCTCAGCACGTAAGGGAAACTATTTTAAGCTAACATAACATCTGAGAAGCAGTAGCTATTCCTTTTACTGTATACCTCTTATTGCTTCAGTTTTGCGAAGTTTTATATTGTCTTCTTGCAAGCTCTGTTTCATGCCTTTTTCTCCCCACACTTAGTGTACCTAATTCTTTTCCAGGTGGTCCAGCAGTTACAGTTAAAGTGTGTATGTGTAGTTAAATGTAATCACACCCCACCCCCCCCAGGGTGTCCAGTGACTTGGAATCGTTAATATCCAGATTCTCCCAAATAGTTTTTTGCCACACTTAGACTTTTATGATTTTTTTCAAGTTGGTTACCCTTTATTTAAAATCCCACTGCCTTTTTGTTATGCTTTTTAAAAGTAACAATGGGTATGGTTTGTGGTTTCCTGGGGCCAACTTTTTTTTTTTGTAGAATAAGATGAGCTAGAAAGTTCAGTCACAATAATGGCAGAGTGTCATGATCCACTGTTGACAAGGTAGGCTAATTCCTGTTGTGAAATTTCCTCTGTTATTAGAGGAAAATACAATATTTCTATGCTCTGAATTGAATTGTCCTGCAACCCACAATATAAGGATTAAGAGAGCTGATTACTCTTCAGATCGAGTAAGAAGTTCCTTGTAAATGGTCATGTATTCTCAGAACATCAAATCACAACAGCAGTAGTATAAGTTCTTTTAATAAGAAGCATTAACCTAGTATGTTTTTTGTGGAAAACCTATGTTAATTAGCATGTTTCGCAGTTCCTTCTTGATAATTGACTTTGTGGTGGAGGGCAAGAAAATTTTTTGTTATCTAATGTTAATGCCCTTCACTTGTTTAAAAAGTAATGCTTTTCATTATTAAATGTATTCCTTGTCAATATTCTCTTTCCATGATTTTTAATTGCTAAGCGGATTTCACAGGTTGTGAATATCTATTTTGATTTCTGGGATTGATCATGTTTATTTTGTCCCAGCCCCAATTGTTTGTTAATTTTGGCTGGGTAAGGTGGAAAGGTAGGTCTTTTCTAAGTTTTACTTTCACTAACTATGTGCTGGATTTCCTGCATATTAAATACCACAGATATTTAGTTGTTTTTATTTTTGTAGTGGGGAAGCAAAAATGAGATCATGATGAACTGTGGTGTCTTTCAAAATTTTATTAAACATAGAATATATTTTTCTTTAGAATATATTGCTGTTCTATAAACATAGAACTCTCCTTTCATAAATAATTTGAATAGCATGTTTTCAGACAAGTTCTGCATGCTCCTCAAATGGAAACCAAAGGATAGTATAAAAAAAGATTAAAAGTTCATCTTCAGCTATTTTAACTTTCCCTTGTACCTTTATTTTTTGTATTTATATACAGCTGTTCAGATTAATGTTCCTGCCTCTTTCCCAACAGCTTTCTCTTTACATGGATAAGTTTGAAGAATTCCAGACCACCATGGCAAAAAGTAATGAACTCTTTACAACCTTCAGGCAAGAAATGGAGAAGGTACTTCAAGGATTACTTAGAATTTCATAAAAAGTAATATAAAAATGTGTGATCTCAGTGGGGTGCATTTTAGATTTTATAACAGTGTTTGCCTTCTGAAAATACATGGAGTATTTTGACATTTAATTTGGATCATAAGATAGGGCATAAGCATTTGTCATATGGAAGAGATATGTAATTTTTTCTGTTTTTTGACATACTTGCATAATGGCTAAATCCCAATTTCCGTGTTTTATCAGAGCCATACAATACTTCTTGGTCTTTTTGGCTGTGCTTGTGTTTTAAAACTTACTTTCCTGGAGCTTTTTATTAGTTGTACTTGAAGGTTGCTAGTCTGTTTCTTTTAACAATCAATATTGTTTTCTGTGAATGCAGAATCTGTGTTTGCGGGTTGATTTTGTGCAGAAAGGCTTTTCTGTAAAGTAACTTTCCAAGTGTTGCTACGCGGGCCACAAGATTAAGTCTTCTATTTATGTTTTGTAGATGACGAAGAAGATTAAGAAACTGGAAAAGGAAACCATAGTGTGGCGTACAAAATGGGAAAACAACAACAAGGCTCTTCTGCAAATGGCTGAAGAGGTAATTATCTTTTAAACAGCAGTATGGCTAAACTAGAGTCTGTGTCCTAGAGAACATCATACAGTATTTCAGTTTTAGAGAACTGGAAATAATACGCAGTAGCCTCTTCTTGGATTGTCTGCCTTAGGTTTTCTGTTGTGTAAATGGTACTGTTCTCCTCAGACATGGAAACTGAAAAGCTGCTATATAAATCGAAGCTCATGATGCACAAAAAGACTCAGCCTTGTCTTTCCTTGCTTACTGTTCAATTGGTGGGATAATGTGTATGAAATCATACAAGCTGAATGAATTGAATGTATTTTAATATGTTGAGCAAAGTTCAATCAGTGCTGCAATAGAAATCTATTTTAAATATTCGAGACTGATAGGCACAGGTTGTTTCCTTCATAAGGGATCAATTACTTTTCTGAGTGCTGCTGCCTTTGAGGCCATGAGGTGCCAGTACTTAGTTGTAGAGAGGAGCTAAAACAATTTTCACACAGGCCACAGGCATACAGTTCTGCCTACTCTGTCTAATGTCTAGTTCAAGTCTACCAGGTACAAACCATGCTAGGTCATACAGGTTCTGCTTATCTTTCTTTCTTCTTTTAAGGAGCTAGTTAGGAGAGCCATGACTATGGTACCTTCTGACCTGGATTCTGCTGCTGGATTGTAGATTTCCCACTTGTATGCCCTTCTGCTCCCTATAGTTGCCATTATTTGGGTTGTAATTGACTGCTTTATGGAACTTTGTATCAGGAACCTCTCTGATACTCAGCCCTCACTTACACTTAGCATTATGTAGTTAGATGGTTCTCATGGCTTGTTTCTAAAGGTGCCTGTTGCCACTCCAGCTTAGACCATCTGAAGTGTAGTGGTCCAGTATGCTGAGCAAATTTGCTCTAGTGCAGCTGGAATTTGACCAGTACCAGCTTAATTAAGACTTAATATTCAGGATTAAATAGTGGTGATTCTTTAAGGAAAAAAAATCATTTGGATCACAGAGCTTTTATTTTCTTTTGTCCTTCAGAAAACAGTAAGAGATAAAGAATACAAGGGCTTTCAAATAAAACTGGAGCGTTTGGAGAAGCTATGCAGGGCTCTTCAGACAGAAAGGAACGAGCTGAATGAGAAGGTGGAAGTCCTTAAGGAGCAGGTTTCTCTCAGAGAAGCAGATGTGGATCTAGCTGTGCAGGTGTTGCAGTCCTGCACACTCAACTTCCACGAGGAGCTGGGAACTCCCACTGACACGGAACCGGGAATCCAACCTGATGTGGAATCATGTGCAGCAAATAATTCTGAAAAGACTGTCTCAACAAGTCCTGTTCCTGGCACTGAATCTGTAGACTAAAATGAAGTGTAAACACTGTATTGAGAGATATATTTTGTGTATAACTTTCTCTGTTGGTGGTAACTATTTGGTTTTGTGGTGAAAATTTTCTTACTTTTTCTACCATATCTGTATTTTCTTAGAACTACTGGACTTATGTGGTACAGGAAGCTGCATAGCAGCTTTAAATAGCTTAAACTATAAATTTTCCACAACTGTGTTGCACATCTGCCTCATTTTTTAAAAGAAAATATTTTTCCATAAAAGGATGCATGTGCGTTTCTTCCCCACAACACAAATCACTGTCATGGAAGACCGTGTACAGATACATCGTTCTGGGGAAAGTAGTGACAGCATGTCACTTCAGTGGTTTAAAGAACAGCATTCTGGTTTCGTTCATTGATTTGACACTCGGTATACTAAACATTACAAATTTTTCCAGTAAATTTATCTACATAAGGATGTCTAATGGCCAGTAAAAGTCAGCTTTCCCCTCTAGTATGTTTTCCTATATATGAATGCAAAAGTAAAGGTCCAGAGTATAGTAAAAGATATGTTTAAAGGGTTTATGTACTTTGTGGTATGAAAAAACAGCTTTGAAATACATTAATTTGCAGCTGGTGAAACAGGGTGTACAACTTTTTGCAGACTTCTCAGGGTTGTGTTGTAAAGGTTAGTTTGGCCTATTTGCCCGACCTGTGAACATGTTAAATATAAATGTGTGAGAAAATGTACAGCAATGTTACTGAGTGGAATTTTGCAGTTGTGTAGCCAATTGCACAGGTGTTGGTCATGTTCTTCCCTCTCAGCTGCAGTGTGTCCATGGCATGGTTATCCTGACTGGAGAAATCCATTACCGTATAGACAAATCTCTGGATTATCTGAAGGGCTGGAAAATAGACACTGACTGCTGTAGGTGTGGAAGACACAAGTGTGTGGCATACAGGCTTTCTCTAATCGCCTTGGATGCATTGTATTTAAGTGTTAGTTAAGTATATACTGGTTATAATTGAATGTGTAGGTTGAAATACTTTTCCTGAAGTACAACATGGAATTTCTTGCACATTCAGCCTCAAAGCTATATACCAGTTGGCAGAGTGCCTTCCCAGTTAGGTTATCTGGTAAAGATGGTACTTCAGATTCTTACAGTAACATACCACAAGCAAAGCTCCCTTCTTAACTGTAAACCACATAGTCTTTGCCTAGACAATTTGATATCCACATTGTGACTCTTTTGCCTGAGAGAAACTAGGACCAACACTTATTTTTTGGCAAGACGATGTGTGAAGTAACTACAAGCTACCCTTAACTTCAGTTCCCATGTACTTACTTTCTAGTTTTGGTTGCTGTCATTTTAAGAAATACAAACATGTGTAGCCTTTTCTGGTACTTAAAGTTCTTTGCACTTACTTGGGAGGGGATTTTGGAATCGAGCACATCTCTCAATGAGCTTCCCACCCTCATTGCCCTTGACAGTTTAGTGGCTAAATTACTTGAATGTTCAGGCTGCACTGAGCTCCTGATCCTTTTCCTGTAGTGATGTACATTGAAATAATGTAGCTGTCTCTGAAAGAGAGTAAGGTAATGTAAGGCCTGATAAATGTGTTTTAGCTCATACCACTGAGAGGAACTGTGCAAACCTGACATTTCTGAAACGGTGGAGCACAGGGGAAGCTGGCCATCTTTCTCCTAGATTTGCGTGGGTTTTGTGTTTGTGGTCCAAGCACAATGCAGGAATGAAAAGAAGGTAGCAATGAGCAGTCAGTCAGGTTAGACTCAGAGCTTTGAAATGTTAAACATGCTAACCATATGGCATAAAAAATACTGGAAAGAAGTATTTCAGACTTGCTTTTCAAAGGACTTGCTTTGTAGAATCAAACTGTTTAAAAAAAAATAAATAGTTGTTGCGAGAACTGGTTTTCAGCTAACACTAAGCATGAAGTAATTTTCCTGAGGAAAAGTGAAAAACTTTGTACCTGATGCATCATACCCTTGGCGAGGTAGGACGTGTCGTTTTCTATTTTTACAATTTATTATTTGGACATTTGTATCTTTAACAATTCTTTCTATAGTGCTTGTTCTATATGGAGGCAAGAGTGACTTTTTGGACCCTGCTGCAGGAATATTTTAAAGGGCTCTTAGAGACGTGACAGATGTATAGAACAGCAATACAAATATATTTGCTACTGACTTAATATGTAAATGAAGCAGAACGGCCCAAGTGAAAGGCTTTTAAAATGGGGATACCTCTTCTCTTTCCTACCCTTAACATACCCATATCATATCAATTTATCTGGCCGAGGTGAGCTGTACTTTGCTTCCTGAAACCAGTCAATACAGTTCCATGCATTGCTTAAAGAGTGTTCTTTAAAAAAAGAAAAAAAAAAAAAAAGAAAAAATTTATATAAGGGATAAGCTCCGCACTCTAACTGATCTGCCATACCGCAGGCTCTTGCACTGCCAGTCTGCAGCCAAATTGGCTCCAGTAGGGTTTTTAAATAAACTTGTATTAATGCCTTTCTCCCACTACCATAAACTGTTTAACCTGGGCTGTAAACTGATGTAGCCTGAAATAAGTATGTCTAATTGTCAAAACTCTGGGGCCTGATTGACAGTTTCACCATGATTAAGCTGCAAAAAGCTAAATTATGTGATGCAAGACCCAAATATGTGTATACATACACAAGAAAGTTAGGGCTGTATCTTCTAATGTTTTGTCCTTCCTTTCATTACACCTGGTTACGTTACAGTTCAATTCTCAGGTGTTGAAGAAAATCTACCTCTTTGGACTGTAGATGGAAATAACTGTGAAAAAAGTGATGCAGAAATCTAGTTTGTGCTAAACACACTGCTTTATTTTTACAACCCATGTCTGCTTTCATGACGAGAAATTATAAATGAACAGGCAGTTTTTGTTTTGCTTTTCAAAAACATTTTGTAGAGATTTTTCACTAATGTGAATCTGAAATTTTATCTACTCGATTCTGTATAGATTAAGTAAATAAGTATGCTTAATATATTGGACTCTGAGTTTTTCTTTAACATCCTATTTGTGTCTTCTGACTGGATCTACAGAGCTCATTGTGTCTGTTTGAAAACTCGAGAACAAAAATTAAAAGATGTGAAATTTGAGTTCAACCGTATTGTTTGAGTGAAATGCCCCAAGAAGGGTGGTATTACAGCGTCGTGGGGGTGATTTGCGTGTTGCTGGTGGTGGCCAGTACAAGCCACGCAGGCAGCGTACGGGAAGGGAAGTGCTGTACCTGCTACGCTCGCCCTGCAGGCTGCAGTTTGGGGGCATCGCAAGGTGGAGGGCACGTGGGACCACAGAGAGCAGGAGCTCTGGCTGAACCTGTGGCTGCTTGCTTTGAATTCTGCTTGTGCCTTCTGTTGCCAAAAAACTTATCTACCATAGTTGAGTTGGGTGCAGTGTGAAAAATGTGTTTTTATCTTAAAAATCAGGTTGTCTAGTAACTTCATTGAGTGTTCCCCATCTTGTCATATGATGTGGGGTCATTTATTACCGATGTACAAGTCTCTCCCAGTTTCCTAATAATGCTAAGCGTTCTGTTTGCCTTTTTTGGCATATTCCCTAACATTTGGCAACTTCCCTGAATTCATCAGAACTGGTTGTGAGTTCAGTTTTTCCTTTATGTATACTTTTTTATAGGTAGCACATAGAATTTTTTTACAATATACTATAATGTCCTCTGTGACTCTTCAAAGAGAGTATTAAATTTTTTTTGTTTTAAAAAAAAAAATTGTTCACTTGTTAGAAGATACATTGCTCAGCTTTTATAAAATGGGTAAGTCCTACCCCTGAGCCTTTTTGAGAGCTGTGCCAGGTATTTTGGAAATCTGAGTGCGTTTCCTGGTCTTGGTTGCCATCCTTGCTGTACTTGTTTGCTCTTTCAAAGTATTGTCTCACATCTGAGACTTGTCTCCACAAAAGGTGCTGCCTCTGACCCTTACATAAGCATCTCTACTGTTTCTGTCCTTTCTTACGGTGCACACTGGTACAGAAGCCAAATCTACTGATAGTGGTTCCATGGATCTCCCCAGTCTTCCCAAATTCCTTACAAAAACTGGTTGGACTTGAAAGCTTTCACTAGAGAGAAATTTGGTTATACATCACAGTTAATAGCTGAGGAATTTTGCCATTTTTAAAAGTGGGGGTTTTTTTGTTAGGTGCTAAGTCTCTTCTGTTAATGTGTGTGCATATGCACGTGTGTACATACACATTTGAGGCTCTACTTAACTGTTTTCTTGTGAAGAGTAGCTCTGATGTGAGAACCTCTTTCATCAGCTGCGCTCCGAGCCCCTCATCTCCCCAGCAGAGAGGCAAGTGTATTTGATGTACTTGAAAAAGATATTTGCTTTTAGGCCTTTAGTAAGTTATTCCTCAGAGGTACTTTTTTTTGCTCCTTTCTGAATTATTATTTATTTATTTTTTACATTTAAACTTCCCATTATCCACCTTTTCCCTTCTTTTTAGACATGTCTTCTTGAACAAAGGATGCATTTTCTTCTAACAGTCTAACTCAGCCTTCTCTAACCGCGCTAGCTTTTATTGATCTGGCCAACTCTGGCACCCATCTAAGTAATTTACCTCAAAGTAATTTAAGAATATTGTGCTGCTTGCAAAGACTTCATTTTAGGTTCCTTGAAAACATTGTTACCTTCCAGCTTTGAAGTTGCATGTTATTTTGGATTTCCTGCTCAAACGAGGATCTGGGGTTTCCCTCCCTTATGGGCTGCCACAGTTGAGTCTTGAAGCAGGCGTAATCGAGACTACGCCAAGAGTACTGCTCCTAAAGCTCTGCTTCAAGAAAGTAATCACTTGCAGCATCTAAAAAATTAAATACCCTGTTACATCTTGTGATATTTGCTCAAGCTGAGGAAATGATCAAGTCCCTCATTTTTAACTTTGTTCTAATTACAGCCATGTGATAGATATTCCATACTGATGTAATTCACTGCCGCTTCCACCAACTTTGTCCTGGTGTTAAGAGTCAAAATAACAACCTCAGTTCTGCCGAGTAGATATTTCTGTTGTTCAAGTTTACATTCAGAGGAGCTGGTGATGCAAACCATCATGCTCTTAGAGAAGAAAACAGCAGGAACAAAAATTTGTGATGCACACCAGTAACACGTGTTGGCCTTATCAGTAATGAACCACTGCTATGAGTGCTTTCCAGCTGCTCAGCACTCTTCTGAAGTGCTCGAGTGGCCCGATGAGGTGGCATGGCTGGAGATTTTGTCATTCAACTTCTGGAAACACAGGTCTGTTGCAATAAAATAGCAGGTTTTTCAACGTAGTTAATAGTTCCACTGCCATTCATGGTTTATTTCAGTACAGAAATGAAAAAATTTGGATTTCCTTGGTGCAGGCTGAAAACCTTAGCGACAGACGATACCCTTTATGCTGAAAAATTACATCAAATATGTAGGTGTTGAGAACAAATGAGGAATTCACCCTAAGCTGGCAATTTTTCACTTTAAATTACCTTCTGTAATTTTTGTTATACCTGTGCTTCTGGAAATAACTAACACAAAAAAGGAAGGTCTCAAAACTCTGTACACAGCTCCCTCTAAAATAAAGGCCAGCCTCGCTGGTTTCTTCCTCCCCCTCCAGCAGGTACCTGCAGGAGTAACTTATTGCATTAAGTATGCTCCATAAGTACAGTGTAAGTACACCTACAGTAACTATTGTTTAATGCAATAAATAAATATCTTGGTGTAGCCGTTGTTTGGGTTGACTATTTTATGGCTTTTTATTTTAACTTCAAATTCTGTTATTTTTACTACTAAGTGTAGTACATAAGCAGTATCTACCTACTACGGAGGACACCAGTTTTTAAAATCAAAGTATTAAGGCACTCCAATAGACAAAGGAAGAGGCTTAAAAAAGATGGCCTTCCAATGGTTCACAAACATTCTACTAGGACAATAAAAAAATGTACAGGACTTGCAAATTAAAAAACATAATGGTCCCACAGCAGCGTGTTGTCATTCAGTAATTAAGATGTTTAAGTCTGCAAGATGTAGGCTAACTCTTAAATTAAATACTGGCCCCATGACCTGGCTGTGGGCCCACGCTTACTGAAGTAAGGCTTGTGCAAGGTTGCCACTACCGAAGGAAGGTATGTGTGTACACATACACCATGAAAGACAATTCAGACTTGGGGAAAAGAAATCAGCACAGAGGTTGTATTTACTGGAGCACTTTGAACCACAAGTATATTAAAGATAATGAAATTATGCTCTTCTGTTGTTCCATAGTAGATTACCCCAGCCTGCTGCCTTTCAGCTGTACAAGAGTGGGTGCTGAGTGTTTTGAGGGACATTGAAGGTATCAGTGACTCATAGAGCTCCAGCTTAGACCATTAAAGGAAATCAGGGACACCGACAACCATTTATTTTTATTTTAAAAGACAGATGGGTCTGTACAATAGCATTGTATCAGCACTAAAATTTCTCTTGTCAGTATGCCACTAATCAATCAGATGGTATGCTTTTGCAATAATTTACCTTTATCCAGTTAACTAGGATGCAAAACAATCACGGAATAACAGAATCACAGAATCTCCTAGACTGGAAAAGACCTGTAAGATCATCTAGTCCAGTCACTAACCTAACACTGACAATCCCACCACTAAACCATGTCCCTGAGCACTATATTTACATGACCCTTAAATACCTCCAGGGATGGGGACTCCACCACTGCCCTGGGTGATGCGTTCTAAAAACAAGGTCATTAAAAAACCAGAATGGCTTTAGGCTTTTACAAGTGACCAAGCGTCAATCTGTCTGGGTCCTGCCAGACATGGCAGTGCTTCGGCAGGTGTTCTGCATCCTGCAGGAGGAGACCCTGTGTCCAACAGGAATGAATTTGGAGAATCTGAAGTAAAAGTGACAGGCACAGTCTATCACGAGAGCCTCTAACACCGAGTCACCAGTTTCCAGCTTCCTGAAGAGGCCTGAGATGTTTCTGGAGCTGGTTAGCAAGTTGGACAGCTGGGGACAGAAGCTGCTAGCCCGGCAGCTGTATCGGCTGTCTCAGGCCAGATGGCTCCAGCAGCAGATCATAGAATCATAGAATTGTTGAGGTTGGAAGGGACCTTTAAGATCATCGAGTCCAACCATTAACCTAACCTGACAAAACCCACTTCTAAACCATATCCCCAAGTACCACGTCTACCCTTTTTTTGAAACACCTCCAGGGATGGTGAATCCACCACCTCCCTGGGCAGCCTGTTCCAATGTTGGATAACCCTTTCAGCGAAAAAATTTTTCCTAATATCCAACCTAAACCTCCCCTGGCTTAACTTGAACCCATTTCCTCTCGTCCTNGTTCCCTCAGTCATTCCTCATAAGACTTGTCCCCCAGACCCTTCACCAGTTCGTTGCCCTTCTCTGGACACACTCCAGCACCTCAATGCCTTTCTTGTAGTGAGGGGCCCAGAACTGAACACAATATTCGAGGTGGCACCTTACCAGTGCCAAGTTCAAGGGGACAATCACTTCCCTAGTCCTGCTCCCTACACTATTCCTGATACAGGCCAGGATGCCGTTGGCCTTCTTGGCCATCTGGGCACACTGCTGGCTCATATTGAGCCGGCTGTCCACCAGCACCCCCAGGTGCTTTTCCGCCAGGCAGCTATCGAGCCACTCCGCCCCAAGGCTGTAGTGCTGCATGGGGTTGGTGTGACCCAAGTGCAGGACCCGGCACTTGGCCTTGTTGAACCTCATACCACTGGCCTCGGCCCATCGGTCCAACCTGTCCAGATCCCTCTGGAGAGTTATCCTACCCTCAAGCACCTTCCCACCTAGCTTAGTGTCATCTGCGAACTTACTGAGGGTGCACTCAATCCCCTCGTCCAGGTCATTGATAAAGATGTTCAAGAGAACCGGCCCCAGCAAGATCCCCCCCATTGCCGATCTGTGAGTCAAACCAAAACCACGCTTAGAGAATGTGTTCATCTCCTTTGCCTGGATTCAGCATTTTAGTGTTTTTTACCCCCATGAACACCAGCAAGACCAAAGCATGGTTAACTGGGTAGTGGCCTAGCTGTCCTGCAGCAGCGTCCACGCTGTTTAGCACACCGTATCTCCAGCTGCCACCTGCCTGCTGAACGCTGGCAGCATTGCTGCCTTCCACAGGAATACTCAAGTGCTTTTGCACCTCCCTGCATCACTTTTTGAGGAAGCAGTCTGGAAAAAGGTGTGGAAGGAGGTGTTTCTATGCATGCTGACCCAGTGCCTACAAAGCGGGCTGTCCTGGTCAACAGCAGGCCGGGAATTACAAACAGCATGAGAAGAGCAATGTGAAAAAAGCTGCAGTGAGCAGTTTGCCCCTCCTTCCCGCTCTGTCATCTTGTTAGTGAGGCAGCAAAACTTCATCGTTAGCAGCCCAACCGTAACAGACACACGAAGCTGAAATGACTCACTGAAGGAGTGAATTGCACTGCACACGCTGGTGCAAAGCAGCCAGTGGGTCTCCTTGAAGTAAGCGCTGAGGAGCACCAGCAGTGGCAGGGCTGGTCTGACAGCCCACAGCCATGTCCGTGCCAGGAAGAGCCGCCACTGTGCTCTCTGGGAAGCACTTTTGTTTTCCCAGAAATAATCAATCAGTCCAGCCATTGACCTCTTCACTTCTGACTTTTCAGAAGCTGCCTATGTCAGAAGGAACATCAAAAGGAAGTAGGACCTGACCAAAAGCTGTCCCAAAGTTCAGTATGTTTAACACTTATAATTTGCTGCCACTTGCAAATTAAATTAGCATCCAGAGCAGCCGGCGTTCCCCTTAGATATCACTGCGGGAGCCTTCCTGTAAGGCAAGGCAAGCTGCTGGCCTGCTTACATGTGCTGGGACTTCATCAACAGATGTTGACTCTTTTGGCTGAATGACCATTAGCCAAACAGGAAAGTTAGCAATCCCTTTGCTCTACAGCTTCACTGCCATTCCCTCACAGCACCAGGACAGGGATAATCCGCTGCAGACGGTGACCAAAAGGTGGACGGCGGAAGGAAGTTGGTCCTCTCAGTGACACACAGGTGAGCACGTTCCTGAGGAACAAAATGCTGAACCACAGGTGTCTAGAGTCAAGTTCCAGCTACCAACTGCCACCTCTGTCCTGGAAGGGGCTACCTTTGTCTGAATGTTAATGAGAACTACAGCACTAGCACATGGTACCAATCTCATGAAAGCAAATTACCTCCCTTGTCAAAACCTTCTTTTGTTTGCTCCCACCCCGCTCCCAAGTATCACTGCTTTTAAGAATGGGATGTCACATTACACGGGTCTACTAGAATCATAGAATAGTTTGGGTTGGAAGGGAGCTTTAAAGGTCATCTAGTCTGACCCCCTGCAATGAGCAGGGACAACTTCAACCAGATCAGGCTGCTCAGAGCCCCGTCCAACCTGACCTGGAATGCTTCCAGGGATGGGGCATCTACCACCTGGGCAACCTGTGCCAGTGTTTCATCACTCTCAGCGTAAAAAATGTCTTCCTTATATCTAGTTTAAATCTACCTTCTTTCAGTTTAAAGCCATTACCCCTTGTCCTATCACAACAGGCCCTGCTAAAAAGTTTGTCCCCATCTTTCCTGTAGGTCCCCTTTAAGTACCAACAGGCCACAATAAAGTCTTCCCAGAGCCTTCTCTTCTCTGGTCATTTTTGTGGCCCTCCTCTGGACTGGCTCCAACAGGTCCATGTCTTTCCTGTGCTGAGGGCTCCAGAGCTGGATGCAGTACTCCAGGTGGGGTGTCGTCAGAGCAGAGTAGAGGGGCAGAAATTGCCTCCCTTGACCTGCTGACCACACTTCTTTTGATGCAGCCCAGGATACTAGACCTAGGGAGTATCCAACCTACCAAATTCTCATACAGAGCATAAAAAAACCCTCTTACTCACTCAACTCTCACTCCTTAAAAATGGAAATATTTACTTCAAATAGCAGCTTTCCATGGTGAAAGACAGAGTGGTGGGTTGACCCTGGCCAGCAGCTAAGCACTCATGCAGCTCCTCACTCACACCCACTCCACCCCACCCAGACGGGGGGAGAGAATAGGCAGAAAAAAATCTCACAGGTAGATATGAAACACAGTTTAATGGGGGAGGGAAGGGAATCACTTGCTCCCTCCCAGCAGCAGATGATGCCCTGCCAGCCTCCAAGCAACAGCTACCATGGAAGGCTTCTTCCTCTGTCTCATTGTTTATTGCCGGGCATGACATGGTAAGGAATATCCCCCTCTGGCCAATTTGGGTCAGCTGTCCTGGCTGTGTCCCTCCCCACCTCTTGCCCACCCCCAGCTGACATGGTGTGCAAGCACTGCTCAGCAACAGCCAAAACACTGGTGCATCAATCAGCATCCTTCCAGCCATAAATCCAAAACATGGCACCATATCCACTTCTTGGATGGAAGCGAACTCCATCCCAGCCAGACCCAGCAGAGGTAGTTTAAGATACACAGCTTGAGCCCAGTAACCTACCAACTTGTTAAAGTCAAGTAAAGACAAGAGCAAGTTACTCATCAAGAGAGGTATTATTTTCAACCCCCAAAACCCACACTTTCAGTACCAGTCACCAAAGTCTTTAGTTTTTTCAGTTTGAGCAGAAAGATAAGGACAGCCAACAATTCATTGAATTGAGGGCTGTCTTAAATAACTAAAAGCTTTCATTTAAATGCCAGCTTAGATTTGTCCGACTGACATCTCCCAAGGTGATCCATAACTTGTCTGTAGAACCATGATAAATATGGAGATATTTTACCTCTACATGGTCCGAATTCTCCAGCTTTTCAGTCAGCCAGAGGTTTAGAGGCAAACTGTGTGTTTGTCTTGTATTTGTTCAGATATTAATGCATTTTAGACAGCTGCCTGATTGCCTCACATCAGTTTATTCAAGCTACAGGAGGGCTCTAATTAACCACAGGTGATGCCAATTCATTGAGACCACACTGCCATCGTGGCACCTGAGACAAGAAAAGGTTAAAGGACAGTGCTTCCACCACCACCCCCCAAAAAAACCCAAAATGCAAAAACACATCCAAAACCAAACTCAAGATTTATACTGGAACTTTACAGGAATCTTACTGGTCATCCCCATGTGTTCCCCAAACCTCATTCTATTTGTGAAGGATCCAAGTTCTCTATTCCAAGTTTTTTTGCATTAAGACAACTCTCATGTCCCCACACCTTTAATTGTGGGGGTAAGTTACTGTCCTGGTTTGAGGACTAAAAATTATACATCTTTATTATCATGCAGAAATTAAATTATATTCAGGCAAGAAGGCATTCACCTTATGTCAATGGACAATAATAAAACACACCAAACATTTTATTTAATAAATTTTATTTATGCAAAGCCAATCCAAAAGTGTTGTGTAAAAGTGAAAAGCTCTTTTTACATATTAATAAAAACTTTGGTGGTTTTTTTTTTTTTTGCACACTTTTGGTGTGGGAAGAGTGAGGATTATACTGTTTTATTTACAGGAACCCACTAAGTTTGTTTAAAAAATATAGACATAGGTATTAAGTCATACTTATTTTCCCTAAAAGCTAATTGCTGTACAGTATACAATAGCTCAAAGTGCCCAGATATTATGGGATACCCTTGGTTAAGTTGAATATACATGCTTTTCCTGCCCAATTAAGTATATTCTTGGTTTGTGACGTAATGCGTCTGCCCAGTGCTTGGGTTTTTTTTTTTGTGTGTGTGTGTTTGGATGGGGGGGG
>VZSZ01009156.1:0-15504 GCA_013398815.1 Ibidorhyncha struthersii
ATCAAATCATGACCTTTTCCTTTCAGGAATTCCTCCACAAATTTTTGACCAAGAAAAAGTAGCTGCAGTGCTTGAAATTAGTTGTCTTTTTGATGCTTTTGTCTCCTTTTGTCCTCTTCATACTATTTATAAAAAAAACCCTTGTCAGTCTAGTGTGCTTCACCTTGTGGTTCATGACACCATCTCCTACTGCCACCCTCTGTTTTAGACTTTTCTGAAAGCATGCTTTGGCTCAAAAAATGTCACAAAATGAAATTAAATCTAAGCGTAGCAGAAGATTCTCCCCAGTTTGCCTATCCGTTTATGTGGCCTCCGAGGTAATTGCCTTTAAATTTTCCACTGTTTGCTTATTCTTTTCCACTTCTCAGTTTTCAGGGAAAGGGCTGGGCTGAAATCTCTTTATGTTGACTTGTCAATGCATAACTGATGACAGAATGAAGATTTCCCCCCAACACACCTCTTTTTCCTGCCAGTGCTACTTGCTTTTTTATTTTCAGTACAGCTGCAACACTAATTGCCGAGCTTTTTAAAATTAGGCAGTGCTATAAATTTAAGTAGTAATGACTAAAATCTGGAGTCAATTATATAGTCAGTTTTGTGTAAGGAAGAGGTAGACCATCACTCTTCACATGTAGCTAATGTATTCAGCATTGTCACCTCCTAACAAAAAAAGCTTTTGATTTTTCTACAGGAAAGCCAGAGGGTTTCTATGTGTCCTTCATATCAAATTTGACCTTTAAATTAGAAAACATCAGGGACCAGTGATTCATTGGCACACAAAGAACTCGGCAGGCATTAAAGGACGGTGTTCTAATTGACTGAGCTGTGTTTCAGATGCCCATTGATTAAAGAGGGTGCTGCAAAGATGCTGCAACTGTTGCATTTACAGGCAAGGTTATTGTGAACATAGACAGCACAAATATCTCGCTTCTAGCAAGCAGTAGGTAACTGCTATTTGTGAAAGTAGCCTCATTCAGTTTTGATAGCACCTTTGGGTATACACAGGAAAGGCTAAAATCAAACCATTCAGGATAGTGGAGAATTTTCTTCCTACAGAGTATAACACTGAGAGCACCCTGTGTGTTTCCAAGTCTATTGAAACACTAAGTCTTAGGCGCCTTGATAAGAAAATGAGGAGTATAATTGTTTGGAAACTAGCAAGAAGAGAGAGCAGACATGTTTTGTTCTGTTTACACTAAACATATCAAAGTAAAATTATTTTTGTTCTGCAGGTATAAAAGGTGAAGCAGAGATAAGATGTGACTTGAGGTACAGAAAGAGTTTCTGAGCTAGCTTGTTTGTAAGCCTGAGCTAGTTTTGCCAGTTTCTTCATTGGGGTTGTAGTAAAATTCCCTGTGCTCTTTCCCCCTCCTCTGTCCTCCCCAGGAGTCAGTCAATGGATAACTGAGAGTTGAGTTCACAAGTTAGTGAAATGGAAAGGACTTCCAATTTGTTCCTTGACATGCCTTTCTAGGCAGTAGATATCAGTCCCTTTTCACCTGACTGAAAATATAAGTATTTGTTAAAAAATAGAGCTAGGAAACATTTCTGAGATTTATTAATGCCAAGAGGAAATTTTCTTTTATAGGAGAAAAAAACTCAGTTTTGCTTGGTTAGAGTCTGTTTGTTTCAGTATTTATATTTGCTTGCTGCTCTCAGGAGGTTTATTCTTTGTAAAAGTGTCACATTGACATGGAGCTTATTTTGCCTAGACAGACAGACATCTTTCTGTCCATTTGGGTAATGATGCTGCAGCTGCACACCCAGCTTTTCTGTTTCTAGGCTGTTGCTTTTGCATGTATTCATTAAAAAAAAAAAAAAAGAAGGAATAAACATCACAACATGTACCAAGTGTGAGAACACTCCTGTGCTCCTGTGGCTTTATATCACGCTGCCTATTTGATTATAAGGTTTTGGCTAATATGATGAAATTCTGAGCTGGAACAGTATCGATAATCTTTCCGTACTACAGCAGCTGAAACCCTTATTTTCATGGAAGTTCAATTTAGAGATGTTCGCTAGCGTCTTTATTGGCTTCTATTTAAAAAAAAAATAATAAAAAATTACAGAAGCCTACACAGACTTGTTTAGAAACTGCAGTTTGTTCAAATCAAAGCCTTGAAAACAAAAGATATTGTCAGAATAGTATTTCAAATAAAATTGTTCTTGCAAATAGAGCAACTGAATAGTTTGTACTGTGAGTTGTTTGGACTGCAAGCAACAGGGAAATCAAGAAAGTCTTGCTGAAAAAGATGTAATGTGATAAGTGTTAAGCCAAGAATTTAATGCAAATTTCTGCTACATGAATGTTGGATGCTGACTGTTGACAATTATATGACAATTATAAGGCAAAAGAGTAAAAATAATAATGAAAACCCCAATAAATACTGTTGGGTTTTGGCTATCAACTGATTTTTATCTGAGGTTTTAGTAGTAATCGGGATGCTTATATCCAATGCATATTATGACCCAAGGAAAAAGAACACTGAAGTTTATCTTAAATTTAAGTAGCTGACTTTGCAATGAGCAATCCAATATTGGACTGATAAAATTATGCGGCTAGTAGTCATAGAAAACACTAGCAGTGCTGCTTAATGTTGCTGGAAGAAGAAATACTAGAGCAGCTTCCAGTCTTCAGAATAGCTGACTTGCAATTAGTCTGAAAACTAAACAGGATTGAGAAAGAGTTCTCATACATACATGTGATATGTTACCTCAAAATGCATTACTACCTTCTTCAGTAATTATGAAAACCATAGCTACAAATGTTCATGAAGTGTGGATTTGGATACTGCCCTGAAGTTTATAAAAGCTTCCTAAGAATTTCTAAAAAGTTTGTCTTGACCATAAATAACTAATCCATTTTAGGTAATGTTTTAGCAGTGAGAAGATGCTTCCTAGTAAAGAAGAAAAATTCCTGATTTTAATACAATGGTAACTGTGGGCTGTACTGCACAGTAGGTCAAACTTGAGGACAAAAAAAAGTCAACANAGGAGCAAAAAGGGTAAGTGAAAATCTTGGAACTTTGCAATGAAGTGCACTTACCTGCACTAGCACTATTCCCATCTGTCTTTGTGTATGATCTCTCAATCCTAAACCTGTCACGCTTCCAAAAATACAAAATACCAATGAGTCAGGGGTATATGATAAAGATAATAACACATTGTGTACTGATTGACTAGTAAGCAAGAAGTCTTGTGACATTGCCAAGGACAGTTCCTGATAACGAATAAGAACATGTCTTGAAAAGCGGTTGAAACCAACCCTGCGGTCTGGACAAAGACCAGAGAAGAACTGAGTCTGCGCAGGGACAAAAGGTTACTTGCGGTGATGAAGAGGAATCATCAGCCTTCATCCTCACGACCCTCAGCGACCACCACCAGGAGGCACTGCGCAAGTGCAGTTGGGAGGAGTTTATGAAAATGATTTTTTTAGAGCTAATTTTAATGCGTAGCAGGGACAGGTCATGTATATGTATAGGCATATTGGGAAATCTTATGATTATGTGATCAAGTACTATATATATTTGAGAAAACCGCTGCACTGGACGCACACGATTGTGGTGGGTCGACCCTCTGTGCTGCCCAGCGCTGAATAAAACATACCTACTTTACAACCTTCTCGGTTGTGGAGTCTCATTCTGCACGTCACCAAAAAGGAGAAGGGAAAACTTGGAGATTCATTCAACTGAATGAAGACACAGGACACAGGTCTGCTATTATCTCAGACCTTTAACTGCAATTTTTCATATGATAATTAGGGTTTTCTCGAGTATTTCATTTCTTCTTTATTGCTATCCTGATTTGTATACTGTACACAGCCCTGTGGGCCTGACTGGGAGTTTTCTATGAAATCAGCTTCATACAACCTGTTTGATACCATTTTCAAAATGATAGTCTTTTTAGTTCTCCTTGAAGATGCCTCAAGCAAAAATTAAGTGCGACTTTACCAGCAATTAACACTGCCCATTATCCTGGTAGATGTTATGCTTTCCCTCTCATTTAACTTTACAACTTCCCTTTTTCTAGTGAAATGTCACATCAAATGTAAATATACATAAAGTTTAGAGGATTTGAAATTTCCTATCTTTAAAATAGGTTTTTTGGAGGTTGTTTGTTTGGTGGTTGTTTGGGTTTTTTTAATGGGAAATATCAGTGTTTTCCATGAAATAGTTTAATTTCTACTGCAGTCATCTCTGATGTTCTACTTCCCCATAACAACATTTGTGGTGTGGGACTTGCTTTACTTACCCCAGAATTTAAGGCATGGGATTCTGGTTAGTGTTTGTTCTGATCAGCCTGTGTCATCACAGGATCCTGGGTTTTTTTTACAGTAGATGGATGAAGTGACCACTTGATTTTGGGTTGAGGTATTTTGTTTGGTTTTGGCAGGTAGAGGAAGTTAATTCTGATTTTGACTGAGGTCTCACAGGGTGTTTGTGTTTTGGGTTTGGATTTTTTTGGGGGGTGGTGGTGGTTTTGTTTGGGTTTTCCAGCAAAAGTGTAGTCAAAACTCATGTCTGTTTTTGTTATTTCGCCCCCCACCCTCCTGTATCTTAGCACCTTAATCCTTATGTTTAAACTATTCTAGAAAGCAAACTGTGACCTGATTATAAATAAAATGTGTAAGTGCAACTTTAGACCATGTTAGAAATAAGTGCTGTATAAGTTCATCTTTGCATTAAAAAAAGGAGGATCTTTAGTTAATGCTTTAATCTGCAATCTCTCCAGATACTGAGAAATTCATTGCACAAGGCAGCAGTAATGGAATATGTGAAGATCTTTGATATATATCAGTCACAGGGGAAAAAAACAGCAAACCAACAAACAAAAAAACTCGCCACCAAAAAAACACTGTATCTGTTATTGTATTGTTTTTACACTCTGTGCTGGAAGGTGAGCGAGCTACTAAGTATCCAGTTCCTCCTCATAGTGCTTTTCTCTTGAGTTTGTTTCAGCTGTAGTTGATAAACCTGTAATTTTAGATGGAATAATCATGGTGCAAAGTAGTATTTCTTGGTGGGTTTACTGTAAAATATATGTTTTTTTCCTTTTTTGGCTTATGATGCTAAGTTGGCATCCTCTGTGTGATTATGCAGCAAGTGATGATCAGCTGGTTTTATGTTATCATCATCAGTTCAGCTCCAAGTAATTTATACTTAAATGCTTCTCCCCTCACCCCCACCCCCCAGATTTTCTTCTGAACTGTCCCTCATGGTTTATGGCCTCTTCCCCTTTTAATCTTTATTTTCTTTGTCTTTTGAAAAAGAAAAGCTCTGTCATGATAACTGACAGTAGCTTTCTTACAGGACACATCAAATTTAAATGAAGTATAATAAAATGTCTAGCCATGCAGATTCATACAACTGTGTGATCCTGTCTTTTACGCTTTATTACTAAACTGTCCACTGTACAGGGGGATAGGAAGCGGACAACTTGAAACTCTGAAGTTGCATGTCAGTATCTTCATGGACTCTCTAGTTCTTTATCCTACCTTTTCATCCTTAAACATTCAAATTCTGCTGTTGAGACCTGATGTGTAAAATCAGTGTGTTTATACAGGGTGGGGTTTAAACCTTTCCTTTTTGGAAACAAAGCAAAAGTTTACCAGATTCATCAAGTATGTTTCTTTTTTCTTTGACAAATACTAATGACTAAACTAAAACAATTCACTTAATTTAAATACCAAAGTGAGAACTCTAAGTAAATAATTCAGATGGGATGTTTTGGTGCCTTAATGGTGGCTATTCTTCTTAAGTGTGTAGAATGAGAACATGACCCCCCCCATTCACTTTTTTTTACACTTTGCAAAAATATCTTCCTTAATTGCACCTCCTCTGTGAGAAACTATTGGCTTTCAGAATACATGGTTTACTTTGGAACTCAGAGATTTCAAATAAGAATTAGTATTCGTTTTGTTACAAGAACCATAAGTCAATGTATATTAATCTTGCTGCTGTTGCAGCTCAAGAGGTAATTTGTCATCTTGCCGTGTTTCTTCTCAGCTAGATTACAGCAGTCAGTTTTAATTGCAGTGCTAAAAAACTTTCATGCAAAGATCTAGTACTCGGCAACATTTGATCCTGCTGTTAATTGCAAATTGATTTTAAGGTCTAACTGGGTAAATTTCTTTCCACATATATCAGTGTGCTAGTCTGTTCCTGGGGAAGGTGGGAAGTGGGTTTAAATAGTCATTAATTCCATAGAATGAAGCTGCTTCTTAACATCACTAACTGCAAGACTTTCTGAGAAGTTCTTCTATGAACAAATTAGAATATCGCCGAAGTGCTTGGTTACTAGAGTTGTGTAAGAGAGTGTTACAGTGATTTCTTTTTTTTTTTTTTTGAAACTGCAGTTAGCAATTTTGCTGAATTCTCATCAAAGCATCTTTTCTATGAGCATGAAAATAGATCTGATAGAAGTCTGTTCTCTAATTTGGGGAGGTATTTAAGCTTGTGTATAATTGCAAGCATATGAATAGTCCATTAAATTCAGTTGGATTCTACTGTGTGCTTCATTGGCTGTCAAATTTCTAATATGTCTGTGGGAGATGATAAACTTCCTTCTCATCATGTTTGTTATGAAGATAAAAGTTCTATAGTATTAGCCTGAAATATCTTCTAAATCTTTCCCTGGTATTTGTTTCCTTGAGAGTTTGAACTTTTTCAGCTTAATCTATTCTTTCATATTGATCAAATTTCTTTTTGAGGGGGAGTTGAGGAAAAAATCGATTTATGCTTACCTCAAACATATCAGCAGCAGAGTTCTAACATATTTTGAGGGAAGCAATGTTATCTTTCCATACTTGGGAAGCTAACTTACGCTTTTTATTGTAGCGCTGAAGGGTACCATTCTGGAATACATTGCCTTTGAAAAGAATGCAGAGCAATATTAAATGGAAATCTCAGAATATTTTGCTGTCATAAAAAGGGTGGTTGCTTATGTGATATCCTTGGTGCATACAATGAATATAAAATGGGAAGAAAAGGTAGTATCATTTTACAAATATGACCTTATTAAGAACCTTGTTGAAATAACTTGGCTTGCATTTTTGTCAATGCTTAAAAAAAGTGAATGCACGGAAAATGTTCAGGAAAGACTTAATTCTGTCTTACAGTCAGTCTCCTCAGTCATATCCAGGAGAAGGTTAAGAAGCAACTTAAATCATTTGATATTTACCTACACAAGAGAGATTTCTGATAGACAGTTCGTTAATGTAAAAGGTTTTAATGAGCTCAACTTTTTGAGATGAAAATTGATTAAATTCAGATAGGAAATAAGTCACAATTGTTAAATAGGGCAATTAATCATTGAAACAATTTACCTAGAATGTGAAGCATTCTGTCTCATTATAAAGACTCTGTAAAAGATTCTCACAGATAAACTAGAAGGTACATACTTGATGCAAAAATTGTTTGATACAATTTTACCTCACTCATTATGCAAGAGACTCAAGTAGATGGATATCTAAAACTTCCATAACTGAAATCATTATGTCTGTTACTGTATACTTCAGATAGAATAGTGTATGTTTTAACTGTTGAATTGAGTTCATCTTTTTCATCTCCACCCCCATTCCAGGTGCAGGATAAGTTTCGTTTGGACCTGTCTGATGAAGAAGCTGTACGTTATATGCAGAGTCTAATTGATGAAAGTGTCCATGCCCTCTTTGCAGCTGTGGTGGAGCAGATACACAAGTTTGCACAGGTGAGATATTTTCTCAGTTGGTGGTGTAAGTGACAGCCGAGTAAGGTGAGAGGTTGCAAGTGGTAAGTTCAAGACTTAACTTCATTGTTTATGATGTTTTAGTTCATTTTCTAACTTGCATTCTTACTGCCAGGACTTGAGACCAAGCTCTTAGTGGTCCTAAAGAATTCTTTAAAGCCCCTTAGCAAACATGCGAAGTGGGATGTAACTGGTTGTATTACCAAGGGCAAGAACTGCAAATTGGAAAGCTGGAGTTCTGAGGGAAGGATCCAGAACTTCCTTAACTTTCATTCCCAAACTAAATGAGTGAAGGTAAACTTCCTTTCTTACCTATGCTAGACTTCCTTAACTGTGCATTCCAGCTAGTTATTTTGATCACTAACAGGCACAGCAGCTTGCACAGAGGGGGCCAGGAGCTCTGCTCATAACAGTATTCACATCCTCTGCAATGTTGACACTGTACCACAGAACATGGTCCCCTGCATCTATGTGAGCAACTGTCCCTTATGTCAGAGGCCTCAACACAGATGGAGATTCTGAGGGATAATACAGTTTTTCAGATTTGGGGCTGTAGGGGGTGGCTAAGATCTCTTGCTGGGGCAGTAGGAATTGGGCTCCTTGCTTGCAGGAGGTGTGCAGTGGTGGGATGTCTACATCACCAAGTAAAGGAGCTGTGGGAGGAAGTCAGCAAACTGCACAGTGCCAGAGCTGACAAGAAAGGGATTGACCAGATCTTCCCCAAGACCCTGGAGATAGAAGAGCCTGAACCACCAGCTGCACTGAAAGAGGAGCAAGGATATGTTATGCTCATTGAGTTAGTAAATGGAGACTCCCAGGATGGTGACAGCTGGAACCTTGCAACTTCTTGTATTAGGAGGGATGGCTTCTGCTCTACCTGCAGGTCTGCACCTGCAGAATAGATCCAAGGTGATTGGGAGTAGTCAGCATGGATTTACAAAAGGGAAATCATGCCTGACCAGCCTGATAGGTGCTTAAGATAAAACAGCTGGCTCATTGCATTGGGTGAGAGCTGTAGGTATTCTTTATCTTGACTTTTGCAAGGTTTTGACACTGTCTTCCATAATATCCTCATAAACAAACTGGAGCAATATAGACTAGAGAAATGGACACTGATGTGGATTGGGAACTGGCTGATGTGCTGGGATTAGAAGGTTGTGATCAGTGGCACAAACTCCATCTGGAGGCCAGTCACTAGTGGTATACTCCAAGGGTTGATACTGAGGCCAAAATTGTTTAACATCTTCATTAATGACCTGGATGATGGGATGAAGTGCACCCTCAGCAAGTTTGCAGATAATGCAAAACTGGGAGCAGCTGATGCACCAGAAGTGTCAGCTGCCATTCACAGGGACCTTGACAGGCTGGAGAAATGACTGCATAGGAACCTTATTAAGTTCACCAAAAGGAAGTGCCAAGTACTGCATCTGGTGTGGACTAACCCCTTGTACAAGCATGGGCAAGGGGGGCAGGTTATGAGGTGGGAAGCAGCTTTTCAGAGAAAGCCGTAAAGGTTCTGGTGGACAAGTTGCACGTGATGCGGACCACTACTACTGGTCAACAGCTCAATGGCTGGATTGAGATCAGCGATGAGTGGTTTCTCTCAGGGGTCAGTATTGGGACCAGTACTGTTCAATACCTTCAATGACTTAGTGGGATTGAATGCACTCTCAGCAAGTTTGCAGACAACACCAAGCTGTGTGGTGCGGTTGACGCACCTGAGGGACGGGATGCCATCCAGAGGGACCTGGACAAGCTCGAGAAGTGAGCCCCTGTGAACCTCATGAAGTTTAACAAGGCCAAGTACAAGGTCCTGCACATGGGCCGGGGCAATACCATGCACAAATACAGGCTGGGGGATGAAGGGATCGAGAGCACCCCTGCCAAGAAGGACTTGGGGGTACTGGTGGACAAAGAGCTGGACATGAGCCAGCAATGTGTGCTCGCAGCCCAGAAGGCCAGATGTATCTTGGGCTGCATCAAAAGCAGCATGGCCAGCAGGTCGAGGGAGGTGATTCTGCTCCTCTACTCCTCTCTTGTGAGACCTCACCTGGAGTACTGCATCCAGCTCTGGAGCCCTCAGCACAGGAAAGACATGGACCTGTTGGAGCAGGTCCAGAGGAGGGCCACAAAGATGATCCGAGGGGTGGAACACCTCTCCTATGAGGACAGGCTGAGAGAGTTGGGGTTGTTCAGCCTGGAGAAGAGAAGGCTCTGGGGAGACCTTATTGTGGCCTTCCAGTACCTAAAGGGGGCCTACAGGAGAGCTGGGGGAGGACTTTTTACTAGGGCATGTAGCAATAGGATGAGGGGGAATGTTTAATTCTCATGTTGAATAAAACTGTATTCACAAAAGCATTTCTTCTTTGAATTTACAATGTTTTTTCCTTAAAGCCATCTGACATTTTTAGTTTGTGTTTATCAGGAATTTACGATATTACACTGTTTGCCTTAAGTATTAGACTCATGACGAGAAACGGAATTGAGAGTACCAATGAAACTCATCTGAGAAACTAGTCATTATCTCAGGGGTTTTTATTGATTGTTTCTTCAAAAGACTGATCAAATTCTGATAGAAACTGTGGAGAACTATTTTTATAGCTATCCATTTTGCTAAAGGTCTTCCAACTAATCTGTTGTTTCCTGCGAACTTAATTTTTATTTTGAAGAATTGCACTATCGTGCAGGGTATGAAGCAAAAAATGTCATTTCCATCTGCATATATATTTAATAAAGGTGATCTTTTATGTGATGTGGAAAAAAGGAGTGTAATTATATGAAAATGTTGCAAAATTTGTTGTCATTCATTATGGATTACTTTGATCATAGGATGGAGGACAGTAATTTCATAAAACAAAGTGAAAAATGCCTAGCATCTACCTTGAGGTTCAAAAAAAAAAAGCCATTACAAAGATTCAAGATTAAATTTTTAAGTGCATCCAATATGTGTGTACACCTTTCTTTTAATCACATACTGACAGTCACTTTTTTAAAGACATGTCTTTTTACTTCATTGGTTTTAGGTGACTGCCAAAGTCTCCCAGATAATTGTTATTGCTTTTGTGAAGCTGTATTTGTAAGTCAGAGTTTACAGGTTTGATTTAGGTGACCTTTTCTTTTTCCATTCAGATTTGTTCTTGCTTGACCTTTCTTCAGTGCTTACAACTGCTTTTAAAATCACAGGACAGATTTGTCCAGAATATTTAAAAATACCCAAGAATTTGAACCCCAGGCTTCTAGCTCCCAGGAATGGTGTTCTAAGCAAAGGCTGATGTATATAGCAGCAAGCAACAATTGTGTCTTCCATTTATATTTTGGGAGTTAAAAAACAAGCCCACAGTGTGTATGTATTGCACTTTGGATACCAAATAAGCAGATGTGACAGCCACTAATGCAGGTCTGATCCATTTGTCTCATTTGGGGTTTTTTACCTGTCCAGCTGGCTGATGCTGGGTTCCAGCATGGAGATTTTAGGGCTCTTTTTCCTGAGGCCCTGAACTCTCCTCATGCGCTGCTGCAGAGTTTGCTACTTATGTGCTTTTAGCTTTCCTTTCTACTTTAGGGATCGGGTGTTTAAAATGAAGACAATAGCGTGTTGGTTTTAGTGCTTAAGGCATCTTTTGGCTCCATGTGATGTCAGATTCTTCTGCTAGTTTTGGAGTTCAGTTTATTGCCTCCATTCATGTTCTGTAAGTAATTACACTTGCAGGCTTCCCCCTGCAAGAATACTAGATGCTTGTAAATGTGAGGAGGATTCAAAAAGAATAGTCACAAATTAATCAGCAGTTGACAAGTCTTAAGAATCTGAGGTCTATTTATATATTTTTTTTAAAACTTACCAAAAAATCTATCAAAATTAAATGTGATTAATGTCTATTCTCTTTATATTACAAGTGAGGTAGAATACTTTTTAGTGATATTTAGTACTTCATTAGTCAAAATCATTATCTTTCTTTTTTGTCTGAGGCAGTCTTAAGAATTTGCTGCTGGAGTCTTCACAGAGTCTGTAAATCATTGAACGAATGAATAATTAATGCGTCATTGAATTTGCTGTAAAGGGGTCATCTTACATGATGGCCGATTGAAGCTTTCAATTTGTTCAGGTATGATGCTGCATTGCATCGCCAGTGGCCTCACTCCTAATAGTAATATAAGTTGCCTTAAAAAAAAAAAAAAACAACCCAAAAAAACACTACACAGGTGTTATGACACATGCTTAAACAGCAGAATTTGGCCTAATGCCACACAATTTTTCATTTTAAATGCTCTTCAGCATGTTTTTTTGTTTATCAATAAATATTTATTTTCTTACTACCTCCAAAATAGGCCTACAAGGAATCTGTGCTGTCTACTGCAGCAGTTAAGAGCTTTTAATAAGGTTGGTTATTATAGTAACTGTTGTGTATCAGCATTCTATACGTCACTCTGTAGTAAGTAAAGCTCTGGATAAAGCAATCTAGATATTTTGGCATCGTCTTAGTATTGTTCTTTTGTAACAGTATTGTAAATTGAGTTCAGTTCAAAACTGTGTTATGAAGCCTTTAGTTTAGTTTCTAATGCATTTCTAATCTATTTTCAGATATTTTACAGGCCTTTTTATGTAGTACTTGTCTCCTTCTTAATGGTTATCAAAAAACTGTTGTCTCAAAAGTAAATAAATTTAACATTTAGAATAAGTTAATGGTGGTGTACAATAGTGCTCAAGAGGATAAGAAGTGCATACCAATTTTAGTTAATACTAATGAAGACTGGATAGCCATTTCTCTCTGGAGAGTCATTTTAATTTTAGCAGCATTATTTATTTCTGCAGAGGAAGGAAACAATCTCCAGTTGAAGTGACTAATTTCACATTTTATTTCCCTTGTAAGTTTACAAGTCAAGTCAGTTGCATTCTGGGCTCATGTTAAGTACTGATTAAAAAAAGTGAAAGCTTGGGGGATGAGGAGTGTCCCACCTAAAATGTAGCTGTACAATTTGGGGTTGTACTAATGGTTGGCTGCTCTCTGTTTAGGAACAAAGTCAAATTAAGCTGTAAATGTTAAGTGGCTTTAGGATACCTCAAGCTGTGGTCCCAGTCCTGCTGCATCCCAGAATGCAGCTGTGCTTCCTTTCCCTCAGGACAGGGGGATTTCCTCCTATTGGATGCTAAAATAAAATAGGGAATATCTACCAGCAGGATTGTGTAGATTGGATGAAACCATTTGTCAAGGGGCAGATAGAGTTGGTTTCCAAGCTGTTTGTTTTCCTGAAGGGTTGTGAAAATTTCCTGCCTTTAGGCATTTCACCATGCTTTTAAACATAGGGTTCAATTTACGCATAAATTTTGTTCTTTGAGAATAAACCAGGTTGAATAAATGCTGCACTATGTGTTTATTTGTTTTCTTTTAGTACTGGAGAAAATAAGCCTTTTGCCTACCTGTGGTGGAAACAAGGAAACGCTCAAGAAAGACTTTCTCAAGTCTTTGTGGACTTCACCAGACAGTTTTGGAAGGCGAAAGCTGCAGGTTTGGTAGCATGGAGAATTGAGAACTCAGGAGGTAGAGAAGCTTTTTGAGTGTTCATTCTATGAAGGTTTGAAAACAACCTTTTTCTTTTTTTTTTTTTTAAAGGAAAATGGTTGTTTATGCCATCCTTCAGGCTCTGATACTATGGCATTTTTTTCTAGTGAAAACATTTGAGCCTCAAAGGTTGAAGTAAGCAACTTCCTCCTAAGCCAAAGATAACTGGAAGAGTCTGGATTTGATGGTAAATTCTTGTACCTGTTAATGTATTTTCTTATTTAAAAACAGAAATCATTGCTGTATTGAACATCGGTATGTACAGAGTTACAGCAGTGAGGCTACAGTTCCTCCATGCAGAAAAACACAAAACCCACAGAACTATGGCAATCTCCTCTCTTCCCTTCCCAGCAACTTTGTTTCTTGAGTAAGTTTTAAATGTAATTCATATGATCCTTTATTTCTCACCTTTGACAATGTTATAATTTAGAAAGGACAATCATTTCTTCCCTGCTTACAAAAATGTTTTTAAGTGCTGATCAGTTAGCCAGCTGTAGACAGCAAATTAAATCATCACTAACAGGCTCAGCAACTGGAGTGGTTCAGTATTTCACACTTTAACTCTGAATGTTTTCTGTATAGTGATCATATATTCTTGACTCTAATAAACTCTTTGTTATTGCAGTCTTGAGGTGTTCTGTTTTGTCTTTTTAATCTTACCTGCTGAGACATGGCATACTGGAGGATTATGTTCATAATTCTTGGCTTTTCACAAGGATTTTCACTCCTCAGTTTGCTTCATGCAGGAATAAGGCCACTCATAAAATGACTTTCGTGCCACGTGTTGAGTTCATAATGAATCTGTTTTGAATGATCAACAATGTTATTAGCTCTTCATAAATGTGTGGATCTCTTCAAAGGGTGCTCTAATACTCCTGTATTTTTTTAATAATAATTTAAGTCAGGAATAAATCCCTCCCAATTATAAAGATATAAAGATTATAAAGATAAGAAGGACTGCTTTGAATCTGGATCTGACTGATATTTGTGAGTCAGTCTTGCTTTGTGCTTCTTTTGCTAGCAAACACCAGAAGAGTTTTGATGGAGGAAAATCCATTAGGGCTGTGATGGTCCTTAGTTATTTCAGCATTTTACCTGAATTTGCTAGTTTGCACAGCATTGGTTCAGCCCCTCTCTTCTCCTATATGTGCAACTTAGAGGAACTATATTGTCCTAGTTACTTAGTGCTTGTGTTGGCTGGCAAAACACAGAGGACCCACAGTAGTACCTCATATCTTTAGTTGACTCTTCTTTGGAGAAGTTGTAATTATCATTTTCTTCTGGGGTTTTTTTTGGTTTTACTTCATCTGGCAGAAATACATATTTCTCTACTGCCTCCATTTCCCATGAACTCATTATACATCCAGTACTTTGTGGTATCTTCCAAGGATATTTTTGAGAGCATGGATTTTTCAGACATTCAGAGAAAATTCTACAAAAAAATTTGTCTTTTTTTTTTTTTTGAAGGGGCATCCTATGTACTCGCACAACTTGTTTATTTGTACAATGTACCCACACTTCATTTGGCTGAGTTCTTGACTTCTGATCCCCAGCCTTTTCCACTGTATATATTCTAGGATTTTTACAACAGTTCTTTTGAAGAAAACTTCCTCTTCCCCTTGCCCAAGGCTAATTATGAAGAATATGGGCAAGAGCCGCTCTGCACCCGTTGACCAGACAGGCCAAGGATGACTCCTTGTTAAAACACGAAAGATATCATCAACCTGATCCTGCAGCACATTCCACTTTGCAAAGAGATTTATAAAGCATTAAATGGAACTTTTATAAACACATTACGAATGAATGCATGGCTGTTCACTATGTCTTGTGATTTAAAATGAATATAATAACCTGTTCATATGCTGGACTATGGAACAGTCTATTAAAAGTATATACTAAGTCAGTTATAAATGTTAGCATGTGAACCCAAATGGAATCTGAGTGTTATACGTAAGGCTTAGGAAGATCCTGACTTCACTGTAAATCACTGACCACTTTATAAATGGAGAGCCTCAGGCACAGAAATAGAAAAGCTTGCCTGAGTCAGTGGAACATAATTTAACCTGTATGTTCATCTGTGTTTCTGCTTGTTGAGTGACCTTGCATATTTTTTCAGTGTATTTTCCAAAGAATTTTGTAGTATGCATACAAGCTGAGTGCTGACAAACTGTCTGGATATATCTCTGTCGTGGTTTAGGCCAAATCCCACTGGGGACGTGGG
>VZSZ01009157.1:1026-18509 GCA_013398815.1 Ibidorhyncha struthersii
GACCTTAGCTCCCAGAAGGCAGCATACCTCATGTGTCTCCCTGTCAAGACAGCAGATAGGTGCCTCAGTGCCCTTAACTACTTGCACTCATATTTTTAATGGTATCCACTGTGTGGTGCTGGTACAGTTCCTTCTGGCAGACCTTGCTCCTGGGTGTCTATAGCTGTTAAAGCTTCATACCTATTTTATGTTGTGATGCCAGAGGGTGGGGGCTGAAACATAGTCCTGCTTTTGTGGGTCATCAGGGACCAAGATGCCTCATTCTCAGTGGTATCCAATACAGGAACATGGTTATGAAACCACCTGTATACCTCTGTCAACATAGTTATTTTTTCCTTTTGAAAACTGGTTACAGCAGTATAATGCAATGTATTTTGAGGTTTTTTTTTTTTTTTGTACTTGTAGACAAATAATTATTCTTACATAGTTTATGTTTGTTTAAAAGTTATGATACATACAGTGTTTCTCCGTTATGCTTTTTAAATTGCAAAGCTAAATCAACCTTGGTTTAAGTTTTTTACAGGTTAGAAAACTGAAGTACAAAGCAATTTGTTTATAGCCAGAAATATGGGTTTAAAAAGTGTGCAAAATACAGAATAGAACTCTTGGAAGGGTCACTCTATGCCTTAATTTTGGTAAACATTATCGTATATGACCATGTTCCTCAGCTCAAAGTATTTGGGAATACTACTGGATTGGGTCAAACATAGGAATTTCCATATATATCCTTTCCAGAATTTATTTTTGCCAAAGCAGTGTAAGCTGGAGTCATTTCTTTATAGCTGTCTACTTTTTAACAAATAAATAAATAAATAAATACATAAACAACTAGTTCTTAGCACCAGATTCTCAGCTCAGACCCAGTCTTAAACTTGACAAGAGGAAAGGAAGACTTGCAGATGTTATAAACACCTCTTTAATTTAACTAAATCTGTCTGTAATGTAGTCTAGTCTTGACACAATTACTCTGTGCAGTTCTGCACTTTTTGGGAGGTGTGAGTTGCTCAACAGAAGCAAGTACTAGGTGGAGAAAAGTTCTTGATCATCTCCCTAGGTCTCATAAGAAACTCCAGACATTTTTGCCCCAGGTCAGTGACCCCACCACTAAAGTTCATGCTATGAAGGAAAGTGAGTTCTGACTACTGTCCTAGCAGAAATAAAAAACATGTGAGCAAATGTAGAAGGAGATTCTGTAGGTCTCAGGACATATTATCTTTTCTTGCTCAGCTCCTTGAAACTGGTAGGAGGAGATATAGGCCTATCTGGTTTCCACCAGAAATTTACTTGGCTCGACTAGGTTCCCTCATAGGGGGTCTCAGGGACACTTTTTATATAATGCTTTTTTTTTCTCAGTGAATCTATTTTCTCTCTTTGGTATAACAGAACAGTGTCACAGTATTTCCCTAAAAGTAAGAGTGTTGTTTTATGCCTTTATTTCTAGTTACAAACCTCTCACAAAAGACAAACTCCCCCTACTCCTCTCCCTTGGATCACTGAATGAGCTGCAGTGGGAGGCTTAACTTTCTATCGGATACAGCAGTGATTAACCTAACCTCCTCTGGACTCTAATCAGGTCATCAAGATTTGCACATCAAGAGATCTGGTTGTTTTGTCTTTGACTTTTTTTAGCTTAGTTTAGCTAAGCTAAAAAGGGATAGTTTGCCATTGGATTTCAGCTGTCTTCCACTTTTTTTTTTCTGATTACTGTATATATAAACACGATGAAAAATGTTGTTTGGGATTTTCAAATTTAGTCATAACTTTTATTTCTATTTCTACTCCACTGCAAAGTGTGGTCCATTCTCCTCTTTGAATGGTGTTTCATAGCTGCACTTGTATTTATATTTTCCACATATGTTGAAGAACTTCCCTAATGGAAGCACTTTAAGTTTTTCAGGAAATTTCCTGTTTCACTAATATCTGTTTTGTGATCCTAATTGCAACCATTGAACATGGATGTCTTCTTTTTTATTTTAAGATACATTTACGTACTTCCCTTCTTACAGTAATAATACTGGTCAGTGAGCAAAGCTATATTCATAATAGCTGGAGACAATTCATTTTTCATTAAAAGTCTGACATTCTTGAAATCACCCATTTCTTTGGCTTCTATAAAGGAAAAAACCCAAGCAGCAAAATTAAAGAGTTTAAAAGATGGACATCTCTGAAGTGCCTAGTTATCCATTTTTCCATTAACAATAACATATTCTGTTATTGCGGGGTTTGATTTACAGCCTCAAATAGGCTTTGAAAAATATAATAGAACATCTTTAATTAAATCCCCAAAACTCACATTCAGGGATAAATAATAATCCATCAGCTATTTCATTCTCTAACAGGACCCAGGAGTCTTGACAGTCTTAATCACTTCAGCCATTTATACCTTCATTTTCAGCTTTGTTTCAGTTGAGCCATTTAGTGGGGTTTATCTAAATTACAGTATCTTTTTTTTATCACACTTCGTAGCTGTAACACAGAAACTAATTTCAGGTGCAAAATGGAATATCTCTGAAGCACAGACATCACTGGCGTAAGCACGTTAGAATGAAAAGTTACCTGTCACTGACTGATATTTGTCTCTGTAATGAGCTGAGGCATTCAGGAACTGTGCCTCTAGTAAAATTAGGAGCCACTAGCAACAGCACCACAGAATTCTAAATATGTTAGAGAACATTCATTTTTCTTATTGCACAGGACAGCTGTGGACTACAGAAATAGCTTCATTAATGTAAACAAAATTTTGAACTACATCCTAGCATTATTACAGTTGCGTGGAAGGTCAAGGTAAATACTCATGCAGTTCCTCAATACTCATATCAATGCTGTTCTAGTTTCTTTTACCTATCTTGAGGATAAAATAACATTTACATGTCTTTATAGATTTTACCTTTGGTATAATATCCAGTTCTTTTAAAATATATTCTGCATGTGAAAGAAAGGGATATGACCTTGCATTGTTATGGCTGCACCAAATTACAACTAAGATAAAAACAACAGGGTGCAACTACTTTTTTAATTGTACATTGACAAGTTTTGTTAAAGTATGATCCCTCACTGTGGTTTTCTTTTTAATTAATTTTACTCTAATGTTTTTATATCTTAAAATTTCCGTAACTTGTTAATATTAAACATATACAATGATTAACTCTATAGTGGTATTTACGTATTTAAAACCCATTCATATTAATATCATTTATTTTCAATGTTTATCTATTTCATATTCTAAGGCTACCAGATACAATTCTCTGAGTATTGGTTGGCCTCTGAAAAGGTATAAGAATACGAGAATATAATATTTTCAGAATAGATGGCTCACACACAGATTATCATTGGAAAATTAATTAATCACAGGACAGAAAAATGCAGGGGCTGAACTTTTTGTGTTAGAATTCCACCTTCAGTAACAAGCTTCAAGAAGCACCTTCCTAAATAACTGTGCCCTTGCCCACCAGCTAACTTGCATCTTGTGTGTGCACAGTGCAAGTGATTGAGGGGCAGCAGTAGAAGCTGATAGAAGTTCTGCCAAGGGCACATGGTAGAAATGCATGCCTTTCCAGACAACAGCCAAGGACTGTGGAATGAATAGAGGGAAATGTAGGAAATCCCATCTGTGTAACACCACAGAAACTAGTAAAGCCTAAGCTGTATTCCAGTAATGCCTAGGACTACTTTCTTTTAAGCTTCCTATCCATCACTACGCACACCCTTTCTACAAAGCATGAATATTGCTGATTGACAAGAAGCTCAACATAAGCTGGCAATGTGCGAGGAGAGCTGGGGAAGGACTTTTTACTAGGGTTTGTAGAGACAGGATGAGGGGTAATGACATTAAACTGGAAAAGGGTAGATTTAGATTGAATATTAGGAAGAAATTTTTCACTTTAAGGGTGGTAAGGCACTGGAACAGGTTGCCCAGAGAAGTTGTTGAGGCCCCATCCCTGGAGATGTTTAAGGCCAGGTTGGATGGGGCTTTGAGCAACCTGGTCTAGTTGACAGGGGGTTTGGAACTCGATAATCTTCAAGGTCGCTTCCAACCTAGACCGTTCTATGATTCTATGAATAATCACCATGCCATTTTGGTCTCCAAAGATTATAGCATTTTCCCAGAGTCTTTTGTAATGTTCTGTATGATTGTTTTTCCATGAAACCATATAAGCAATACATTAATTATACATAATGTTTAAAAACAAAGATTTTAAAAACTCATTTTTCTCTTAGATAGGTCAAGAGTGTGATTGTGTCACATAAATTTCCTTGTTATAAGTATATTTGAACTATTGTCATTCCTTATACCTTGAATGAAAGCTCATTAGTGTAGATGTGAATTTTATATCAATTCACACAGCCTTCTGATATATCCTATGTGAGAAAGGTGAAAAGTGCTAAGGTTTGAAACATCCCATCTGCTCAAGGAACTGGTCAATAGTACTCCCTAAGAAACTGCCCTCAGGGACAAGGGAACAGAACAGAGCTGGCAGATCCTTAAGGACACTTTCCATTGAACACAAAGAGCTCTCAATGCTCAGGAGTAAGAAATCAGGAAAGGAAGGCAAGAGACTGGCACGGCAGAGTTGAGACCTGCTGGTCAAACTAAAGGGCAAGAAGGAAATGCACAGGCAGTGAAAGCAAGGACAGGTATCCTGGAAAAAGTACAGGGACACTGCCTAGTTGTGGAGGGATGGGGTCAGGAAGGCCAAGGTGCAGCTGGATCTCAACTTGGCAAGGGATGCAAAGAATAACAAGAACAGCTTCTACAGGTATGTCAATCAGAAAGGAAGGTTAAAGATGAGATGCAGCCCAGAGTCTTGAAGAAATTGGCTGATGTAGTTGCCAAGCCACTCTTCATAATATTTGAAAAGTCATGGCAGTCAGGTGAAGTCCTTGGTGACTGGAAAAAGGGAAATATTTCACCCATTTTGAAAAAGGGTAGAAAGGAGGAACCTGGGAAATACCAACCCGTCAGCCTCACTTCTGTGCCTGCGAAGACCATGGAAGATGATCTTCCTCCTAGAAGCTATGCCAAGGCACATGAGGACAGGGAGGTGATTCAAGAGAGCTAGCATGGCTTCACCAAGGACAAATCCTGCCTGACCACCTAGTGGCCTTCTATGGTGGAGTGACTACATCAGTGGACAGGGGAAGAGTTAAAGATGTCATCTGTTGATAGTTCTGTAAGGCCTTTGACATGGTCTGAGTGGTGTTGTTGACACACACGAGGGATGGGAGGCCATCCAGGGTGACCTGGACAAGCTTGAGAAGTGGGCCCATGTGAATCTCATGAGGTTCAACAAGGCCAACTGCAGGGTCCTGCACATGGATCAAGGCAGCCCCCGGTTCAAATACTGTCTGGGGGATGAAGGGATTGAGAGCAGCCCTGCCAAGAAGGACTTGGGGCTACTGATGGTTGAAAAGCTGGACATGAGCCAGCAGTGTGTGCTTGCAGGCCAGCAAGCCAACTGCATCCTGGGTTGCATCAAAAGAAACATGACCAGAAGGTTAGGGGGGTGATTCTGCCCCTCCACTCCATTCTCATGAGACACCACCACTGCCTCCAGCTCTGGAGTCATCAGCATAGGAAAGACATGGACCTGTTGGAGCAGGTCCAGAAGAGGGCCACAAAAATGATCAGAGGGGCTGGAGCACTTCTCCTGTGAGGACAGGCTGAGAGAGTTGGGGTTGTTCAGCCTGGAGAAGAGAAGGCTCTGGGGACACCTTATTGTGGCCTTTCAATACTTACAAGCTGCTTATGAGAAAGATGGGGACAAACCTTTTAGTAAGGCCTTTTGCGATAGGACAAGGGGTAATGGCTTTAAACTAAAATAGCGTAGATTTAGACTAAATATAAGGAAGAATATTTTTTTTTACAATGAAGGTGGTGAGACACTGGAACATGCTGCCCAGAAATGTGGAAGATGCCCGATCCCCGGAAACATCCAAGGTCAGGTTGGTCAGGGCTCTGAGCAACCTGATGTAGTTGAATATATCGCTGCTCATTGCAGGGGAGTTTGAACTACATGGCCTTTAAAGCCACCTTCCAACCTAAACTACTCTGTGATTCTATGGTCCTAGGCAGGCATTTGCCAAATGCTTGTCATGGCAAATTAACATTGCATGGGATGTAATGTATATTATTAAAAATATTTTTCATGCTAGTGGTGTTAAATAGAAATTGAAGATGATAGGACAGGAAAACACTATTTTAATCAAGCTTTCTTAAAAGGACTCATTTGGGAGAGCACTTTATTCACAATAATGTAACTGATTGCAATTTACACCCATACATTTACATATACATTTAGTAATTCTTCTTTGAAGTGCTCTGTATTGTGTATGTTTCATCTAATATAAAGCAAGTTACTTTATTGTAAGACACTTGTAGCTCTGAAAAGAAAAGAGAAAAACATGAAATGTAATTGGTCTGCTACTAGTGTCACATTAGAGTAAACCAGGAATGATTACATAAAGTCAATGACAGCAAAACAAGGCCAACTACTTCAGATGTTCAAGTGATTATTGCTCAATTTTATTTTGTGATTAAAAAGTATTTATAAAAAGTGCTTTAGGAAACACAAGAATTGCAAAATGTAAGCCATCAAGTACTGTATGGGAGGAGGCAGGTGTTGGTGTATTTTGCTAACACTTAAATATTTAGCACGATCATTAAATTTTATATTGCACATATGCATACATTTCCAGCCAAGTGAATGCATGCAATAGAAATTTCAGCACTTGTCCCACATATTCAGTTTTGGAGAATCTGCCCCTTGTTGGTAGTGAATGAACAAGTGAATGAGCAAAAAGCAGCATAAGCATGGATGCTGCATCTAAATCAAGTGAGCTTTGGGAAATAATAAACAAATGGAGATGCAAGTGTTGCTGTTCCCTGTTGACTTTTTATATCACCACCTCCCTTCTTGGAAAACGTTTTGAAATCTTTCATTAATGCATTTTCAGATGGTTTTTCTTTTCATAAGATATTCCTTAAAACTTCAGAATTGTTTAAAAAAATAGTTGGAAGATGAACATAGATTTATGTATAAGACAGTTCAGCAGATTTAGCATCTCTGGGTTGTCAAAGTTTGACTCAACAACAAAGGATGTTTTAAAACTATGGTAATTAAATGCATAACTTTTATGAATGTAAATTAGTAACACATTCCACTCAGGAAGTTCGCAGACTGAGAATCTTAAGTTTCACAGCTCTCAGGAATACTGCAAGTTCAATTAGATTTACATGGTTCCAACAGACATTTCAAAGCTTGTCCCTCCTGCTTGTTCCCTTCAGTAGCCAAGTCCCTCAGTGGCTGCCAGAAAGATGCCAAGTATGTTTTTTCCCCAGCAGGAAACAAACGCCACTCTTTTTATACTCCAGTCCACAAAACACACTCTGAGGCTGCATCCATGCACAGTCCTGAAAGATTCCTAACACCCTGAGGCTGAGCTAGGGCTGTGAGAGATAGTTGCATCTGCAGCTGCAGAGAGATTACAACTGGTTAAATAAGAAATGCATTTTATACAGTCAAAGAAAAATCCAGCCCCGGTGAGTAGAGCAAAGTTTCCTTTCAGTGGCACCCACAGAGTGCTGCTGACAGTCTGTGAGAAATGTCTCTTACCTTTTTCATGTGCCTTCCAGCACTGAAATCTAAGAAGGATCTTAAAAACAACATTCTTGTACCAAGGGGACAGAGGGTGTCTGGGTACTTGGCTGAACCCGACCCAATACATGCATTCTTAACTTGTATTGATCTAAATATCATTGTAGGAAGTCACTTAATGGTTAACTACTGTAAGTAATAAATTGGATTTGATGTTCTCTTTATGCAGTGGCTTTTTCATTCAGTTTTTTTTAATAAACAAATCTGCCATTAGCCATGCACTTAATTGTGAACTGCAGGAAATGCGTGAAAATTCAGATGAGGATTCTTGGAAAATATCAAAGGACAAAAGGGCCATAAAAATAATGTATTTAAAGATTTTCTATGTTTTGTTCCTGATAGCTGTCACTCCCATCAAATATGCATATTACAGTTTTGGTACACAAGAATACAGTTTATGAAGCTGAGAAGGCAAGACTGGCTTCAATTTCAGGATAAATAGTATCAATCAAATTGAAAATTAAATTCGGTCTATGTGATTTTGGTGGTACTCTTTTATTAGAAGAACACAGGAAATATAAAAGAACAAGCTAAATTCACCTTCTGAAATGGATTTGAAATGTGTTTTTCCCAAGTTTAAAACATCTTTGTTGTTTACTAGGGCACACGGTAGAAAATCTGTGTAGAACACCTAAAAATTAAAAACCAACAATGCATGTAATACTTCTTTAACCATTCCATTTTAACCACAAAGATCACTAAATTTTACAATAAAACACAGGATTATTTTATAGCACTTCAGATTTTTCAACCATTACATGACTTCAAGAACAATTATCAAAACTCATCACGTTTGCACCCATCAGGACTAGAAACTCATACTTTTCATAAAATCTGAAATCTCAAAAATTTGGGGTAAGTAAAACTGAGAGAAAAAAAAAAAATCCGTTACAGGAGATTGACACAGCACAATAACAGCACTTGACAGTAAATCTTTTAGAGAATCATCCAGATAGCCATACACGCGGGTGTCATCCTTTTGATACCAACACAGCTGTACCAGAATCCATCCAGGTTACATAGCTCTGCTGTATAAGTTCCAAACTTCAGCTCTGTCCAATGAAAGCTACACTGCATCCTGCATGTGACTACCTTGATAATGCATAGTTTTTTGAACCAACTTATTTGGTCCACTGTGGCAGAAAGTAGGAAACGCTACGGACAAACTACCATTTGAAGCCTCATGGAAATGACCAATCCATCAGAAAAATTGTGAGTTATTTTCAGAGAAATCACTAGAAGAAAAAACAAAAGTGACATTTTTTAACTGAATTATGTTATTGGGTTGTACTTTCTGTTAGGATTGTAAGATTCTCATGCTACAACAAAAGCTATGGTCTCTGATATGAAGAAACCTTGCTTTTAGCTCTAGAACATCTTTCTGTGTTCTTTCAAGCTCCTCCTAACTGCACTCAAAGTGAAATTTTTACTAATATTCTACTACATCATTGTGAACTGATGGTTGGCTGCACTGCCACACCTGCATATATTTATAAGAGCTGGAGAAAAAAGGGAATAAACAATGCAGCTTCCAGTATTTCTCATTAATGTAAACAAGTTACTCACTTCTGTTTCTTTAACATAAAAGACACCGAAAATTAGAGAAAAAAAAATATGAAGTGTAATTGTTAGTAAATAAATACACTGGTTCTAGATGTTAAACTGAAGCTTTTTCAAGAATACAGGTAGCCTTTGTAAACTTTTTTTTTTTGTTTGCACTGGATGAAGCTAGACTGTGATTAACAGCCAAAGAAAGTCTTTATTTCTTTGTAAATGTAGCTTGCTTGTGCTACTCTTTCTTCTCCAAAAATTAAGATTTTTTTTGATGACTTTAAGACTTTAAATCTATAGTGGTCTAGCTCTTTACTTCTTCCTCTACCTCTCATTGTAGTTTTTTTAAGCCTATAAAATGAAAGTTTTGATCACTGTAAGAGAGTTTCTAGCTTTTATACAATTTGCTGTTGTCATAGAAAATTGAGATTGATTTTTACATAATGGAAAATTATGGATTGATTCACTAAACATCAATACTAATCTGAGTTCACAAAGTCAGACTTCAAGATTAAAACCAGTGATTTTACTAAGCAATTAACACTGTCTTTTTATCACCTATCAAGATTTCTTAAAGAGAGGAATGTATGTGGTTTCTTTCAGACCTATTAGATGAAGAAATTAGTAGAAAGCAGTAGCTATTCTGAAAATTGCCAATATTTCAATTTCATCCCCATTCAAAAAATTCAAAATTGCAACTTTTATTAGAACTAAAATCAATATTTATTCATCATTCCTTTATTGCTGTCGTATCACACCAAGTTGTCAAAATTGATGAATACCTTAAAGAAAAATTTATTTATGGGTATGTGAAGTGTATTGGTTCACTGTAGTTCACAGCAGGCAAACATGAATGATGCAAAAACCAGAATATCTGTATTTTTTCATAATCCAGTTGAAATTAGGTTTGTACTTGAAAATAAAATATTCATAATCATAATCATTTACAAATTGGGTTTCTCATGTTCCAGTTGTCTTATTAGTGGTCTGGTTGTCTGTTTTTCTTTTTTTCCAAATTATCAGGAAAAGTTTTCAAGAGTTTATCCTGCACTTTTCTTGCAGTTGTCCATTGGTGTACCTAATAGAGATGAACCAACTGTAGTGAAAGTTGATTTATATATATGATAGCCAAACCCAGACAAGCATATTTGCTTCTATAGAGCACCTAGCTGCTTTTGAAAGGACAAAGTCCTTAACCAGAGTTCTAGCTTCATGTATAGTTGTTTTCTATGTCATACCCTCTTTTTCTGAAATTTTCCTTCCTATGTGGTTCCCCTCAGCAAGATTATTTCTTGTGTGTTTGGAATTTCTTAAGGTGGATTGATAGAAGTGAAAAATAGATTGTGGAAAACAGGAAACAAACTACGCAAGAGCCTTAAAGACTCCTGAATTACTTTCTCTATCACGCAAAAGTTATAATGACCCAGAGTACAGGAAAGTTACAAATGAAAATAGGGGATGATACGTCATTAAACTCTTGCAAGCAGCTTTAAATACACTAGAGATCATGAAGCTAACACAGTGTTAAAAAGAACATACTTATTTTCTCCATGATGAGTTAGGACAAGAAAAACAAAAACCCTAGAGGTTTGCTCCAGCTCATACAGGAAGTGTATTAAGCCTACTTTTAAAATCCAGCTCTAAAATGAAAGATCATGTATAGCTGTAAACATCATGTATTTTAAAACTCTCATAGACCACAACTGAATGAACAGATCAAATGATCAGATTAAGTTTAGGCTTTGAGTTCCCTCTGTCGCAGTGAACTCTGCCAATTTTATTAAAAAAAAATCTCTGCAGACTTCAGTCATAACTTTATAATGTTTTAAAATCCAACAACAGTTCATAAGTAGAATTACAAATAGAGGTTTACCTTCTCTTGCTTATTATCACTGCCGCTTTTGTTAGCAGAAACTTTAGGTCTCTCTAGCTGTATATTGGTGTTCTGAAGTTGCTCACTAAGAGGAAGAAAAGATGTGAAAGTAAAGAGAAGTTAATTGCTGAAGTCAAGTTATTTTTGTTCCCCCTGTTTCTGTAAGGCCCTGATAGTTCATTAAGGTTGTATATTATAGCACAATTAAGAAGAATAGTATCTCATATTTTCACCAAGCAGAATTAAAAGCTTATGGGGAGGAAAATTATCATATATGTGTATAGTTTGGCAAGTAAGGGGTTGTTGTTGTTCTTTTCCTGAACACACAAAAGCTTTTCATTTCTTTCTTTTCTTTCATTTCTTGGAGAAAAAAAACAAAACAAAACAAAACAACAAAGAGTTTACATTTTCCTCTGTAGGGAGTTCACAAACCTTAACAGATAAAGCACATTTCATGTGAGAAGCTGATGGATACTAGTGCTGTGTGAAACTACTAGTTATACTGGGAAAAAAATAAGTTCACAAGGAAAAATGTCAGTATGGTAGGTTGCTACCAACCAAAGTCTAATCCAGCCACCCAGCCACCCACACCACCCCCAGCAGCAGGATGGGGAAGGAAATAGGAAGAACAGGAGTTAGATAGCTTGTGGGTCAAATAAAGACAGTGAGATTCCTTGCCAACTGCAATTGTGGGCAAAACAGAATCATCTTGGGAAAACCAATGCATTGCCAATGAAGATAAATACAGAATGGAATGGAATGGAATGGAATGGAATGGAATGGAATGGAATGGAATGGAATGGAATGGAATGGAATGGAATGGAATGGAAGAATAAGAATAGAATAGTTTCAGCTGGAGGGGACCTACAGTGATCATCTAGTCCAACTGCCTGACCGGTTCAGGGTTGACTAAAAGTTAAAGCATGTTATTAAGAGCATTGTCCAAATGCCTTTTAAACACTGGCAGGCTGGGGGCATCAACCACCTCTCTAGGAAGCCTGGTCCAGTGTTTCATCAACCTCTCAGTGAGGAAATGTTTCTTAATGTCAAATCCAGATGTTCCCTGGCACAGCTTTGAACCATTCCCATGCCTCCTATCAGTGAATCCCAGGGAGAAGAGATCAGCACCTCCCCCTCCACTTCTTTTCCTCAGAAAGCTGAAGAGTGCAATGAGGTCATCCATCAGCTTCCTTTTCTCCAAACTAGAAAAATCCAGAGTCCTTACCCACACCTCATAGGACATGCCTTCCAGCCCTTTCACTAGCTTTTTTGCCTTCCTCTCAAAGAGTTCAAGTACCTTAACATCCTCCTTAAATGGTGGGATCCAGAACTGCACACAGTACTTAAGATGAGGCCACACCAACACTGGATACAGTGCAATAATCACCTCTTTTGACCAGCTGGTTATGCTGTGTTTGATGCACTCCAGGATGCAGTTTGCCCTCTGGGCTGCCAGGGCACACTGCTGGCTCATACTGAGCCTGCTGGCAACCTGCACACCCAAGTCCCTTTCTGCAGGGCTGCTGAATACATGTATATCTGCTTTGCCACTGTGGGAATGGATGTGTCAAACCAGAAACTAAAGAAAACTGTCATTTGCAGATCTAGAAAAAAACTCCATGAATTGTAGGTTCCAGCCACTCCTCTCCCCATTTATACTTGTGTCCAGTGTTCTCCATCCTAGGTGCAGAATCTGGCATTTGTACCTGTTAAATTTCATGCCACTGATGATTGCTTAATGCTCCAATCTATCTAGATCCCTCTACAAGGCCCCTTGTCCCTCAAGAGGTGCAACAGTACCTCCCAGTTTAGTATCAGCAAACCTGCTAATGGTGCGTTCAACTTCTGCATTCAGATCATTGGTAAAAATATTGAACAGAACTGGCCCTAGAATTGAGACCTAAGGACCACCATTGGTGGCTGGCTGCCAGGCAGGTGTAGCCCTGTTCACTATAATCCTTTGAGCCCTGCTGTTCAGCCAGTTCTTCACCAAGCACACCGTGTACCTGCTAATCTCACAGTTGGACAACTTGTCCAGAAAGATGCTGTGAGGGAGTATTTAATTACTGATTTGTGTAGTGGGAAACAAAACTAACCAAACAAAAAAGAAACAATCATTTACACACCTAGGGAAAACACTTGTCCTGCTCTTCAGGCTCAACTTCACAGTCCCAGGATCACTCCAAACACCTCTCTTCCCCACCAGGTTACATTTAGTTGGGCAGTGCAGGAGGGGTTGTGGCCGCAGCGTAGCAACTTCTCTCTGCTGCTCCTTCCTTTTCACTCTTTCCCTATGCGCTGGCTTGCGTCCTTCAAGTTGGCAGTCCCTTCAGGGGAGCTCTGCCAGGAACACCTCCCTCCCCTCTGGCCTTGGCATTTCCTCTGTTGCTTCTCACTTTTTATTCTCTTCTTCTCTCTCTGTCCAGTGTTTCTTTTTTCCGCTTTCTTAAATATATTTTCACAGAGGTGCTGCATGTGGCTGATGGGATCAGCTATGTGCTGTAGCACGTCTGGTTTTGGTCTGGCTGGAAAGGATTGGAGATATTTGTGTTAGGTGCAGGGCAGCCACTGGTCTCTTCTCACAGAAGCCGTGCCTGTGACTCCCCAAAACCAAAACCTTGACACCTACACCCACCATACTGTTTCAGTGAACGCAAATTTAGCTTTACATTTTTCTAAAAATACTCAGAGTTTCTTAGAAACAATTATACCTTTGTTTTTCTTACTTTTCTTTTATGGACTTTTTTTATTATCTGTCTTTTTCCTGCTGCACAATCAGGGATTTATCTGTGAGAGTTTAGTTCTTTCATTTTATACAAGCTGCTTTTTAATTCTAACACCAGTGTCTATGTAGAGTCTAGTTTATCCTACATATCAAAGCAAAGTCTAAAAGCCAGATATAGCTGGTCTTTCTAGATTCTTTGGGGACACAGTATAACAGTCAAAGAGATAAAAGTACACTTTAAATTTAAACGAAAATATTACAACAAAACATATTACTAAAGCGTGGAGGTAAAAAAAAAAAAAGAATCAAGAATTGCACTAAGACCAGAAACATGAGTTATTAAAAAAAAAAAGTTTAAAAGTAGTGTTAGACAAGATAATGTAACTGTCTGCTAAGCCAAGGACCGTGTCTGATAGCGCTACTGTTGCCTTTCAAACGTAAGTGTGGATTTTTAATTATTTTTTTTGTTCATGTAAATATTTTATCTTACTTTAATAATCTATAGGAATACTTTGTTTCAAAAACAGGACTGATTACAGGATCTGTTTTTGTGGTTTTGTTTTTTTTTTAAAATTCTTAATCTTTTTTTATGTTTTTTGACAAAGGAAATCAGCAGTTAGTGGAGCTGTACTGTTGTTAGTGCACCATAACAATTTTCTGGAAATTTCCAAAGGACACATGACAGAGAAAGCAGTTTGTTGACTAATGCACTGATGACATTTATAGAACTTCACTAATAAACTTTTATATCTAAAACTATTTTTTATTATTTTCAAAGTAGAGTCTCCAGTTTTGTTTACAAGTTAAAATGAGCCCATGTTTTACCCATTTGCTCACTGGGTCAATAAGATACATACAGTTGTGTGCATGCATTTTAACCATATTTATGTGCATACTTTATCTGTTTGTAGAAGTGACTCAGCTGTACATGTACCTCCTACTGTGATATCTCCAAAAAGTTTACTAGTCATTAGTATAGATTAAAATCTCAGTTGCACAGGTATTTTTTTTTGCATATTTTTTCAGTTTTACCTTCAGAGTTTGAAAATCTGAAGGGAAGTATCAAGAAGTTAAGCATTATTTATGTCCTGATAATTTGATAAAACAATGATAATATTTTGCCAAGTTAAACTTTAGGTCACTACTTAAATATCTCAATACATGGCCTCATTTTCTTTGAAATAAGTGGGCCCTCAGCACCTTTCAGGATAAAGATGTAGTAGTCTTAATTTTCCACTTCTGACAACCCCATGTTCAACATTCTCGCACATACAACTCAACTTTTTTCTGTGGCTTTACTTTTGGTTTAAAATCTGTAAGGTAAATACTCCTTGAATGACAAATACTGTATTACTGACATGCAGACAGAATGCATATTTCAATTTAGTGATTTGTCCCACTAACCTCTGATTTAGGAGAATTCTTCCTTTATGTGAGCAACTGACTGTTTCTTCAAGACATCTAGTTTTTATTGAATTTGAGTGAAGAAACTCACTGAACCTTGTGTTTTTTTCCAGTGTGTTACCTGATTTCATGAAGCTATTTGACAGCAATCTGTTAAAATATAGCACAGGTATACATGCAAGGTGGGTGGGAAGAGTGTAAAGAGGAGGAAAATATAACTATATTTGTAGTTTAACAGAAGCCTTATTTTATTGTGATGGGACTCCAGAAGGTGTGATTTTTTCCTCCTCATAGCACTCCTGCGGGACACATTGTAAATTAAACTTATTCCTCAATGAGTATGCTGTCAGTGAGTTACTCTCAGGGCAGTGGAGCCTTTTGAAGACACTTGCTATTTTCAAAGTCTGAGTAATCTTACAATAATAGGCTGTCAGTCATGTTTCACTCTTTTTCCTACCCAGTGTGGAAAGGCTGTCTAAATATGTAGAATAGTTATAAACAACATGCTACCTTGCCATTTATTAATGAAAAGAAAGTAGTTTGCAACGCTGGTCATGAAATACTTGTGTCTTTTATATATCCATCACATTATGACAATATCTTTCTATATAACATTTTATCTACACAGATGAGATAGAACTTTATTTTCCACTTGAAATCTATAAGCCACAGGCTTCCTAATAGATAAGATTTTTTGGTTTTAATAAATGAAATTATAATAACCTAAATATCATGTAATGGACCATGTCATTCAGTGCACCTGTTCAGATACTGTAAAACTGAGAATCTAATATTTCAATTTAGCTACAGGGATTTTTATTCCATTCTTTTTTTTTTTGGTGATTGCAGAACTACTGCTCTAATCACTTCTGAATGTGCTTTATATCTCTTGGAATAGATATCTTTGTAATTTCTTTATATTATCATGCTTTTATTTTTAGATGTGTTGGATTATTTTGTGTTTTCATAATTTTTGAAAAATTTTAAAGATTGATAACAACAAGAATCAATGCAGAAGCACTGAAATGTATTTATCATGGTTGCACATAATGTATAAATATTATAAATCTAATAAAAATTATTTAAAAATTGTGTGTGTTAGTATAATATATTAATATAATAGAACACCGAGCTCTGTGTTTGTTCTATCACTATTGTTCCGATCCAATATTGGAGAGGTTTCATTGCGATCCCAAGAGACAAGGTTAAGACACTAAAATATGTCAAATGTCGTACAACTTTCAACTTTATTTTTCAACCAACAGAGGCAGGAGTAAGGGAAGGGGAAAGTAGGAGCAGGGAAAAGAGAGAGAGATAAAAAGAGGGAGACTGAGTTGGGAAGGAGGTCTAGCTACTGACACTCCAAGTCCAGTGACGTTCCGTTGGCCCCACCCAAACACCGCAGGCTCTTTTGAGGCAGGTTTCAGAAGGTGTCCATGAGGAGGCGAGGAAGGAGGGAGAAAGAAGTAGCCCTCACCACAGTGCGCGGGCTTCTTTTATATGGGTCCATGCTCATGCGCAGACTGCAATTGTGTACGTGCAGTTCGTGTCATCCCCTTGGCAGGGGGGTTCTGCTCTTTTCATGCCTTGGCCACTGTGCAGGTGCACTGCGATGTTTTTCTCCAAAACGTGAAGGCAGTGGTGGTGCCGGAGAATGGTGATAGGACAGCAATGTCAAGACAAAACCACATTCAATGTCCGTTCTCTACAACTATGCCTCAAAAAAACATAACTGTGATCTGTCTAGATGCCTCTGTAGGGCCTTCCTACACTCAAGCAGATCAACACTTCTGCTCAACTTGATATTGCCTGCAAACTTATTGAGGGTGCACTTGATCTCCTCATCCAGGTCATTGATAAAGATATTAAACAGAACTGGCCCCAGTACTGAGGCCTGGGGAACACCACTTCTGACTGGCTGACAACTCCATTCACTACAACTCCATGTGCCCAGTCTTCCAGCCAGTTTTTTACCCAGCAAAGAGTACACCCATCCAAACCATGATCAGACAGTTTCTCCAGGAGAATGCTGTGGGGAATGGTGTAAAAAGCTTTACTAAAGTCCAGGTAAATAAAATTCACAGCCTTTCCCTCATCCACTAAGCAGGTCATCTTGTCATAAGAGAAGATCAGGTTAGTCAAGCAGAACCTGCCTTTCATAAATCCATGCTGACTGGGCCTGATCACCTGCTTGTCCTGCATGTGCCGTGTGATGGCATTCAAGATTATCTCCTCCATAACCTTCCCTGGCATGCAAGTCAAACAGACAGGCCTG
>VZSZ01009160.1:0-10534 GCA_013398815.1 Ibidorhyncha struthersii
TCCCTTCCAACCCTGACTATTCTGTGATTCTGTGAAGTTGCTGGTTGCAGGATATACCTAAGCAAACAAATAACTTTATATTTTATGAAGCTAACAGAGATTCAGAGATGGAAGAGCAAGGGAGTCTAAGCTAGACGTTTAAAGCCAGACCTTGAATACGTATCTTTGGACTGAAACAAGTTTCTAGTTTGAACACCTGAGAACAGTTCATAGTCCTTGTATTTCCCTATGATACTACTGGAGTCCAAAATGAACCTAAACAATAAAACCACGCTGAAACTCTTCATTTATCACATAATTGTTGGAGGCATGCTGCAAAAATGGCACGGAACTGCTTTATGAGAACAAGTGGATATTTGGCTACTAGACTTGGATAAACATACATAACATACATGGATAACATACATACATGTAACACACATGTGAGATTGGGGGGTTAAAAGTTGAATCCATGAATTATTGAAGCAACGTTTGATACACTGTGCTGAAAGAACGTAAATAGTTCCTGAAAGAAGTAAAATTCCTTGTTGCGAGGGAATGTTGGAAACTCTCTCTTGGTTTATTTTTATTGTCTTTTCCCAGTACAAAGGATGTGTGATATTCTTAAAGCATTTGAAAGCCTGGGACTATCTTAGAAAAGTATATGCATTGGGGAAGTTTTCTGGTTATGAATAACATTTACAACTCTTCTGAGAACAAAAATAATATTTTCAAGCCTTACTCTGCCACAAACATTGTTTATCTCTCCTACTGGGAAAAGGCAAGGTTTCAGATGCATCTCTAAAGGTATTTTGTCTGTCTCAGTTTAATACAGACATTTTGCTGAAGGCTCTTTAAGCCTCCCATGCATTCCATGTCAGAGGTTTGGTCTCACTCTCTCTCATTCCTGGAAAGGCCAAACCATTAAGACTTCTTACAGAAGCCAATACTATATCTCACAGCAGTATACCATCAACAAACAGGTCAAATCCATTTTTTCCATTTTGCATACTGGGATAAACAGGCCAGAATGACCAAACACAGTGCCTTAAATCTGGCAATAAAGTGCTCTTATCTTCAGATGCAGCAGAATGGGCACATCCCACTTTTAATGACCTCAAAAGCCAGTTCCGTAACTACAGGCACATACATACAAGAATTTGGCCTCTCTGTCTGTGTTTTTCATATGAACAGTATTTGTCTATGCAATGCACCTTGATATCCAGTAACGACAGCTAATTTGCAAATGAAAAGTATACCTAAAAAAAAAAAAAGAAAATTGGGAGACAGCAAGTGCTTTAAATCAGAACTTGCCTATGTAATTCTCAGGTCCACCCTGAAGCTATGTAATTTGAAATATGGAGTACTTTCTGGGAGGACGAGGTACTTCTGCTGTAGCTAGTAAAGCAACTCTGGGTTGTCACAACAACTGTAAATAGACAGATAAAATAAATCAAACTGACAAAATGCACTGTGATAAGGAAGTTCTGCAACAGTACAAGAACCATTATGACTATTTCATTTCATTCAAACTGAATTATGCTCGATAAATAAAACATAACGTGATGGTAAAAAAAAGCTCTGTCTCCAAGCTACTTACAGCATAAGTGGATTAGATTCTATGCATAATGGACTAGTAAACAGCAGACCATATAAACTGAGGAAAGAGAATTCCATTTCAAATGCTGAAACAGTATGAAGTTGACAATTGCACAGAGTTATTAGCCAAATGCTAGGCAGTCAGCCAGAAGACTTCAACAAAAATTGCCTTAAGCAAAAGCATCAAACAAGGGGAGGAGTTAATGTTTAAAAAAAATAAAATTCGCTCATGGGATGATATTTGTCACCAAAAAGGCCAGAATAACAGATGATTAAGATCTTGTTAACTGAAAAAAATTCAAAAAACAAAAGCTGATTTAATGTAAGAGGAAGTCAGTTTACTACCAAATACAAATCTAAAAAACTCCTCCATTAACAGCAAAGGGACAGCCATTTTATTCTGTTAGTCTGTTGTAATTCCCTTTAGAGTTCACTTGGCTAATGAGTGATTAATGTCTGCATGTATAAAACTAAAACTGTGTCCTAATTGTGTTTGGCTGACCTAATTGCCTCTGATCAATAAAACTGACACATACTATGCTTGTCCTTCAAGAATCTCACTCTGGGCCTCATTCCACTTCCCTCAAACCATGCCTCTGACATCCAGGGGAGCAGAAATTGGTCACGTTAATAGAAAATTGAAAGTAATACAGAGGAACTTAAATAGAGCAGTAAGCACTGGGGAAACGTGTATTTTATTCGGCTAAAACCCCCTTGTGCTTCATGACACATCCCATCCACTCGCAGCCGTTTCCTAGCATTTTTGGAGTCCCTTCTCTGCAAACAGCGTTTCTGTTGCTTCACTTACACCGGCACAGACCCCAGCAGAGCCTCCTAGTGCTGACACAGCATACAGCAATAGAAGGGGAGTCCCTTCCGCAACACCTCCAAAAGACACAGGCTTTGCTAAAGTTCTCTCCCACCCGCACCCCCATAAGTGTAGCTACTGTCACACCAGCATTTTCTGGCACTGCAGTGACAAGGAAAACACACGACCTTTTCCTCAAGCAAACCAGTAATGCTTTATGGCCTAGGGGAACATCTAATCATAGGATACAATGCCTACTCTAGTAAAATTACACACAAGAAGAACAAACAAACAAAAAAAGCAGATGCAGACGCAACATAACTACTTAATACTACTCCAAATATTATTGTACAACATTCATTCATACTTAATACATCTTTTCAATTTCCTTGACAACACGGTCAAGATTAGTTACACAAGCTATGCAGTCTACATAAGAATGTCTTCTAATTAACAGGCTAAGCCTGCCTGATAGAGGCAGACCATGGGATCCTCCTCCCAAAAACACAGCAGCACGGCCTCTTTTGAACTGAGCTGTTAGGAGATGCATCGCCTCAGATCACTTCAACAGTAGTGACAATGTAAGAGAGTCATCAGAAACAGCATAACCTAGTATTTTGCTAGAAGGCAGAGATGTGAGGCTCTTTTCTCTGCTTTTTTTTTTTTTGCAAAGATCGTCTGCATTGTCCATAAAAATTCAAGTGAAACAGTGTAACACTGATTTCCTCATCCCGCTTAACCAGGAGAAAGGAACTTATGAAAGCAACACTGTGAGTGTATGAAATACCAAGCGGCCACTACATACCAAGTCTGATGCCATTCAAACCAGTAGTTGCTTTTAAGGTGTCCTTCTGAGATGAAGCAAGCCATGAATTGTACTTAATACATTACCAGTAGTATTTTGCTCACTTAAGATAGACGCACCTCCAAATAAATGAATACTAGCTTATCTCTATATTTTTTTTCTATACACAGCTGTGCCCTCTAGTGGAACTGGCTAATTCACTACGTATTTTGTCCTTTTCTGAAAGTCGACACACACTATCTGAACTACATTCAGTAGCTGGAGTTATGAACCTTGCTTTCTTTTAGGAAGCTGTTGTATTAACTCCAAATAATTTAATTGTACAGAAGTTTCAAGATACTGAGAGAATCCAAATTATACCATTTTAAATAAAGTCGGCATTTTTGAAGTATCCTTCTTATTAGTTGTTATTTTGATAGAAGAAAATACTGGTTTGTGGTCTTTTAGATAATGTCAGAGATATGGTCAATTCAACTAATTTGGGAAGAGACAAAATGAGTTGAAGTAGTCTGGAGCCATTGCTGATCTATTCCAACGATACTTTCTTAGCAAAAGCACATAAAAAAGACAGAAGACTTCCATAAGAGTAGAAAATACAATTTCAGTCCCAACTTTAATTTGCAAGCTCACTGGTGGAGAAACAGCCAGAGCACACGATCTTATGACACAGTACCACACCTGACAGGCTTCACACAGCAGCAGGTTTTGTCTTTGGCTGTCTCACTGACAACTGCAGCACTGAGAAGGGCATGGTCTTGGCTGGCGATTTAAAAAAAAAAGCAAAGAGATAAAAGACTAGGAATAAAATGAAGGCAGAAAAGAGGATGTGGAGAAAGGAAAGAGAGCAGGAGCCCATGTCCTGCATTCTAAGTAGTTTTCAAGCTCTGCCAGCTTCAGTGGTGACAGCAAAATTATTGTTCCCATCTCCATGACTGAACACAGCCATGAAAGAAGATTAAGAAAATACAAAGTCATGATACCAAATCCTGGTAGGTCTCAGAAAAGGAGAGGAACAGCAGCCATGTTGAGAAGGTCACTCCTTTCAGGATGTATTTTCCCACTAGATCCAGTCAGGTATAACTACAGACTGCCCCTGGAAACGTCTGTCCCCAGGTATGTGCTCCTGTTCCTTCCCCAATTATCAGATTTAGCAATGAAGATCCTGACGAAGGGATCTGTTTAACTTCCTAACTCTGCTAAGCTACCAATTCCCCCCACCCCCAATTTTTCTCTACAGATCAAAAAAGTAGCAATTCATCATGTGTTCAATCACCAGATATGATGTAAGGAGAGTGGGAGATGAGGGCCACGGGATTTCACCATTGTTTATCTCTTACCACTGTGATGTGTCCCTCTCCAAAGTCTCTTTCACAGAAACAGGGAAACTGAAGTCACATATGCTTTGATTATTTTGTACTCCAGTTAAGTCTCATTTCCAACACCACCTATCTATGAACCTACCTATGGACCTGTTGGCACGAGTCCAGAGGAGGGCCACAAAGATGATCAGAGGGCTGGAGCACCCCTCCTATGAGGACAGGCTGAGAGAGTTGGAGTTGTTCAGACCAGAGAAGAGAAGGTTCTGGGGAGGGCTTTCAGTATTTAAAGGGGGCCTACAGGAAGGATGAAGAGGGATGCTTTATCAGGAAGCGTAGCGACAGCATGAGGTGTAATGGTTTTAAACTAAAAGAGAGTAGATTTAGAGTAGATATTAGGAAGAAATTCTTTACTGTGAGGGTGGTGAGGCACTGGAACAGGTTGCCCAGAGCAGTTGTGGATGCCCTGTCTCTGGAAGTGTTCAAGGCCAGGGCAGGTGGGGCTTTGAGTAACCTGGTCTAGTGGAAGGTGTTCCTGGCCATGGCGGGGGGGGTTGGAACTAGATGATCTTTAAGGTCCCTTCCAACTCTAACTGTTCTATGATGCTATCTGGGCCCATCAACTCCAACTCCATTCTATTTTTTTAATCATTATCTTAGTGCAGGGTACTACACATACAAACTTTTAGTTTGGACTAAGCCAATCCTCAAGTTTTCCATAGAAAAATATTAAATATAGAAATATAAATGTCTTTCATGCTGTCAGAAGGGTGGTCCATTAAAAAGTTAACATCTGAAACAGGTCTTTGAAGACACACTAACCTGGAGATTAAGTCCCTTACCTGCTCTTGTGTGAACTGAACTAAGAATAGTTTTACTTGTGGGACAGAACTCACTGGGATTGGCAATGGTCACTGTTCGTATCTTCTTGTGCTAGTTTCCAGGAAAAGCAAAAAAAAACCCAAACAAAACCAACTTGCTTTATAGAGATAAAAAAATATTGTCTATTCATGTAACATAAAAGCTTTGTGTCACCTGCAGAGACTTTATTCCATCACTAAAGCCCCAAGAGTTAGTACAGGTAAGAGCAGGAATTAACTCTTACTAGGAAGCTAAAAAAGATGAATTTGGAAAAGGGAGTTCTTAGAAGCTGCTAGAAATGGCAGAGGCCTCAGGGTAATTGAGTCTATGACAGACAGCTCTTATGATGTAATGCTCAAATTTCCTTTCCACTTATGTCACGTGACCCTGCTGAAGCTTTGGAGATATAAAACTCTTTGATAGATACCAACCATTTTTTTCAGCATGCAGTGGAATTCCTGCAAGAAATGCTGAATCAGATCTTAATACATACTTCTACTTTAAGCTTTAGCAACTAAAACAATAGTAGTAGAGTTTTAGAATTAAAACTTATCTCAGGTATTTCTAACAACTTTTAAGCTTTTTATCAGTACAGAACTAGCTAGAAAAATAAACTATGTATAGAGTCCAAGAGCTATAATGTCCACTAGTCAACTTTTAATCATATTCTACAGATCTTTAAAAGTAAAAAAAATACAAAATTTGCACCCAAAACCTAAAAATAAAGACAAATTGTTAAACCATGCTTATAATTTAATCATAAGCCATCCCTCCCATATTTTTAATTCTCCTCACCTATCCCGCTGCATGTGTGATTAATGACATGAGAAGGTTAAAGCAAGTACTGTATCATTTTACACAAGTTGTTTCTAGAGAGCCCCATTGATCAACACTTCAGGAAAATTCCCTTGCCTTGTGTCAGAGCCCTGAGGGCACTTAATGGCCCTGACTAACCCCACCTGCGACTTCCATAGACACGATCTAACCATGGGCCCAGGAATCCCTCCTAAGCTTAGACCTGGGCCTTCAGTCTCTGCTTGAGCTTTGTTGTAGGAGTGCTGGTCTCCAGCAGTGCCCTCACCCAGCACCTTAAACCATTTACAATTGCATGCAAAACATTGTTACAAGTTTTTCATGTGGGAAGTGGAACTTGGATTCAAACTCATGATGTGTGTATTTCTGAAAAAGAAGCAGAGGAGCTAGTACTTTGTTCTGATGCAGAAAATCTGAGCTTTGCTCCCTGCTTTAACTGAATGGATGTTGTGTGTTATTTTGCACCACTTGCATTATTTTGAAAGAAACTGAAAACTGGACCAAGAATGAGAAAAACATTTAATGAGAGCAGAATTCAGTTCCGCTGGACTTTGGTATCTTTCAAGTTAAACAAGGTCTGATATAGCACTTCCACTTCAAGCATTCAAAAATTATATGAAGGCTAAAGCAGTTTCTACCAGCAAGATTCTGAGGAGAATAGGATAAAATTATTTCCACAAACCTGAGAACCTTTGAAGGGCTGAGAGTTTTGTTTACTATTTCTAGTCAGTTTGGAAATGTCATATTGGAGGCTGTTGAGCTAACCGCACTCAAAAGCAGAGATCAAAACATAGACCAGATAGACACCTAAACAAACTAAATTTCACATCAGATGAGCAGAATGGGCAAGTATTTAAACTCATCTTTCAGCGCAGAGCTTAATGGGGACGCGTCTAGTCTCTTTGCAGTATCACTCCCTCAGAGCAGTCTTAATGCAAAGTCAATCTAAATTAGGGGCACTAAAGCCTAGGAAAAGGCAGAATCATGCAAAGGCAGGACTAGGGATTACTTTGGTCTGCTTAAGGTGTTACAGAAATGTAGCCTAACACACCTCTAAGGGCTACTGATCTAGAAAAGTAAAGAAATCTTCATCTGCAACTAGAGTTACGCAGTCAAATATATTTCTGTGCTTTTTGCTTCAAATTTTATTGCTACCAACTTACATCACTGTTCTTTACAGATGCGCAAAGCATGGAAAGCTTATACTTTTCTTGTACAGACCAGTATAGCCACTTACAGAACACCTGCACAAGATTTCACCTTTATCAGAGAAGCAGAAGAATAAACTAGGAAGTCCTGGCTCAAATTCAGGTCATAGTACCAGCTTTAAACTACTTAATTACTAAATAAGCACAATAGGTCATTAATATTAAAAAGTTATTTAGCATTAATTTTATCTCTAGAAAACTTGATCCAAAGCCCCTGACAGAATTTTAGGTGGCACTGTGTTGAATTAACAGCTGAAGGATCGATTCCTGTCTCAGAATCTCGCCTTGCTGTCCAAAAAAGTAACAATCTCTGTTGGCTCAAGCAGATGAACAGTTTGTTGTCCCAAATCCAGGTTCTTTACCCAGTGTGCAATCCAGTAACACACGGAGCAGAGGTATTCCCGAGTTTATTCCATTAATGCGTAAAAATGGGGTGCTTGTCCCAAAAGAGGAGCACACCTCAGTTTCAAAAATGTCCATTTTTATACACTGATTATTACATATTCAAATAATTACTACATATTCGTTGTTATTCGCTTTAATGATTGGTCAAGATTTCTTCGCTTCCCATGTAAACTGGTGCGCAGACTCTGTCTTCTTCTTCCATTGTTCTGAATAAGTGGTATCATTTGGGTAGGTGGTCAGTGAGTCAGTGGGCACGATCTCCCCCTGCCGGAATGACCTTTTACCTACTTCTCCTCTGATCTTGGCAGTTCCAAGTGTTTTTCTCGGTTTGCTGACCAGGTCTACAGTTCATCACTCTCTTGACAGGAATACCCTGTTTATCAACAATACTACATTGTCTGGTGGTTAGTTCCTTAATTAAATCATAGATAAATCACATCTAGTTACTATTTCTCTATTTTACTATTAGGTAAATAATTAAATAGGGTTGAGGCAGTACAGAGGACTTGAGCAGCAGCAGGTTTCCTTGGTTGCTTCAATTACATTTTACATTTCATTTTCCTAGTTTATGTCAATTTTACTACAACAAATTGTCATGTCACGTAAATGTTGTTTGTCAAATTAATTGCTATTGTACATTAATATTAATTAATTTGTATAAATATGTAACTTGTGTAGGGATCAGAATGAAGCCACGTAATTCAGCTTCACTGATGGAAATACTAGAGCTCTGCATTTTCTAGACAAACTGGGGAATATCCAGACAAGACCAAAAAGAATAAGATGTTTGGAAAGTAAAAAAAAAAAAAAAAAAGGAACCAGGTTTACTCACTCTAGAAACAAAAAAGATCACGCTAAACATGTCATGTGAGCTGAGAACTTAAGGAGCTTGCAGAATCTCCTTCCTTTGAAGTTCCGAAGAACCAGTTAAACAAAACTCCACATAGTGTATTCATAATTCACCACAGCCCTTAAGCATAGCACGTGCTTTTACAAGTGTCTTCCACTCCTGTATTTCTAGGATTACTGTGACTGTTAACACTATCTCAACACATTTCTTTTCCCAGATTCTACACAGAGATGGCAATGAAATTGTACAAGACAGCAGTCTTTGAATAGTTTCTTCTTAACTGCAAAAGAAGCAATGGAGTCCAAAAGTGTTTACTCACGGTGAATTATTAGAGCCTTCACTGACAAAACATTCACAAGAAAATTGAAAATACGTAACACAGAAAAAAATTCTATGTCTTCTCAAAGCAAAGGTGAAAATTAAAGGTTAAAACACCTACCTTGTTTTCAGAAAATGTTAATTCCCATAACATATATATTACCTAAGCCCAGACTGCACAGATTTTGACAGCATTTGTAATGCATGTCTGTGAATACATCAAAAAAACCCTTGTTGATTCAAGTCGTTCCCCTCTTAGTCTGGAGAGCTAACTATCCAGCGAAGTCTCTACTTTCAGGTATTGTTGTTAGGCCAAGCAAGAGAAAAATACTGTCTAAATGTCATATGGTCTTTTACTGAACTTCATATGCAGTTTGCCATGAAAACAGCATTTCTGACCTCAAGATGAGGTGAACTACATCAGTTTTGATACTTGGAATGATCAACCCAATTGTTTTTGTTTTAACAGGCATGTAGCTCTTAACTTGTATTAAGGCCACGGAGCAATACTGGTTTCCAATAAGCCACATCAGAAACAATCCACAATCTTCTAAAAGCACACAAGCAGAGAATGAATGGGATAATGGTGTCAGTTTTCCAGTTGATTGAATGTACCTTGACCACTCTGAGAATACTTCTGCAGGATTGAACGACACACCCAACAGTCCCCCTTTACACACATGCTCCTTGTAACAAATTATTTCACTGCTCTCCACCTTTTTTTTTTTTAATTTTAATCAAACCTGAATTGGTTAACAAATAAAATGTTTTAACTTTGAAATCTCAGCTGCTTTCTTTAAAAATTGAAGTCTCAGTTAAAAGGAAATTTAAGATTTCCCATATTCATCTAAAAACTGGGTCTATGTTTCTCAAATATTAACTGAAAACACACAGGGTGGGAGACTGTCTTCCTGTTACTGTGGCTGTAAACACAGTCACCCAGAAAGAACTGCCCAATTGTTCTGAAAAGGTCTGATTCCACTTAAACAGTCTCGAGATTAGTTCAATGACTCATAACAGTTATTATTTGAACAGATAATACCAAGAAGCTTAATTAAAACTTTTCACTGCATTATTTACTATTTGTAATAACTAACGGCCCTTTTTTATTTTGTCATTCTTTTTAAGAACCACTAATACCCATACAAGCCTGAGAGTCTCCTAATAAAACAGCAGTAGACCACATAAACAAACTTACAGTTCAACTACCTGCTCAGCAAGGACTTTGAATCACCTACACCTTTACTCCAAGAACCCAGCAACCCCGGGGAGACTCAGTGCTTTTGTTTTCCATATTTATTTTTTTCTTTTAAGATTTTTGTTGCAAAGCCCGATTGCCTGAGTTCACTCCAACGCTACTTTCGCTGATGTCAAAACCATTAAGGCGAGGTTCCCGACCTGCCAAGGAGCTTACTGCGGTTTATTACAAAGCCCCTAGCTGCAGCTTCAGGGATCCAAATGCGTCTCAAAACTCTGTCCTTGAAGCGGCCCGGGCTTTGAACGCCGTTCAGTCCGGCGTTACTCGCACTCCGGGAACGCAAAAACCAGAGTCCCGGCTCTCCTCAGCAGCCC
>VZSZ01009160.1:11175-145379 GCA_013398815.1 Ibidorhyncha struthersii
CGGGAGGGAAAGAGAGAGAGAGAGAGAGAGACTGCTGTTGTGAGAGAATGAGGCAGGGAGATGAGAATGGGGTCAGTTAACGCGCTTGAATTTTTTATGATGTAACTGACCTTCAGGGTTTTATAGATTAACGTACTTGTGTAAAGAGCATCGTTGTACTCTGTTTGGCGTATGAAAAGCTTTTCTTTCCTTGGAAGATGAGTTACTGTCACTTGGGGAAAAGAAGCGCGGGAGAAGTGGAAGGAGCAGTCCCTTGCCTACATTAAAAAGTAGAAGGATATTCTTCCTACATTGCCTCACAGGGGTTTTTTTGGAGAGGCCCTGTATCAATGTTGTTCTTAGTACAAGCAGGTGGTGCAAATGAGCATTGCTGAAAAGTCAGTAGAGGGCCAGAGAACAAGGTCATGTCTGTGCTGCAAAACTGTTGGCTCATAATGAGCCACAGGAGAGTATCGTGTTGTAATCAATTACTTCTAGAAACTGTGTGGTCTTTGGCCATGTTAAGGATGCCTTATAATACCCCTGTCATAAATATTTATATATAGTGATAGATGTGTATATACTACAGAAACTTAAATACTTTATAATGGCTCATTTGCACCAGTATATGATGATCCAGAGAAATTGACAGAATAAGCTACCAATCAACCAGATAAATTGTTTATATGTTATCTGTCTCAACAAACAGTAACTGACTATTAAAATGTCTTAAGAATACAGACTAAGGCATTGCTTTATTGTTGTCTGTCTCTCTGTTTTGCTGTTATTTTTAGAAACTCTCACAGGGTTTTATGCATCAGTACAGTGTAAGGTTCTTTTGAAGAAGGTTTTTCTCACATGATGAAAGAGGACAACGGAAAGGTCATAACATGCTGGGTCCCATGGTCCTTTAACTCTGTATCTCCATGTATTGCTGTAGTGGAGTCAATGTTTCCATGTAGCCTCTAATTTACCTTCTTCCTTGTATTGCAGTGTTTTCTTCTGTTTTGAGAACAATCTGATTTCATCATTTCCATCTTTGTGTTTTAGCAGCTCCATTAATGTGCCCTTCTTGGAGTGTCCCTTCTTTAAGTTTTTTTTTTTTTAATCTGGGATATATTCGTTGTTGCCATTGGGAACCTCTATCTTGGAGCCATAGTAGCAGAGGCTGTGGAGAGCGTTGGGTTGTTTCCTGTAGTGTCCCCATGGATTCATGCCAGAATATGACTTGCCCTGTTTTGCCCCTTTTCCCTTCCTAGACAGTGCAACTGCAATACCATAGTGTTTTGGATTACCCTGATCCTACCCTACCAAAATGGTAATAGAAGTCATTGTATACTGTTAGGACTTTAGCTCAAAATGGTCAAACCCCAGAGAAAGTATTTCAGCTGTCGAGAATGCTGGGCCAGTTGTGCCCAACTTGTAAACTACACACAAATGCTGGCAAAGTGGAATAGTTGGATTTCTTGAAACATAGAGAGGGAGAAGCTTTTCCAGGGCTTCTGAGGAAAGAATATCCCTTCCGAGGGAATAGGAGAACACTTATGTACAGCTGAAAAAGATTAAATCTGGGGTTACGTAATCTACAGAAAGAGCAGTTTAGGGTTATTAGCTATTTCTGTGTATAAAGAAACAAGCTCCCCTTTTCCCTGCTCATCTGTGTCTCCTGTCTACTTCTGTGTATACTGTGAGTGAGGTATCTAGATTTTTGACCCATTTACCTGCAAGCAGTCTTCTGCAGGAGGAGGAAAAAAAAACCCAAACCAATAGTGAGCTGTGTTTGTGTGAGGGCAATAATTTGTGCACTTCTGCCAGCTTGAGTGGTGTGGCTCACAGTACCTCTACTTTGTACAGAGAGCAATGCTGAAAGAGAGCCAATATTGTGTAGTCTAGTGATAAATCCTTTAACCTTTACTTCTAACTGCCTGGCAGATATTCTAGTAAGAGAACTGGTAGTTATGACCCAACATTTCCCTGTATGCAGAGGAGTACTGCTGTTGCAGGCAGGGGTGCATACTGGGGAACATGACAGAGGAGCAGGGCAAATTGCAGAGCTTTCTGTGACAGTGTTCTTCCTTGGTGTGCTGTGGTTCTTGCTACTTGACTATTACGAACAGCTCTAACAGGGAGTGGAGACCTGCCTTAGCATGTCTTTTCTCAAATCACTAGCCACCTATTTTGCTGTAGAGCTTTGAGGTTTCTTCTCTGAGTTCCTGGAAATTGGTGGTGATGAAGACTGGGGGAGTGATTTGGATTACCCTAGAAGCAGCCTGAATAACTATATATTAGGGTGTTTCTCAGTCACTGGGTCTCTCAGAATTACATATCTCCGTGTCACATCTGGAGGATATCTATCTTATAGTTCATTTCCAGCTGGCTCATGTCTGTGTGTCCTTTATTTCTTCCTAACCCTTGCTGTCCTGGATGGCTGGAACTCTAAAGAGCATAGAGGCTGAGGGCATCCATCATCTTCATGGTCAGAGAATAGCAGGAGGTTTTGGTTCTCACTCTGCCATGCCAACCTGACTAGTGTATACGGGTTGACTGAAAAAGAGTGAAGAGTGGAAAAGAGTTCTGTGGTGTGTGTGTGGGGGGTCATTTGTTGTTGGTTGGGGTTTTGTGTGTGTGTGTTTGGTTTTTTTGGGGGGGTGTGTGTGTGGTTTTTAGCAGAGAGATACCAGTCAGTTTGGAATTTGCAGTAGGTGAAATAAGCCTCAGATGTGCTCAGTAACAGCACACTGTGGTGATGCTGCTGGAGATTCTGATAGTTGGTGGAAGAAAAGTTGTGCTTGTGCTAGTTTTGTGTTGGCAGACTTGCGGCAAGTGGGAAATGTCTCTGACTGTCACGCTTTTCCTTTGCACACATGCCTTCTTGTAAAGGGTGTTCTTCAGAATTGGATTGACTATTTCTATGCAGATCTTTAATACCTGTCTGCTAAGGAAATAGTATCGAGAGCTGGATGACTTGGATATATATGTAGCTCCCATTAAACTTTTCATACCAAATTGTTTGATGCACTTGTGGAAAAAAAATCTCATAATTTAGAAGTAGTGTATGTGGAAATAATTTCATAGGACAGTCTCCACAAAACTAAGTGAAGTTTGATTTATTTGTGAAATAAGCTGAAACAGAATTAACTGTAATAGACTGGAATTAACGTGTTCAAACAAGTTGTTCTCTGTTTTTGGTGTTGGAAATGTCTGATGGTTTTGTTTTGATTTATAGGTTGAAGACTTTGGGTGACAAATCAAGAGAAGCAAAAAAAAGCAGGCAGAGGTACTTCAGAACACTTTAATGTTTAGCATTGATCTAGAATGTTCTTGTTAAAGAGAAATTTGGAAGTGGCTTATATATATATCTATAAGCCAGTTACAAAAACATTTGCGTATAATTTTACAGAACTTTCTTTGGATAACAGAAAAGCTTAACCCTAATATTCAGGAAATACTTTGCTCAATAGAACTTTGATTGATAGGCCTAAGTATTTTCTGATGACCATCAATCAATTTATGAATGACTACTTAAATTATGTGAATATTCAATGTTATTGTAGTATTTTATAAAAGATTCGGGTTGCAGTACACTGAAATGTAATATTTGCAATCTCTGTGAATCTCATGTACTAAAATTGTAATTCATTTTTTTTAGTGCAAGAACAGAAATATGAGCCTTTATATTGTGGTAATATAGGTATAATGGGGTACTTCAATTATCTGTTTTAATCTCTGTTGCAAGAAGATTTAAGAATTGTGGTGGGCTTTTTATCCTCTGTGTTTTAGTATATTGTTCATTCTTTCAATCAGTGTAAACTATAGGGAAAGAGTACTTAACATCTATAAATGACATCTGTGAATGTTGCTTCTTCAAATAAGCTCAGACGTCCTTTAGTGTAAAGCATGTTCTTACTAAAACACAGTGTGTAGACAGAAATTAGTTTTAAAACAAGCCCTGAACAAAAAAGTAAGGCATCTGAAATAAACTCTGTTAAGCTCTGAAGCTTGGTGTTTTGGATGAAAAGTTTTGTTTGTTTTTTTTTTTTTAACAGAAGACTGGTTATGTTGACAAGACACAGAAACTAAACTAAGAATGGGTGAAGGTTTGAATAAAACTATTTTAGGCAACTGCCGCCTTTGTGTGTTTCCAGTCCATAGTATTTTGGTTCATCTGATGTACTGTAAATATCCATCACTTTTTTCAGAAAAGCACTGGACAAACCAATTGGATCATCACAAACAGCAGAATGCCAGTGTGACTTCTGCTGTGCTGATAAAGTTCTGGGACAAATACAGCTTAGCTTGATTGTAAGGATGGCTGAGAGTTTGTGTATCAGGATGAGAGGAAAGGCTAGTAAGGGTGCTGTTGCGATGGGAGTTTGTTACTGACCATCTGATCAGGGAGTAAATGATGTCTTCTCTAAACAACCTGAGGAATTCTCTGTATCGTTAAAACCCCATTCATGTGGGGGCCTTTAACTTCCTTGACATCTGACGAAAGGACAGCACAGCAGGATGCAGTCAAGAAGAGTTCTGGAGGGTGTCAGGGATAACTTTTTGATACCTTCCTCATAACTTCTTTGGTGTGCAGGAGTAGCCTTAGGAAAGCCAGAGCTCGCCTGCAATTGACATAACAGATGTCAAGAACAAGAAGAGCTTCTGGCCCTGCATTGGTAATAAAAGGCTGAACAAAGGAAATGTGGTATTGTTGATAAATGGGGTGGATGATGGAGTGACAGCAAATGTAGATGCTGTTGAGGTACTTGATGTCTTTGTTGCTTCAGTCCTCACAGACAAGGTCTCCCAGTCCTCTGTGCTTAGTGAAAGGAAGAGACTGATCAGTAGTGGATGAAGATCAATTTGGGGAACTCAACGTATAAAAGCCCATAGGACCATATGGGCCAAGAGGTAGTTCATGAAATTCAAGAGGTACAAATCCAAAGTCAGCAACAAAGCAACAATACAGACTGGGGCTGACTGACTAGCCGGGGAGCAGCTTTGCTGAAATGATCCTGGGAGTCTTGGGAGACAGCAAGCTGAATGTCAGCCAGCAGCATGCCTGGCAGCAAGGAAAGCAACACCTTCCTGGGCTGTATGAGCAGGACCACAGGCAGGGGGATTGAGGGAGGTGATTATCCCCTGCACTGAGCACTTGTTAAACCACATCTAGCTACTGTTTTGGGCCCCTGATGTAAAAAAGACATTGATAACCTGGAGCAAGTTTAGTGGAGGGCCACCAAGGTGGTTTGGGTTGGAACTCTCTGCATATCAGGTTATCAAGGAGGTGGAGCCAAACTCTTGACACTGATGCGTGGTGGCAACACGAAAGGGGATAGGCATGAGTTGAAACAAGAGATGTTCAGAGAGGAAAAGGCTATAAGGAAAAGCTGTTTCCTCATGAGGGCAATCAAGCAGTGGAACAGGTTGCTCACAGAGCCTGTGAAGTTTCTGTTCTCCGAGGTTTTGAAGTTGCAACTAGACAGAGCCCTGAGCAAGCTGGTCTGATCCCATAGCTGGTCCTGATTTGGACAGGAGGTTGTACTAGAGACAGCCTGAGGTCCCTTCCTACCTCACTGATACTATCACTTTTCCCTTGGTTTAAGGAAAAAAAAGAAAAAAAAAAAAAAGGTTTCATTTATGGTATTTGTTTTTTTTCCATTCAAATTGTTTGGATGACAATGCAAAACGGTCTATTCTGGTAATCTTCCAAGAGACAAATCTTGGATGACATCAAGATCTTCTCATAATACATCCTTAAAAGTGCTACATTGTTAATTTTCTTTAACTTGTGATAAGTTGCCTTTATATTTTGAGCTGTTATTAATGAAAAATGTATACATTCACTAAACTGGCAAAGCTTCTTTAGCTTAGAGTTTATTTTTAATGTAGAATACATTAAGTGCAATATCTTTATTGAGACATAAAGAACTTGTGTAGTAGTCTTATTTTCAGAATGTTTCTGTCCTAAGTTAAAAGAATGTTCATCCTGCAGGTTTGTTAACTGTACTCAGAAATTATCTCATAAAAGTTGTTTTTAATGGACACAGTCAAAAAGAAGAATGAACTACCTTTAAGTAACAAGGGGGAAAAAACCCAGTCCTAGCTTTGGAGTATTATTGTAAGGTACACTGTGTAATGCATTTTGAATCAGAAGTGACAAAATGTTTGTGAAAGTCAATAGTAGGGAATGTTTCTGTGCTCAGTATATCTGTCAAATGCAGATATGTGTGCACACATATTTTATAACAGCCTTCTATTCATTAACAACATTTGTATAATTACCGTTTGTTTTATAGAACTGTTCAGTGTTTGCCAGAGTTTTCTGCTGGACTGGAATTACTGAGCAGGTATGACCTTTCATTTCTTTGTTAGTGTCTGCTTCCTATAATTTCAGAAATAATTTTATTAGGTTAAGAAAATGAGAAGAAAACAAAGGTGTTACTAATAGCTTTTTTTGGATGTTCTGCAGTGAGTAGAGTGGCAGTGGTTACCAAATTATAAATATGTTTAAAGCTTGCCCATTCCTTAAGTGCTGTTATATTAATGAAACAGAAGTTCTGGAGGAAAAGCAACATTTGAAAGATGACTTTAGTTCAGGGTCTAATGCACAGGGATGAATGAGACCAGTGCTGAGGCCCAGCCTGTGGTTTTAATTTGACGTTTTATAACTTCTACATATTTCATGTCTTTTCATTCTGTTATAATAGAGACAGTATGCCTTTCATTGCCATGAAAAAATGTGTATTTAATCACATTTTTTCAGAGTAACAGATTCTATTTGCATTATAAATTTCCTTTGTATTTTTATCTTTAAAAAACTTTTTTGGGGGGAGGGGAGTTATGATTACAATCTTAATTTTTTTCATTTTCTTAGTGAACTTGGTTTCCAAGTAGTGCTTAAGGCTTTTATGTGTAGTCTTATAGATATTGCTGGGTCCATTTAGCTCTTAATGTAAGCTAGCAGTTTAAAAAACATCAATCACTTTTTCTTTGAAAGAAAGTATTTCTCACTGTATATTTCTTTCTGGTATTTACTGTTCTACCAAGACAACCACACAGCATTTTAAAGTGTTATTTCTGGTAGTCCCTGTAAATATAAGCACAGTAGCATCTGTGAAATCCTCTTCCTTTGTAAGGGGAACACAGTAAAAATAGTCATTTGTCTTTCTTCTCTTCAGATATGAAGATGCTTGGGCTGCCCTTCACAAAGGAGCCAAAGATTGTGCAAAAGCTGGAGAGGTAAGAAAAAATAACAATGCCACACTTGAAATGTCTAAATAATTTTAAACTAAATTTTTTCGTACCAGTGTACTGGGTTGACCCTCGCCACTAGGTAAGTGCCCACGCAGCCTTGTTCGTTCACTCGCTCACCAGTGGGACACAGGAGAGAACAGGAAGAATAAAAATGAGAAAACTTATGGTTTAAGATAAAGACAGTTTAATAATTGGAGGACAGAGGAAAAAACAAGTGGTGCAAAAGCAGTCACTCACAACCTCCTGCAAGCAGACCAATGCCTAGCCAGTCTCAGAGCAATGGTTACCTTGGAAACCAAACCCTTAGTTTTTATTGTTGACCATGATGTTGTATGGTATGAAATATCTGATTGGCCAATGGTCAACTGTTCTGGCTGTGTCCCCACCCAACTTCTTGCCCAGACCTAGCCTACTCACTGGAGGAGGAGTGGGGATGAGTGGGGAAGAGAGAAAGCCTTGACACTGTACAAGTATACTGTTCAGCAATATCCAAAACATTGGTCTGTTATCAACACTGTTTTGGCCAGAAATCCAAGACACAGCACCATATGAAGAAAGTTAACTCCATCCCAGCTGGATCCAGTACAACCAGTGAAAAAGTAATGCTCTGTATTGCTGCTTGGGAAAAATGCCAAGTTGTGTTGTTTTTCACTGTGGTTTTAAGATGGTGTTTGACAGGCAGCTGATGGAATGGATCAGAATGTCCAGCTCCTGTTGTTTCTCACTTCTCTTCCAGATTTGGTGGTACTCAGCCTACAATTAATATTCCTAAAGCCTTAAATATAGATATTGTAAAAATAGAAATTCTCTGTCATCGTGTTTCTAATAAGGTATCATTTAACAAGAACTATCTGCAGTTCATTCTCCTGTTTACTTTGTGATATTTCAATTACTATAACAAACATTGAGTGTGAGAATTTCCTACTGCTTTTAAAGTACTTTTCAACTGATACATTGACACCCAGAATTTCTCGTCTTCTGTCCTTTTTCAGATGGTTGCAATTACTACTTGCACTTAAGCAAAAAATATTAATTATATCAGCTTACCATTTTTCTATGGGATATGTTAAGTATAGAATGATATTGAGAAGTATGACTTTGTCAGAGTGTGACAAGAAAGCGATGGTAAAAATAAGACATATCCAGAAGTTCAGGTGGTTAGTTTTTGCACTCTTCTGCCATTATTTGAAAGGTATTAAGTTGGCTGGGAATATTATTTTGAGACTGCTTAAGACATCTTAATATTGACAATAAATGGCGATGTAAACAATAATGTAAAGCAAACATTAACTAATACGATTCAATGTAAACAACTGCCAAAATGATGCTGCGTGTTACTGCTGTAGCTCTTTAAAAGCACTGGAGGGTGCTGGGAAAGTACAGAATATATTTGGGGTTGGGGCATGTTGGTGGGTTAGTATCAGGGTAGGGCTGTTGCCTGACACTGTTTGCTGCCCTCTCCCAGTGGACAGGAAACGGGAAGATTTGACTTGTCTGGCTGAAAAGATTGAGGAAGTGTCTGTTCTTTCTCCTAATTTTGTTCAGTTTTCCTGCCCTGGAAGTAAAATGACAAGTTGTGTGGTTTATTTCTGGAATGAAGGGAAAGAAAAAGTCCAGTAAGTGCTACCAATGCATTGATCTGCTGTTTTGGAGGTCTGCACCAGACTTTAAATTTCAAACCCTGTTTAAGGGGCAGACAGTGTAAGCTGGGTGGCCACGATGCAGAGCAGGACTGAGCTGTGAGGTCCTCTGTCCTGGCTGAAACCTTTGCTTTGGCCTGCTGCATCTTCCCTGACTCTTCTGGTTTCCTTAGGAGTCTTCTCTGTATCTTTTTCCAATGGATTAAAAAGTCACTGCTTTTGAAGAGGTGTATTTAGGGTAAGAAAGATACTATTTTTGTGTTCTTCTTTCTCTGGCATAGTAGTGTGGCCCACCTTTTCCATGCATTCCAGTGAAGACCTTCAGTTTTTAGAGATTAAGTTCCTTCTACCAGCTTTGTGTGTTTTACTGCTCATGATGATTTTTTTTTAGATCTCTTAAATGGCTTGCTTACAATGTTGTAATACTTGCAATAGTTTGCTTTAAAAATTGTAGTTCTGAAAACTATGTGAGGTTTCATATATATAAAACCAGTGTAACCTTAATATCACATATTATGACTGTTTGGGAAAATCAGAATGAAAAATTCCATGAAACTCGGATGTTTACTTTTGAGAGAATCCAAAATATGTATTGGTTGTGGTTTTTTGTTTCTTTTGTTATAAAAGGAGAAAATACAGGGTTCAATAAAATGACAATTGTGTAAGCACACAAGATTGACTGTACTATATCAGACCACTTGTCCAGTATGCTATTTCTGGTACTGGCCAGTAGCAGATAAAACTACTCATGCTGTCTTTTTTATAAATGTTCAATAGAGAAAGGAAAGTGAAAATTTCAAGCTTTAATTGCTGCCTACAGTCTTACCATGTTAAATTATAGATGCTAGCTACCAGTTCCATCTACAAAATTGTCCTAAAAATACTGCTTTTAGATGATTGTAATTTTAGCTGCATTCAGTTATCTCTGGGCTGAAATGTTTTTCTGGTGTTTGCCCCCATCTTATGATGTTTTTTTTGTGTGTGTGTGCTTTACTGATATAAATCCAATATCTCATTCTCAAAAATAGACTTGGCTTTATTTAAATAAGGATGTTGGTCTTCTGAAGTGTTTCATTACTCACTGGGCTTTGGAATAAGTTTTCAAACCTCGTCTGGTAAAACAGGATGGCTTTTTGACAGAGATAGGTAGCTGGAGGAACTTGGAAATGGGAGAAGTTGTAGTTCTAAAAGAATCTCTCTGAAGTATGTAGAATTGTAAATCTTTGAGAACTTCCTTTGCTGGCTGCTCAGAGTTTTTCAGTTTCTGCAAGTAAATTCTACAAAAAACGAGGAATTCAGAATGCAGATACAGCCATGGGCTGCAGTTGTGTGCAAGAGGAATAACGGGTAATGGAACTTAAGAGCAGGGAGACTATAATTGAATCATCTCAAGTATCATATATAAGGGAAACATCTGTTACTGAAGATCTCTTGATCTTGCTGTTTTTCATAGAATCTGACTGTTATGGTTTGAGAAACGCATAACAATTTATTGTCGTTTAGACAATCATTCTATTGCCTGATGACTCCTCCCACCTGGGAAAGGGATTCAGGGAAAAAAACAAGGAAACCCAGGAGTTGAAGTATAAACAGATTATTAATAGAGTAGAATTAGATAATTAATATTAACAGCACTAAAGAACCAATATTGATCCTGATACCAACACAGAATATGCAAAGAATATACTCAGTCAGTTCTACGAGTAGGAAGCTGTGCACTCCCAGTAGCGGACAGCAGATGTTGGACATTGTGACTTCTATGGCTTCAGGAGGAAGGGAAGGCCTCAGGGGTCCAGCACCAGGGTAAGAAGTTCTCAGGATGGCAGCCACCAAGGGAGAGAGAGAACTTCGCAGCAAACTTCCTAATTTACAGTGAGTGTGACACTGATGGTACGAAATAATCCTGTTGGCCAGCTTGGGTCAAGTGCCTGTGTCTTGCTCCTCCTCATCCCTGCACCTGGCAAGCTCAAAAACCCTGAGACCTTGAAACACACACACCATAGCTGGCTACAAAATAAATATTTTCACAAATTCAGACACTAGAGTCTTCTAAAAGTGCAGTCTTCCCAAGTATTAGAAGAGAAATTAGTCCTGTGTCACTCAAACCAGGACATTGACCTATATCAATAAAACATTTAAGCAGTGTATTCTTTTCTCAGTATGCTGTTGTACAATAAAACTTAGGAAGAATCAAACCACAAAAACTGACTAATGTAGAAGGGTGCAAGAACACTTGCAACTACTGCAGTTAGGTTTATCACAAGAGCAGAAGAACAAGACTGTTATAAAGGCAACTTATTTTAAATGTCATTCCATTTATTTAATTTTCTAGAGTATTTTGAGTGTGCAGAGACTTCAGTTTTTGTTGTTAAAGTTAAGTCGATATGGTTAGTAACATTAAACTGTTACTGATCTAAATAAGCCTAACATTGCGGCACAGCAATGTTGTTATTGTGTACCAGTGCAACGCTGCTGTCAAAATTCCAGATGCATGTTATTTACAGTTAATAAAATCCATAAATTATTTCCTGCATTGATTAGTATATTGAGAAATAACCTTTTATCTTGTTTTGATCAATGCATTTTGATATAAATATTTCATACTACAGGGGCTTTCTTGAGCATGTTGTATACTTACTTGAGAAGTATACGAATGGCAGTGCTATCGGCTTGCTATGCTGACCATGTGATTGCAGATGCATTAATTCTAAAAAATTAGTCAAGATGCTCATAAACAGGTACATAAATTTGCAAGTAAAGTAAAGAACCTGTTTGTTTCAGCTGGTGGATAGTGAAGTTGTGATGCTTTCTGCACATTGGGAGAAGAAAAGGAACAGTCTGGTGGAACTACAGGATCAGCTCCAACAAATACCTGGGTTTTTAACAGATCTGGAATGCCTCACGGCAAGCCTAGGTAAGGTTTTATAGACATAATAAGAATTACACTGATTAGACAGACCAGACTGAAGTTCAGCTGTTGTGAACTTTGCAATTATAAAATTTAATTTTGCTTCCCAAACACATCCTTTCTATTGTAAGACAGTAGTTCTTAAACTGGTTTTGTAAAAGAGCAAAATTACTAGTGGTTGCTCTCGCAGTATTTAAAATGTTGTATGTGTCATTATTTGGGGGAAAAAAAAAATGCGATGACTGCATATCTTGGTGTGAACAGTTGAAAACTATTATTCTTGAAGTCTTTTTAAATTTCTAAGTAGTGTGAACACTCAGGTATGTAGTTGCTTCTCTTTAAGTCTATGTCATTTTATGTAGTAGTTGTTGGAAATCATCATATGCTGGGTGGGGGGGGAATTTACCTGGTGTGGGATGCTTTCAAGGCAGAAACTTTTTGTTGAGAGTAATTGTTGGTTCCAAAGCTGGCTTCCAGACTTTAAGCTATTCTGAAGTGATACCCAGCTTTTTCATAGGTGAAACTAGCAATGCTGCACATTAAGATTACCAAATACCTCATGTTTGTTAGATTGCTTCCAATTTTTATAAGTTTACCAAATGTTAACCTGTTGATTTAATTTTAAAAATAAAAAGATGGATAGATGAATGCTTTAGTGGCCTACTTCTGGAAACCTCTTGTACAAAACAGTTGATCCACTGTTGAAAATGAAATTAGGAAAAAATAAAATTTCAGGCCTCATAGTCTCTGAAAAGGTCTGGTGTTGCTGAACCTTGAAATGGGGATGCAGCGTTTGACAAGTAGCAAGCCTTTCTGTCAACAGTAGGCCTCTTGCTGCCTCCGTGAAAATCTATTCAAGTTGCATCAAATTAAAATTTTGAAAAACTGCTGTCTATGCATGGATTTTTAGAAGCTAAGTTCCCCAGGGACTCTGCCTGCACTATTCTTACACCAGCTGGGAAGTATGCAGAAATTCTTCATGTAATTGCACCTTCTGTTTTTTTGTGGGGTGGGCTGGATTTGTGTGCTGGCATCTGATGTGAAGAAAAGGAGGGCTCTTTTCTGTTTTCAACGGCTGATTTCTCATTCTTCTATGGTCAGTGGATATGCACAAATCGGCTTTTGTTCCTAAGTAGGCTGGTAATAACTTTGCTGTTTCTTTCTGAACCAAGGAACATATTTCATTTTTTATTGCAATTTTCTTATACCACCTTGTTTAGTAAGGCTTTATCATGTGTGATAACCATTTAATGTTGGCTTTTTGAAAAGCTCAATTATTTTCTAAGGAAATATCAATTCAAATAATGATTTATTTAAATACTGATTTTAATATCATCATGCACAGTGATGCAGTCCACTGTTAGACCAAAGATAAACAATATAATAAAAACGTAATGGAATTGTCTTTATAGTTCATAACTGCAAATGCTATAAATCCTGATGAATTGGGGTTACATTCCCATTCCTAATGTTACAGTTCTGTGAGCCAGAATTAATCTCACCCTGATTGTAGAATTACTTGGAGAAGGCTCAGTGTCCTTAGAATATTTTTAATACTGCACAAGCAGGATTTAAGGAAGCGTTATCCAGTCTGCTCAGGGAAGCTAATGAATTTTGACTAAGGTTGTGAGATTTGAACCACGTGTGTCAGATCAAGTAACTTATCTAGAGGTTTTTACTAGTTCCTCCTAACCATTGTGAAGGTTTTGGAATTGTTTTTTCTGATAAGTTTTGTAGAGTCTGTTTGAAGAGAAAGATATAATTTATACCAAGTTCAACTTCTACACTTCTGGAAATGATTTACCAGAAATTTGCTGTGATATTCTGCTCACTGTTTATAGTTTTTATAACTCCAAACTTTCTGCTTTTTACAAATGTAAACTGTATTCACTTTTCCAAGAGATGACTGATATTGTGGCTGTGAATTTTAAATATGAGTGAAACATTCTGTTAAAAAAAAAAAGTGAATATAGAATTATAAATTGCTGCGTCCTGGATTGTGCATCCAAGATGTAATTTGGCTAATCTTTATCATTTCAGAAAAATAATAGGTCTGTGTTGTGACATGATGTGCTTCTAATAATTCTATTAGTGCTTTCATTTTGAAAGTAGATAGGGAACCCTGGCTGCTTTTGATAAAAGAAACTTTAGATAATGGAAGTGAGCCTTTTTAGTATCCTACTTAAAACTGGTATGAGTCATGTACAGATTCTTCAGCTTTTGCTGTGTATTACAAGACAGATTTTCATTAGCACTTTTTATAAAGTCCTTTAGCTTAGGTACTCACATTATCAGTCATCCCTCCCTTCAAGTAAAAAGTCTGTGTCTTCATTTGATAGATTTATTGTATTGTGCAACCACTTGTAGCTGCTGTTGAAAACTTTGAAGAAAAAATTCCTGTCATATAAAAGTGAAAAGGACAGTTATTACCCTTTCAAAGTCTAGAATTTGAATCATCACTTAAGCCATTTTTTATTTGAGATGTTGTAAAAAAACATCTGCTTGCCAATATCTGACATACTTGTCTTAATATGAAATATGCTTCATGTTTGAGCAGGGGCATTTTGCTCAAATATCTCTTTTAATTTCAGCAAATCAATGCACACAAACCTTGATCCAAATCCAATACCCCCCCCCCCATTTTTTTTAAACATCAAATGTTAAGCATTAACTTGATACTGGTTTCAGAAAGGCTGGTCATGAACATAGGTGACAGATCTAATGTAGGGTGAAAATATTTAGACAGGTGAGACTGGGAAGAAAATAAGACTGGGTATATAGTAACAGAGATAAAAGCCATTGCTTCCTTATCTTTAAAAAAATATTTTTTTCTGAGTATGGGTAAGATGAATGTAAATCCATTAGGGAAACAGAGCTTTTTGCGCTGCTTAGAGGAAGTATCCATATTTATATCGTGAGCAGAAGGACATGCTTTATTTTCAGATTGTGTATCAAGTATGAAAGTTGCCATTTTCTAGCTTTGCAAAATTCAAACCAATTTGTCACAGTGATTATAATATCTTTTACATTAAATACAAGATTTTGATTTTGGTAGCATTTGAACTACTTTAAGAACTTAATACCCCATATTTTGGGTACATGTTTTGCAGCAAAAAAGTATATTTTAATAAAGTATACTTATTTTTTAATTTCTTGATAAAAATGTGAAAGATTTTTCCAGTTTCAATAACACAATATACTTCCACCAGCATCTTGTACTCTGAGATTATAGAATTTAATTCTTGTTTATTTCATCAGTTTGTAGACAACCTCTAAGCAGTAATTTTAGGAGGAAAAAGTGTAGTGAGTAACAGCCCATAGATTTATCTCCTTGGGCAAGACATGAGTGTCTTTGGGGAAGATATGTTATTAATTTACTATTATCTGTTTATTAATTGTGGCTTATGTCAGGATTTAGATACTAGTAGTTATTGGTCAAGTAAAAAGGAATTTAAGACCAGACATTATATTAATCAAGATTTTTCACAGAGCTGGCATTTGAACTTGGACTTCTGAATTGCGTTTGGTTACTTAACTAACAGTTTCTTTTGCGTTAGCATCTAGTAGTTGATAGGTCTTGAAAAAGAGCAATGTTTTATAATGCAGAAATCTAGAACACGCATTCCATTAGAAGACTCTAGGTTTTAGTGGTTTCCTTTTTGTTTTAAAACTATTTTTAAAGTTGAGAGCTGTAAAAAGTTTTACTGTAAATGAGTAATGATTTGCAGTTGGGAAAATGTTTAAAGAAAGTCGTATTTTATTTATTATTAATACTGGATGACTGGTTATTTAAAAACTGCTGATACTTTTCTTGCTTTCGTGAGTTTCATTGTTTGATATGAAAGAGCATTTATCTTTTACTGAGAAAATCAGGGAAAATACTGAGGGGATGTATGTAAAACCAGGGAATTTTAATAATATAGTGTAATGATACCTATGTTCATCGGAGAGTTTTTCTCTTTTGTAGGCTCCAGGGCAGAGTGCTTCAGTGGAGAGAGTTGTTGTATAAGGTAGAGGTGTATATATATAAAAGGCATATAGCTTGGTGTTGTAAACTTGGAAATGTCTGTGGCTGGAATACAGAAGGAAGAATATCCTAGTATACTTGCTATGTAGTTTCAGTAAAGAAGCTACTTCAGCTTCATGTGAATGGTATGATACTAGCTGGATTTTAGACCTTTTCTTTAAAAACAAATAACTGAGAGCTAGTAGAACTGTAATTATATAAAGATTTTTTTTTTCACGTGTTGCAGCTGAATTGAAGTCTTCCTGTATATATATGTCTTTCACTGCTCATTTTTTTTAGAGTTTAGTAATCTGCATCCCTGTCTGACCTAGAGGTAGAGAGAATTTTGTTGATGTAATTGTTTCCATCCTTTGTGTTTTCTGCCTTTTTGGCTTTTAGTCAGAAAACGAATGAACTTTGTAAAAAATTTCTTTCATACTTCTTGGTGGATCCTGTTATTTTGGTTGCTGGGACAGTGCGGGAAGGCTGCATTTAAAATTATAGTAGGAAGAATTGAAAACTGTAATATTTTCTGGTATAAAGCTGTCAATTAGCTTTTCTAACAATTTTTGTTGTAACAGGCCAAACATATAATTGGAATGATGTCATCTGAAGAACAGCTATCTGATAAGTATTATTTCTACCAAGTGTGGCATATTACTATACAGGAAAATTCTTAATCTAAGGGTACAATGGATTTTTTCCAGTCTCCTTAAAAATATTAAAAGGAGGAGATGTTTTTCTCCTTCATAGCAATGCTGTTTCAAAGAGAGACGGTGATTGGTGCCTGACCCCTCGATTGTGGGATTTGTTGAAGAGCGGAAAAAGAAGCAGTAATCTTGCAGGTATTCATCAGAACATTAGCTGGCTTTCCGGGGCAGATTCATTCTAGGTGCCACTGTGAGCTATAAACTGGAAATTAATTTATAGATTTCCTATTTTTTTGCTAAATACCCTTTTAAAAGTATGAGCTTATTTGTGAATATAGATAAGAGCTGTTCAAAGCATTATGGCTTAAATTTCAAATTGATTAAATATGTAGCTTTGTTTGGGACTTGCTTTTTGTGCACACGTTTGGGTAGCGGAGATGTTAATTCACAACTGTAGCTGATGCTATTGCTATGGAGCTAGTCTTCAGCTTCTTTTGTGAAAAGTGACTAAGTTTTCTTTCACTTTAGAAAGAAAAATTCTGAAACCTGTGTTGCAGTAAAGTGGGATTGTTGTCTTCTGGAGACATCTTAAGTATTCATTCCTGTTCTTCAGGAGCACAGCGTTTTCTTCAGTTCCCACTAGAGGCTGCTCAAATGCTAGGGCTAGGAACCAGTTGCCCTCTAGAATTCACTTTTATTCATCCTCTTTATTTTCCTGTTCTTTGTTGTTGCCTTTTAATATTATTTCAATAGCAAGTACAGCAAAGCAGGTGGTGGGGTTTTTAAGTGGAAAAAACAGTGGTTGTTGATAAGGTACCTCAGTAAATTATCTTGAGCCCTGCTGTGTTTGTGAATTTTGCAAATTCATAAGTGAACAATCGTTCTGAAAAGCAAGTTAGCATAATACAGACATTTGGATTTTAATGCACTCAGAAAAGTCCATTTTTTCAGCAAAAAGGGACCACCAGTCGTAACTGTAGTCATGTTATTGCCCTTTGAATACGTCTGGAATTTGTGAGAGAAAGTTGAGTATGTGGTAAACAATGCATGTTAAACAATGCATGGTAAACATCACAGTCTGCAGAACTGAAAACTTTTTTTTTCCCCCTCAAACTTGTTTCCACATTAATTGTCAACTGCTTCCCCCTCCCCCCAAAGTGATCTGTATACAGATAAATAATTTAAGGAAATCTTTGCTGATTATGAGGTTCATATTTCCCTTTCTGACTGTTGTGGAGCAGTGCCTTACTTCTTAGGGACTAAAAACATCTTATTAAGTAATAGGAGCTGAACATATGAATATGAGTGCTAGGAAATTTGTTTGCCAGGTCTTAACTTTTACTTTTCTAGGGGGACCACTAGGATAGCAATTTCTAATCGAGTAACAGCTAAGAAAGTTGAAATTTTGTGTACTCCAAGATAGGCTCCAAGTAGAATGGCCAAACCAGAACTGAAGATTTAACTGATGCCTTCAGCTTGCTGTTTTCTTCTTTTGAGCATCCAAAACAAATTAACTTGCAGTCACTTTTTTCTACCTTGAACTTAGTCATTCTTGTCTTGCTTTATGGAGGTTGCATCTGTCTGTTACAGGCAAAAGTGAAACAGCAATTTGCCAAAACTCAGAGTTGCTTTAGGTTTTCTGCTATTTCATTCCATCATCTGTGTAGTTCTTTGCATTAACAATCATGTTCATACACTGCAACAGATTAGTGTATCTGTCTGTCAACTGCAAACTCCCTGCTGTTCTTTGGTTGCTATTTTGTTTGTAAAAATGTGATTTATCCTTCCTCCTGCAATTTACTTTCCCTCTGGTATAGGAGAAGTCTTGGCAAAAGGGTGAATAAGATTTCTGTATTCACACAGCTCCATCCCAGAGTGACTAGCTGGTTAGAGTTTGGGAAAATAGCTTTTCCACTTTGGCATCCAGAGGAGGGACATGGAGTTCAGCATTAATCACCTGCAGGGAGAGTGATCCTTTGATACAAGATCCACATGAGATAATTCAAGTCAGAAGGGACCTCAGGAATTCTCTAGTCCAAATTTCTACTCAAAACAGGGTGAGCTATGAGATAAGATCAGTTTTCTCAGGGAGTTTCATAGGCATGATCTCTTTTAAGTTGAGACTCTGAGCAATTACAGTTAAAGAGGAGATTAAGAGGTTTTGCATGATTTTAAGTGCATGGGTATCTAGAGGTTTGCCTGTCAGTAAATGGTCTGTCTTCAGAGTAAACTTTCAAAGTCTATATTCTTTTATATTATCATGAGGTTATGTAAAAGTTAAAATTCTCCCAGTATGCTTTACTTTTGCGTCATTTGCATAATTTAAGGTTAGTACTGATTTTGGTCATCACAGCTTTATTGCTCAGACTGGTACCAGGCAGGAAGGGCTAAACCGACAGTATGCCCAAGAAGCAAAATTAGATTATGGGTTCTGGATGCTTCTTTTTCTGAAGTATAGACGACAAGCCCATGAGCTCAAGATGCTGGGGCAAATACAGTGGTTCAGCATCTTACTACAAAGGGACCCTTTAACGTGGCTTTGCTGTCACTCTTTACAATGTGTTATGAACTGGGATTTGCTTATCTTTCTGAGCCATTTATATATGTGTAATTATTACCATGTTAATTATGTACCTCTATGAATTCCTGTTTCTGTTCAGGTGAGCTGTCCATCTATTGAAACAATTTGATATTCATATAAGTATTTCTTATAGCCCAGCTAGAGGCAAACTTTGAGGAAATGGAGAATCATCTGTTGTGTCTTGAGGACCTGTGTGAACAGTGTGAGTTGGAAAGATACAAATGTATACAGACATTACAGCTGGAAAACTACAAGAAAACAAAAAGGTAAATAAAAAACTTGCTATAAATATAAGCATAAAGTATAAGCCTTTTGTGATTATTTTTTCCCTGTATATAATATAATCCCTTTTATTTTCATCTTTTAAAGAAACCGTGATCTTTGATAGGAAGTTGCAAATTTGTTAATGGATTCACTGAATGTCGCTCTAACTCTTGGTGATGAACAAAGAGTGTGTATCTTTGGAAAATTATCACTACGTTGTTGTTAAGATGAAGTCATGCTTATTATTGGCTACAAACAGTTGGAGTAAAGGCTAGTGTTAATAAGCACTGATAAATCATTTCTTTTCATCCCTTGCCCTGGTTTTTGGATTTCTTTTTTTCCCCGTGTACTTGTAAAGTTAGGAGCTGTATTTTCCTCTATCTTCCTTTCAGTTCTGTCCTATACTGTGAGTACCTTCCACTCTGTGTGAAAGGTATTTATCTCCTGCTGTTCTCTTACTTGCAAAAACAGGGCATTACTACTTGGAATCAAAGTTCAACTTGTAGCAGTATGTGTGAAAAGTCAGAACCTCCAGCTCTTGAGGTTCATGTTTACTTAAAAGATAAAGTAGCAAGAGATAAATGTTAAGAGCTTAAATAACTTAAACTGTTGACTTAATTTGTTTTTTTTACTGACAGTGCCAAAAATAACCTTACTGAAGGAGATAAGAAAAGCAGTATTAAGTCCATTATATAAATGAGGAAATGAGGAGTTCAACCGAAGTAATTTGTCAAAGACAGTCTCCGACAGCCTGTGTTAGGGAGCAGTGTGTAGGGGCCAATGCTGACAGACCTGGAGCCAGCACTGACATGGGGATAACCAGGTTACTTGATCTGTCCAGCCAGGTGTCCTCCTGCTAGCCAGAGGAAGCACCCTGACACCTTCCTCACTTCTCTTGATTGCAGAAGCAAGTTTCACTCATGTGGTGTGGTCAGAATGACTGGTTTGGTTTATAGTCCTAATTAGGATGTGGTGATCAAGGGCAGGACTGCGCCAGACAGCACTCGTCACATTTTGCATAGCTTATCTGTTTTCCTCTTTCTTGACCCTCCTTTTGCCATCCTTGTAGCTCTTTTTCTTTTCTTTTTTTTTTTTTTTTTTTTTTTTTTTNTGTCTCCTCTCAAATAAACAATCCACCCCTAATTACTTTTTCCCTATTAGTCCTGGTTTTGCTACTAAAATGGTATTTCTCATACTGTTATGCTGGGAATCTTGACCTTCTGTGGTGTTACATAAGGTTAACAAAGTACTGCTGGCATTGCAAGTTCTGCCTCCCAGAAGGTCCCCTGGTACCTTAAAGGTTCCCCTTCAATTTTCTGTGAAGTTTGGCTTTTTCTAATTTAACTCCCCTTTAACCATCTATGAAATCCAGCTATCCCTCATGCTGATATCTGTAACTTTTGTCAGCTTCTTACTGTGTTATCTGTCACGTGCAGCAATTTCTCATGTCATGTCCTTTAGTTTTTCACATCCTGTTCAGTTAGCTTAACCTCAGGCCAGGGCCTTGGCAGTAGTCTTGTCAATTTCCTGCAGCCTGTATTATTCTCTCTTTCCCAAGCCAGTGCAACGCCATTTTCTTTTTCTCCAGGAAGAGTCAACAGTAGTCAGTATGGCTGATTATTCACTTATTCGGACCTATTTAAGTAATTAAATATTTAATAGTAATAATTTCAAAAATCTAAATATGTGCTATTTAACCAAATAGCACACAAGTTTAAAATGTGCATAAAGCAACAAATTTGTACCCCCTAAAATATAGTAATCTTTCTGAAGTTTTCTGAGTTTTGTCTGTTGTCTCTGCTATCCTCATTCCCTCTTCCCTTCTCCTAGCTTCTCCTTTCAACATCAAAATAAAGCGTTAAACTGTTGCCTACTCTGCTTAGCAGCATCTAATCAGTTCTATAAATAGAATACTAAGCAAACTACTTAACGTAATTATAAGCTGATTACATTTGGTCAGATCTAGACAAAACAGGAAAAATGCAGGTAATTTCTGGTTGATCATTACCACTGTATTTATTTAGGTAAGAAATTAACTGCTGGCTCATTACTAGAAGGACACTTGCCAATGTAGATACTTGAAGAATGAACAGCCAGTTAACTTAATGTGAGTGTGATTTGCTGTTTATGTTTGGGACTCATTCCGTCTTACTCTTTAGTGTTTGGAGTTTTTACGGTGATACCAGCTACTGAAAGAATCAAGGGGGGGGTCAGGAATCTATGCTCTTTTAAACAAAAAAATCTATTGCTCTTTTAAATAAACAAACAAACAAGAAGTACTTCCTGTGTTTTGACAATATAGGGATGAAACCTGAGATGAACACAAACTCTAGAAACTGGTTATTTTAAGCATGTAACAAAGAGTAATTTTATTCTAAAGTAACTGTAGAGCTTAGGCTAGAAGCTCGTATATTTCAAGTCTTTCGAAAAATCTTCCTATGTGAAAGATTTAGAAGAAAGTGCTTTAGGTCAATATTAAACCTTTGAAATGCAGCTTATGGTAACTATGGGAACTGATTTTCAGAAATAGGTCTCCCTGTTAAATAGAGCAACTTTATTTCAGTTCAAATGGATATTTTTTTTCCCTTTTTTTCATTGTGTTGAGTACTAGTTTCAAAGCAGATTCATCAATCCAAGGTGTTTTCCACAATATATTATTAAAGCCTGGTGTTTGGGGGGATTGGTTGTTTTTCTGTGCACTTACCTCTGGATTTTTAAGATTATCTTTTTTTGTTCATAAATCCATTGATCAGCATACCAGTATTGTATGAAGTCTAGAAACCCTTGTTTTCTCCAGTTTTTTTTTTCTCTGCAATTGTTTGCGTGTATGTTAGCATTTTGTTTCCTGTCCTGTTCTCAATCAAGCACAATTCTCCTTCCCTTCCTTCATCCTCCGACTGAGGATGTACTGTTTCTGATTGCAGAAAATTCCTTGTATCCCTCCAGTCTCCTGTGGCAGTTCTTGCATTCCCAAAACAATGCACTGTGTCCTTTAGGAAGCACGGTCAGAAGCACACTTTGGTCGCAATTTTTATGTGCACTGAATTGCAGGCTTATGGCGTAAGATAAAATGTTTCTGTCCTGAAGCTGTACTTCCTATGTAGCTCTTAGTACCATTCGTATCCATTTCAGACAGATCACCGTTTTTTGAAAAATAGAAACTCCTGGTTATTTTATCAATTAAAAGAAGCTGCCCAACTGCAACATTTTGTAGGAATATTTTGGAGATAGCAGAGAGTCCTTGTCACTGGAAATGAGTGAATACATTTTACTGTGTTTATTTTGACTTTAAACTTAGTTGTCTGAATTTTATTTTCTTTTTTTTTTTTTTAGGATGTCTTGTTTAAGAATCCTTTCTGTTTTACAGTACTTGTCTGTTTTGAGAACTGACATAGAAGGAAAATGAATGAAGAAATCTAAAATCCTGAGTCTGAAGTATACCCTGATGCTGGGGTACACTTCCACAGATGAACATTTAGTAATATTGCAAACCTTAGTGGGAATAATTTTTTTTCCTCTCTGGTGAGATTTAAGGAAATGCTTTACCTGAAGAAAAAATGTGTTCTTAAAATATATATTTATTCCTAATTTTTGTATTTTAAAGGTTTATTTATTGTCAAATAATGTGTAACCCTATGGTTTGTTAATTAGTGCAGTAGACGAGGAGTTGGACAGATTGTCATAATTCTTGTTAGAGGCATTGCCGTGCCGTGGTGGTGGTTTTATGCTTCTGGAGGAGAAGAATGTTTGATTCACTTTCTCATTCAGAAAGGTATAAAATTTAGTTGCCACTGTTAAGTTTACTTCTTCTGTGTAGTGTTCTGTTGGTTTTTATCCTTCTTTCTAATTGCTTTGGGAACATAAGGGACAGTAAGGATTGTCGCAGTTAGATACAGTGGCTTATGTTAGGCCTGAGCAATAAAAACTACTGTAGACAATTCAGAATAGTCTTCTTTCTGAAAAAGCTCCTTCTGCCTTGGGCCAATTAATGGTTATTTACTCACTAACATACAAAAATGTTTTGTATTATTATTTTTTTGCTATGTTTTCTTCCAAATATTATCTATATCTCCTGCAGTATTACTGTAAAAAGCTGCCATTTTTTGGTGATGATTTTTAACCTAAATTAATTATTTTTTTTACCAAGGTCAAAAGAGAGAAGATGGAATGGGTAATACACTGCCATATAAAATCATGTTGCCTAAAAGAACACTTCTATGTCTGTAGATCTTGTTTAGATCCCATAGCATTCCCCAAGTGATAAGCTAGAACAGTACACTGTACAGTACATCGTCTTCAGTGAGGACTCCCTCCCATCTGGCAGTGACAAATTTAAATTGTACCTCCATAACTCTTACAAACTTTGCATGTAATTTATCAAATTAACTTTTTATATGTAAAAAAAAATACACTTGTTTAAAACATTTGCAACAATGATATACAATTTTTTCCAACATTAAATGTACTCTGAATTATTTCTAAGTCTCTAGTCTTCATCAATGTAAGGTTTCATGCCTTACATTCTTCTTCATTCTTCTTGATCAATCTTCTGATGCTATAGATTTTCAGCTGCTATACCTTTGTGTACCTGGTTACATAAATAATGATTTTGCAAGGGTGGATGCAGAACTTCTATTACCTTCAGGACAGCTTTCATGGTAGATGTGCAGTGGCTTTGAGTTTTCATTAGACATTAGTTGTATGACTGTAAGTTTCTGTGCTCAAAGCAGAGTTCACATTGCAGAGATCTCTTCCGTCCTGCTCTTCATGAGTTTGCATACAGCACCATCAGTAGCAAGTGTTTTTATGGGCATAACTGGTTAGAATTAATTTTAGGGCCATCAGTTATTGCACTACTTTGGACAGACACGTGGAATGAGAATTCCAATTGATCCTGGAAAACTGGGCGTGCAGAAGCTTTGGAAAAGCTCTCTTGATAATTGTGCTTCCTTTTGTGTAATTTTAGGGCTCTGAACTTGTTTGCAAGAACACTTATAGTACAGTATTTTGTATGCATCAAACCCAAAGGAACATGCTGCTTCATTATTAGTGAATTTTATTCTTGTCAGTGCTCCAAGTATTTGAAAACATTGGGCAAGACTGAATGCATAGCAGATCAAAGGATTGTAGGGGGTTTGGCAGTTTTTTTATATTATTTCCAAAGTGTGAATGTGCCATATAATTTCTGTCACTTTTAAGTTGATTTAATTTTGCCCTTCTTTTGTGGTTGTGCTCGATGCCAAGAGATAATGACATTGTTATAAAGAGATTCGTTGCTTGTCTTCTCCTTATAGTTTTATTTTCTATTGAATAGGCATATAAAAGATTTTTTCTTGTTTGGCTTTTGTGACCTGTGATTAAAGACTGAATGTTTGTGTTGGATCTTCTGCATCTTACAGCACCTTTTACTAATATTTTCTGGAAAATGTTAAACATTACATGAGTGCTGCATAACTTTTCTCTACCTTTATGTAGTGTTGATTACTGGGCATAATCTGCAAATCCTGTCAGTCTGTAGTGCCAGTCATTCTTTGTCCAGACTTATTGTACCAATAATAGAAACAGATGGTTTGGGACTGCCTTAATCATAATTTTGTACTCTCCCTAACCTCAAAACTGCATTATTTATCAAAGTAATTAATTCATTGTGACTTGAGGCAGGAGAACAGGGATTAGCTGTTTGTCATTACCATGCTAAAATCCATGCTCTGCTTTTGAGCAAGATACTGTGCCTCCTGGTAAATTCTTTCTTCACCATAAACAATCTTCCTGAGATCTTTAATAATTCCTTTTCACTTACATCCAAACCCAATTTGTTTAAAAATTGTTGAAAAAATGTGTTAAATGCATTTATTGACAACACCTCTGTGAGGGAGATTTTACATTCCTGTGTCAAAAGGATGTGTTGAGGATGCCTGAAATAGTACAAATTGTAACTTCTGTCTGCCACAATTGATTCATGCTGTGTGGAACCATGTTCAGCATTTTAGGTAAACAGTACATATGGGGTTACAGGCTTTCTTTACTTTTTGTGGACTTGTGGCATATTGTATGTCACTTAATGAATAAAGTTTGGCCAGTTTTTGAATAATCTAATTGTTTTTCTCTTAATACTTATGGGGAAATTGATGGCCAAATTAAAAGAAAGTCTGAATTTTGTTGTGTGACTGCTTAGCAAGAACAGGTTTGCAGGAAACCTTTTGCTTTCTTGGAAAGACTAAAGATGGTGGAGTTGGTGGAGGTGGCCTTTGATGTTGGAGTTGCTTGTACCTTCTCTTAAACTTCAGCTTCTCTTAAATTTTGTTGTAGCTTCTCAAATTTCTTTGTAGCTTGTAGTTGTTTATAACGTTTAAATTTATTCTCTCAAATTTCAGTTTTAAACTTTGATTCCTAAACTTTTGGTTGTACGATAAAAATAAATAAACTGTGGTGATACGTGTATCTTTTAGTGATCCAATGACATTGGATACTAAGATAAAAGTTTTAAAAAAAAATAAATTATAAACAGTCCCTTCTTTTTGATAACAACAGGATGAAAGCAAAAACATAAAAACTGGGTCCTGTGCAAAATCTTACATCTGAAGGCATAAGCTTTTAGAGGGAGCTAAGGATTTATTCTGCATTTCAGATTCCAGTTTGGAATGGTTCCAATGCTAAATGGCCTGTATCAGTCTCTTAGCAGAGGACAACACACTTGATTGCTTTTAATGATTTCACTTCTACCATTTTCTTCTGTTTCTAATGCCGTCTCCCTCATTTTTACTGTTCTTTTGAATCACAGAATTGTTATGGCTGAAAAAGACCTTTAAGATCATCAAGTCCAACTGTTATCTAACTCTACTGGGCACACTTCTAAATCATGTCCCTGAGCACCATATCTAGACAGCTTTTAAATACATCAAAGGATGGCGATTCAACCACTTCCCTGGGCAGCCTGGTCCAGTCTTTGATAACCCTTTCAGTGTAGGCATTTTTCCTAATGTCTAACCTAAACCTCCCCTGGGGCAACTTGACACCATTTCCTCTTGTCCTATCAGCTGTAACTTGTGAGAAGAGGGCATTTGTGCCCACCTCTCTACAACATCCTTTCAGGTAGTTGTAGAAAGCAATAAGGTCTCCCCTCAGCCTCCTTTCCTTCAGACTAAACAACCCAGAGTCCCTCAGCCGTTCCTTCAGACCCTTCAGCAGCTTCGTTGCCCTTCTCTGGACATGCTCCAGCACCTCCATGTCCTTATACTGTGGCGCCCAGAATTGAACACAATACTCCAGGTGCAGCCTCACCAGTGCGGAGTACAGTGGGATAGTCACTTCTCTAGTCCTGCTATTTTTTGCACTATTCCTGATACAGGCCACGATACCGTTGGCCTTCTTGGCCACCTGGGCACACTGCTGGCTTATGTTTAGCCGGCTGTCAACCAACACCCCCAGGTCCTTTTCTGCCAGGCAGCTTTTCGGCCACTCCTCCCCAAGCCTGTAGCACTGCATGGAGTTGTGCCCCAAGTGCAGGACTGGGCACTTGGCCTTGTTGAAGCTCATACTATTGGCCTTGGCCCATCAATCCAGCCTGTCCAGGTGCCTCTGTAGAGGCTTCCTACCCTCAAGCAGATCAACACTCCCACCTAACTTGGTGTTGTTTGCAAACTTACTGAGGGTGCTCTCAATCTCCTTGTCAAGGTCATTAATAAAGATATTAAACAGGAGTGGCCCCAATGCTGAGCCCTGTGGAACACCACTAGTGACCAGTCACCAACTGGATTTAACACTATTCACCACCACTCTCTGGGTCTGGCCTTCCAGCCAGTGTTTGATCTAGCAGAGTGTACGCCTGTCCAAGCCTAATGACAGCACCTGAAAGATGGTGCCCGATGTTCTTTATCAAGATAAATATGTTTCTTTTTTTGAAACATCCAAAGAGAAATGCTTTCACTGTACCCTGAAACTGCTGAGTATATTAGGGTTATATTTATTAGGTTGACTACCAATTAATGTTTGCAATTTCTGTTAGAAAATGATGCTTCAATCTGTTTCATCTTCTGGAATGAAGTTGATGTAGAAGTTATGCTGGAAGACACACAGCAACTTCAGCTACTTTTATAGCTGTATTTGAGTATGGATACAAAAAAATCTCCATTGAAACATTATTTAAATTCCTTAGTTCTTTGATCTTCTCTCTTAGTGGATAAAATTTGACATTTGATGGTGAGGAATCCTGACCTGTCTTCAGTGTTTCTTCAGATAAATAGAAAACCTTGCCTGCTGCGTAATTTCAACAGTATTTTATTAGTAGTTTTAGTTTTTATTGATTTTGCGTTACTTAAAGGCTTTTCATTGCTTCAATCTCAAAGATATTTCAAAGTAGTAGTTTGCCTAAGTGATTTGAAAAGGGTGCTCAAGGAATCTGGGGGAGGGAAAACGTTTTTGTGTCATTGTCATAAGAGCTAATCCTAAGCATGCAAAAAATATACTTGAATTATTTCTACACATGCAAGTGACATAAGTTTTGAGTTCCCAGGTTTTTGGCTTTTACTTCTGATGGCATCCAGAGGAAAGTCCCTTTCATGGCTTTTTAGCTTACTAAAGCTTGAATCAGGCTATGGAAGGAAACGTATCATTTTGAAAACTTAACTGTAGCAGACATAACAGATGAAATGCAGTACATCTCAGGTTTTGGTTTGGATCTTGTTAGGTGCCAGAAATATTTTTAAATTAAATTGCACATAAGCAGCTATAATTTCTTTAAATGTTAATTTTTGTTTGTAAATAGTATTTACAACTGAATGTTTATAAACACAATCTTTCATATTTAGTCCTCAATTTTTACCATCCATATGCTGTCTTGGGTTTGTCTTTTGTTTATGCATGGGTCTAGTAGTTTGAGTTTATTGGCTGTTACTTTCAGAGCTGGTATTATAAAATTGTTCCTGATATTCATTTATGACTGTTATTTTCTTATCTGCCTACTCTTTTCTTGAAGATAAAATATGGGACTGTCAATTCTGGCTGCTGGCATCATTGTAAAGAATGTGGTGTTTCTGTGGTCTCTAGGTATTTAACTGAATTCCACGGTGTTTTGTTACATTCGGAAAGTTGATCTTAGTGTTACAGCCCTTTGCAAGATACAGTAGAACCTGAGAACTTTGTCTTACTTTTGTTGAACAAACTAAATTCCCATTGATTTCAGTAACTTAAAGCAGCATGGTTTTGACTCCTTCTCCTCCCATATTCCTTATTCTGGATTTATTTTTGTTTATCAGTGACAACCAATATAATCTTCGTCTAGTGTGACTAAAGCAGGGTTAATCCAACAGTCTTAAGTGGGGAATGGGAAGGTAATTGGGAATTTTTATTTGCCTTCTAACTATTCACGTAAGTTCTGGTCATGTCAGTTACTTTGTGGGACTAGTTACATACTGTAGACAGTTTGTTTCACCTGTTATCTCCAAAATTATGGGTTTTTTTACCACAAACCGCGAAGCTCAACTTTTCTGTAAATGAAGAAGTTGAGATCACTGACAACATGATCATCAGAACATTCCAGGTAACTTAAAAAAAAAAAATTCAAAAGACACATCCTGTCTCAACAGAGCTTCAAGGTAATTCACTTCAGAATTCATTGTACTTCTTACAAATAAAAAATTGTATAAAAGATATACTTCAGACTAAAAATGGAGTATTGTGTTTTTTCAATGTGTATATATTCTTTTCCTCTATACTTGTGGCTTAGATCTTTTTTGATGAGACTTTTAGAGAAGTTCTTATTGGCATGTCTTGCATTAACAATGCTTTGATTTCATTTCTTTAGGTTATTTTGAACCGTGAGCCATTATTTGCTGTGCCTGTTTATGCATGGTGCATAGAAGAGTTTATAGTCAGATATATAGATATATAGTCAAATATGATGGATTAGTGGCTTAGCAACTTCATCTGCTGGTGCCCTCAGGACCTGTGGATGTACCTCATTAGGTCCCATGGACTTGTGCACCTTCAGGTTCCTCAGCTGGTCTAGTACTTGATCTTCACATACAGTAGGCGGTTCTTCATTTTCCCAGTCTTCACCTTTGCCTTCTGCATCATGGTTAGTGTGGCTGCAGTCTTTGCCAGTGAAGACTGAGGCAAAAAAGGTCGTCAAGATGTGATTGATTCATTCATGTCATCTAAAATATAAATAATAATGTCTTTGGATCTGAATTTGTATGAGGACACTAGGAAATGCAGATCCTTCGATTCCAAATCTGTATTTTTACTGTATGCTAATTGAAGATATTTTAAATTTTTCAGAGGTATGTGTTCTAAAAAAGAAAAAGTTTTGTCGAGTATTAATTTCCAGCTTTCTTAATGAATAGCAATTATATATATGGATATAGTGACACCCTAAAAATATTGGTGGATTTTGAAAGGGAAAATTCTGGGGGTTTAGACAAAAGCAATGATTATCACTGTCAGTTGGTTACTGTATCACCATCTTGTTTGCTAATCTGTTTGAACACAATGACAGTAATTGTTTCATCTTCCCTTTTGGACGCAAGTGGCAGAAGACCTCTTGATTTTAGGCTTAAGTAGCATAGGTTTTTTTCCTCTTACTTTCACAAGATGTTTCCTCAGTGCGGTTTTGTTTCAATCTGTGGAAAACAAGCATTTCCTGTGATTGTTGTTTTCTCAATTGTATGCCATTATTAAAAAATAAGGAGTGCAACTTGTGAGAGTGTTTAAGAAATCTGTAATTATATTTAGAGTACACAGGGTAGGAAAAATTTATTAGGGTACGAACCTGAAAATCTTAGGTGTCGTGAAGCAGCTCTTTTTCTCTGGTAGAAAAGGGAGAAACTAGCTTGGGAAAGGGATGGAGGAGAAGCAGGAAGGGAAATAGATATTCACAGGAAGTTACAGCTAATAGGCTTCTCTACTGTAAATCACACTATAGCTTATTTCCTGGTAAAGTACCCATTCTTTCAAAAACCTGTATTGACATTTGGTGACAAAAGTGGGATGTTCACTGAAAATGTGGAGGTAATTGTATTCTCTCGCTTCTTCTAGAATACTTTATCCTGCTTAGAAAATAAATTGTTTCAGGCTCGAAACAGTTTTGTCTGTTCTTGATGCAAGAATAAATGCTGAATTGCATCATCTGTTAGGGAGGAGGAGGAGTTATGGTATAGCATACGTATTGTGAAACAGTGTATATTGTAGGTGACAGTAATGACTGAAGCATGCTTCAGTCTATGGACAGTGAATAGAATCATTTATCTGGGCAACTGTTAGTTCAGGGGTTTTTTAAATTTATTTTTCTTATAATCACTTTTGCTTTCAAAATTCAGAATCTAACTGGGCAGTGTGCAAGGCACAGGCTGAAAAGATGTTTGTTATAAATGAGCATTTTGTAAGGAAAAGGCCAGCATTCTGCCTTATCTAAGCTATTACTTTGATTCTTCTTTAGCCTCTAAATTCATGATAAATCACTACTCTGTAGTGGGGGCGAACGGAGCATTCTGCAATTTCTTGAAAACAGAGAAAATGTTTATCTTGGTTTTATAGTGTTTGCATTCCCAATTGTACAACTACTAAATGTGGAAGGTGGTCTGGTATGAAGTAAAAAAGATACTATCGCTGTTGACTTCATTTTTTAGCTTTCTGGTACGTGAGTGTTGTGGGTTATCTGTCACTTTCTGTACTTTAAAATCCTCTCTTCTGAGGAATGTCACTATATGGCTCTGTTGTCTTTAAAGCGTATTGTAACTCAGTGAGTGATATTGTCAAATTTTTCTCCTTCGCTGTTGCCAAAAGGATTTTGTATAGCATTGATGAAAATTGAACACTAATCATTATTCACTGTGCTATAAATTGGCAAAGCTCTTCTAAGCAATGGATGTTTTATTACCTAAAGCCTTAAGAAGTGTTGGTTATTGTTGCAACAGTGTATCGAGAAATTATGTGGCTAGATATAAACATGTAATATTTGTATAATTGTACATGTTTATAAATAGGTGGTAGCCTAATTTCTGAACAGGTTGATAGTGTTTGCTTTAGATAAACACATGTAGTAATACTATGCTTATATGATGCTAAACAAATTATTTGTTTTTCATCTGTTAATCGGTCTTAAACCATGTGAAATATCTCCTGTAGTTCTAGGTGTAGTATTTCTAATAATTTTTTTTAATTCTGCTTTTCTTCAACAGGAAGGAACTTGAGACCTTCAAAGGTAAATTCTATTTTTAATTTTCTACTGAAACATTTGCAAAAGTTACAGTAATTCTTGTATTAAGTGAAACTAGTAAGGAACTGTTCCAGTTCTATATTTGATAATGTTCCAGTTCTATATTTGATAATGTTAATTTTGTGTCAACCCAGCAGGCTGTTTATTTTTCAGTTTACCTGTTCTTGCTACTGGTTTCTCGGGGAGAGTCATAAGTATAGGAAGAACACAGATGGTTCTGTTGTCTTAGCTAGGTTTCAGAGATTCTGTATCTAATCCAAGCCTTTCCCTTAGTGTTCAATTTTAGAAGTTAAGGGCTTTGTCTTCAACTAGTTGATGTCTTTTCTAGCATGAATGTGTTTTTGACATGTGTCGCAGGCTGTTACTTGTTAGACTTTTGTCTAGCTATTTCTAGAAAATTTTCACAGTATTATGTTACATCAGAAAAAGGCAGTTTTTGCAGCTCAACTTGTTGGATATAGACAATGATCTATACAAATATCTGTCCTAAATCGCTTTGTCTGTGGTGCCTAGATGGAACACATTACCATTTTCAGTACATCAGGCTTACTCTACCTACTAATGTTAATGTTTGATCAGCTTGACAATTGCTATTATCTTTTGCTTTGAATAAGGTGTGACTGTGGCTTTGTGAATAGGCTTTATTTACGAGAATGAAGTAAAGTACATTGACTTATGTCAATTAGTTGTCTCTTGAAATTGAAAGAAGGGATGGAAATTTCTATCAACTGCATTCCTCTTCGCCTTTTCAGTTCATTACTCTCTCATCTTTACATAATGCTAAAAAAGGAAAATAATAAAGCTAACATTAACAGACAAGCAACACAGATTATGTAAAATGTCACTTTATCTGTAGCTTACCATAACAACACTTTTTTTGATTGATTTGACAGCTTTCGACACAAGACTAGCTCAATACAAAACCAAAGATAATGCTAAGCTCATTCTGTTCCAAAGAAAGCAGCTACTTTGTAGTATCTGATGCTTGTAAGAATAGCGAATCCTGGGATTTTTTTGTTTGTATTTATTGAGTGGTTTAAGTGAGTTTCTGGAAGCCAGGAGGATGATTTCCAAAGTTATTTTTCTTGGCTTCTTGTTTTTCTAGTAGAGATTGTAACTTTACTTGAGAGTAAGTATTTTACAAAGACAATAATTTTCATGGAAGAGGAAGGTGTTAGCTGTGTGTTGACCTGAAAAGTTGGATTGCAGTCTGTGGCTAATGCAGTCAATATCAATGGGAAAGGAGTAGGATCTCATGCTATACCAAGGAAAGTCCGGGTTAGAGGGTACTCTCAGTCTGTTGATCAGTTGGTTCAAAAATGTCCAAATTCGTTCTACAATAATCAAAAGAATTGGTAGAAGCTATGGAAGGCTGGAAAAACACAGAGGGACGGATCTTTAAAAATGGATATTAAACATCAGTCAGCCTAATTTCTGTGGGTTTTTGTACAACGAACTGATGGACAAGCTTGTGCCTGACATGAGAGAGGAGTAATAGCTAACGAACTTTCAAGAACAGTCATATCAAGCAAGTCTAAATTCCATAAGATGACAACAACGTGCTTTAAAATAAACAACAGATACCCAAAATAGGGTAACAACTTTGGCAACAACTTTTGCTGTCTTACCTGACATTTTCCCTGAAAATTGAGATTAAAATACTAAAAAGCAGATGCATGGCTGATTGGAAACACGTACTTGGAGGAAATGTTTTTATGGTTCCTTGCTTACAAAGTTCTTCTTTCTCAGACCTGATGCTATTCAGAATTTTTGTTGTTAACCTGGGTTGTGAAATAGAGGTGTTCATTAGATTGGCTTCAGTGACTCTTTTTCCAGCCTTTTGGACCTTCAGCCAATTTTTGAGTATCTAGCATATATTTCATCAGCTGATTAGAAACAGGGAAAGAGCTTCCTGGTCATGAAGGATTCATGATTACGTAGTGACAGATGTTTCAGTTCTACAGCAGCCTTGCCCAATTTAACTGGTGGTTCCTTCTTGCATTTTTCCGTTTTAAGCTGTTTCCAAGGCTCACTAGATTTGTGCAGAAAATGGTCTGTCGTTTGGTTTAGTTTTGGTTGATGAAGCCATGCTGAAATAACTCAGTAGATGGCCTTAGAAATCCTGGCACAGAAGAAGGAAAAGGGAGCAGTAAGAGCAGGAAACAGGTCTAAGTTAACAATGTAACACAGTCATCTAAAAAGCAAATACTTCTAGTGGTACGTTACCTTACACATTTTAAGGTTGAGGTGAGGAAATATTAGTATCATTATGTAAAGCTTTTATGATAAGATCTTACCTTGCTTATAGCCCTGGTTTGCTGTATTCAAGAAAGGTTGGTTCCAACTGAAAAACGTTAAGTAAGTAGTTGGGCAGATGAGTCTTTACATTTTTATACTGCAAGTATAGACTACCTCCTCAAGTAATTCATCCTTGCATAACGGTCCAGAGTGAAATGTGTTCATAAACATTCAGTTCATAAAACACCCAGCGCATGGCCTAGGAAAGAAGAACTATTTGAAATACCTTTATATAAACTTGGATCTTTCAATGTGCCGTTGAAACCATTTCATAATAGTAACTTGTTATTTGTGAATTTGAATACCATATGCAAAAAAGTATTGGCTTCCAGATTAAGGATGGTAAATGTCTTGCATAAAAATGCGTTTCATAAATATATAAGTTCATTCTATCTGAATCTGCAGAAATTGAAGTACCGCCAAAACATTGCTTAAATATGTTTGCTAGAAGGGAGTAAAAAGAGGGTTGTATGCATGTTTTTCAGTGTCCAAATGTAACTCTCGCACACACCAGTGCTGAGTTCTCATGCCTTGCTCGGGAGAGAAAGTACGTTTTACTGGAATTAAGAAACTGAACGGTATAGTCTGAGGGTCAAAATAGTACAGCACTGGAAACTTGAATTCAGTGATACATCCCATCAATTTCACAATGAATGCAGAAAAAAATACTAATTGTATATTGGCACTGACCATGAGAATCCAGGTCTGTCTCGCAAGCCAAGTGGGAAGCTTCACAGGTTTCTCATGTTTGCTTTAAAACTTTACTTCCTTGGAGTTTTGTGTATGTATAAATATAAATAGATATAGATACACAGGTGTAGTCCGGATGGGACCACTGTAAATGTGTGAAATCTTCAAATGTATGTAGCCTTATAAACTTTTGAAGTGCCCTTTACTAAAGACTTATTTTAATATTGAAACAAAATCAGCCTTCACATAACCAAGAAACAGAATTGTTTCTGGTTCCATTTGGATCTTCCTACTGTGTGCACTAAGGTACAAAGTGGTAATTCATTGACCTATTAAGTATATTCTTTGAGGATTCCAGGTGCTGTCAAGAAGGGGCTCAAACAAAGCTCAGTGTATGTACTGCTTGCAGCATTGAAAAGTGTTGAGAATCCACTAACACTCTTGCTCATTGAAGTTATTACCTTCAAGTAGCATGAAATAAGTATGTAATGCTATTTTAAGAAATGATGAATTATTTTTGTATTTGTCAGTGGAGATACTGGTTTAGACTTTGTTCCTGCCTTTTTTGTGTTTGTATTACAGATTATACTCTCTTCCATCATGAAAAGTAGATTTTATTTTTCTTCCTTTTGCTTTACGACTATTTACAGAGCCAGACGTTCTTTTGTTGTTTGCTGTACCCATAGTGTATAGGGGCAGAACAAACCTCTCCAGTCTCTTTTCTTCTAACCTCAAGGGTTTTCTATTACAATATAAACATAACGTATTATTTAATAATCTGTGATGCTGAGAAAGTGAAGGTCAGAAGCTTTCCTGCTTCTTTATATTAAGCATCTCTCTCTGAAGAAGGCAGAGAGTGAGTGTGTGGTGTCCCTGTTGATACTGCTACGACGCTGGCATTTGTGTACCTGAAGTGTGTGGTGCACTAGGACAAAACATCTCAAGGGTTGTCCAGTCTATGTTTTTAGTAATTTATCTTTCAGAGAGAAAAGATCTAAAAGATGACGTGTTTATGGATGAAAACATTAGGTATGCCATATGAAGTACCCTGCACGTTTCTTCCTAGTGTGCACCAATTCCTGTGTTCAGAGAACTGCTTGCAGAAGCTGGCTTACCCTGGCTGAGGCTTATAAATCTGCTAAAAAAAAAAAAATCTGTTGTGGATCTTGGCAATTTCTTGCAATAGTAGAGTTTATTTTAGTCAATATTTGTGTAAATGTGTATTTGGTTTTAATATTTGATGTATTGTACTCTTCCATAGTTTAGAAAGGGTGTGTATCGTTTTCATTTTTACAGCTGAGAAACTAGAAATTAGATAGCAAATATGTGTTTATTTTGTCTTGATACTTGAAACCTAGTGCATTCATAACTTCACTGAAATTTGAAATCATTCCACCGTTCTTCTAGGGACGTAGTACAAATGTCTTTTATATATATTTTTTTTTTTTAAGTTAATATTTCTTCTCTTCCAGCATGGCAGGACTATGTAGTAAATATTCATAGAATACTGTTAATCTCTTTAGAAGATGGAAGAGTGAAGCAGAGCAATGAGGTAGATAATGGAAAAATAATTAAAGTTATAAAAGTAGTAGAACTGCACAATGGGCATAACATATGCTGCCGAGTTTACTTCAGACTTTGTCCAAATGGGAATTGTATACATGATAGATTTTAAAATTGCTCCTAAAAGTCCCTTTTTATTAAAAAAAAAAAAGTTTAGGATGAAATATTTTGACTTTGTTTCTGGCAATAAAACTAAAGCAATAGGGGCTATTTAGAAATAAGCAACACAGCGCTTTTGGACAATGAAAGGTGGCAGAAACTTTGTAAGGGCAGATACGCACATGGCTTTGGCTACTGAGTCATGCATATTTCTAAGCTTTAACAGGATTAATTTCATTCAAGCTCAGGGAAACTGGTCATATGACCATTTCCAGCGTTTCTGTTTACAATACAACAAAATATGTTTTCAGCTTTTTGCATCAGAGATCTCTCCCAATAAGTTTTAAGAGCTTTATCAAAATATTCTTTCTGAGAAGGAGGCTGCTGAAGTAGAGGTGTTTTTTCTTGCTTTTCTGTTCTAGCTTAAGTCATTGGGTCACATTTGATATGCAGACCTTTTGTCATCCCTCTTCATGTGTCTAAGATGCTTCTGTTGAAATTGCAGTTTTCCAGTCCTTTTATCAGTAGCTTAAATATGTTTGTATCTAAACTTTAATTTCCCGGCTTTTACTGTTCCCTTCTCTGAGACTACTTGATATTTGGAGGAATCTGTTGCCCCTATCCCTTTGTTCTCCTTTATTTGAAATCTACTCGCCTCAACAAAGAGTGTGTGAAACTGATTTTTTTTTTTTTTTTTTTTTTTTTTTGCTGNTCCTTTTTATCGTGCTGTATTCTCATGGCTGTCAAAGTAAACAACTTTTCCTTAATCTTCATATTGTCTTCCAGATGGATGGGTAACATGCAGTGGAGATCTTTACAGCTTGTGGTTGACAAAGCTCATACATTCAATGATGTTGCTGTTCTAGAAGTTGTGCTGTACTTTTTGAGCACACAATCCTCTGTTTCTTCTGAGCAAGAGTAGATGACATTGTGATAGGAAATCATACCAGCCACATGGAGTTCATTTAGTTTAACGTTTCCAAACATACTACCCCGGAGCCTGTCACATTAGGAACATTCAAGATGTTTCATTACTGCAAAGAATTTTTTGTTGACAAATTGTGTCCATAACCAAGTTGGTTAATAATGAAAGTGCTAATTAAATGTTGTATTTTGTGATTTTGCATTATAATGACTCATTTGAATATGGCAGGGAGGGTGTCAGGTTGGTTGGGTGCCTCTTCCAAAACATGCTGTGAGAGATCGGCAGTGTTTCTGCTATGTGTGTTTCCTGATTTAGGTGACCATGGTCAAAACCTTCAAGATTTAAACCTTGTAGCACAGATATAAAAGAAGACAACTCTTATTTTGGCATAGCAGGAAATAGTTGGGAAACAATTGCTTAATTCTTTTGTAATAAAGCTAAGATGGAGTTAAAATGTCAAGGTTATTCACGTTTCAGAGTTTTTACTCAGTATTTTGCTATGAGCTGAAAGTATTCTGATAGATTTCTAGTTAATTTGTGTTACCAGCTTCTTTCCCATCCAGACTATGGGAGGAGAACCTTGCAGCTTTGGATGTCCTGTATTGTCTGTGGCAAGAATTGATGAAGACTCCCATATATGTTAACCATTCTCTTCATAATGGAAAGATTTGAGACTTGGGGACTTCTAGTCAAACCTTGAGTGAAAGGCAAATAAGTTTCACTACTTATGTCTGCCATTATAGCGTAATAAGATAAGACAGATGGAGAAGAAAATCAAATTATAAGGTGTCCTTACAGATACCTTGCTTTTGCTTTTGCTTTTTGTGGTTTCAAGTTTGCAGGCTCTCACATCCGTTTAACACTCAGGACATATTTTAAAAGTTTCTAGATCTGAATCTAGCTACTTGTAACTTCTGTCCTCCTTTTTGCCTTCCTTGAAATAGGTATGGACTCCAAGTGAAGCCTTTAAAAAAAAATTATTATTTTTTTAAATCCTTTTCAACAGAGAAATTTAAGGAAAGTTCAGGCTTGGTCTTTTACTGATTTCAGTTCTCCCCAGTAAATAATTGAATCTTTATGTATTGGGGCAGATATCACCGGCACTGAGATGTAAAAGCTTTCAAATGTACATTTCTGTAGCCCACAGGTGGATGGTGCTGAGTTGCACACATCCGATTGTATTTGGCTGAGTTATTAGACTTAATGACATACTTTCAGAACTTGTTCTATGTAAGAATACATACCCAAGAACGGTGGAAGTTTTCAGTTTTCTGTCTTGAGAGAGACTGCATGTGATAGTGCACAAAAAGGATTGCTTGCCTCTTGCTGACCCCCTAAACGTGACTTTTTTTTTTCTGTTAACAACACTATTCTGTTGAACATTAGGTGTAGTTGAAAATTTATTAGCTGTCTTTGACAAGACAACAAAACGTTTTCTGGATTAAGTGTTATGTCTGGGGTGAAGCAAACTACAATGGGTAGTATTTTGTGTATGCGTTTATTTTGCAGATGACTGGAAATAAATTTGTTACCTAATAGGTTAATGTCTACAAGCGTCAAGTCTTCAGGACAGACAGCATTTTCTATACAAGAAATAGAATTTACATTTCAATGGAAGGGGAAAAAAAGAGAGGGTTTAATGTATTTAAACTGGGGAAACAAAATTATTTACAATTTTATCTTGAATTGTTACATCAGAATGCTGTTTTCCATTATCCTTTGCCTAAAGGTGGGCTGCACTGTCAATTGGATTAGTAATCTGATACAGAAAATTATTTCTCCTCTGCCCATTTTAGCTTGGTTTTCAACTGGTGAGGGAAAAACAGGGCTGCTTTGATAGTGGCTGGCAATGCAGGCTTGGGTGGATTTTGGTCAGTCATAAAATGGCATCCATTTCTAAGGTGGTTATGGGTCTGAGTTTTCAAAGCTGTAAATAGGGAGTAGAGTTTCTAAAGGAAATCTAGAGTTTAGAAAGGGATGCTATAGAGATACCAGATTATTTATAGACAAACTAGATAATCAGGTTTCCTTGGAATTAATATTGTGTGCCCTTGCAACCTCAAACCACTTCTGATTTAATGCTTTAAATGTAGTGGGTTTTACTTTTTGTTTGTTATGTGTTTTGGCTATAACGGAACCTTGTATGTTACAAATTTGATAGTGCTGCTTGTTTGTTTGTAATCTCTTGGTTTAACTAGATTTCAGGATTTTATATGATGGCTGTCATCTGAAAGTGGTATTCAGACAATGAGTTAATACAACCCACAGAATGCTAATGTTACAGATAGTTCTGAAACCTTGTGTTTATCTGGGTTTTTTTAATGCTAATTTTGACTGGGGGAGAGTGGAGTGTAGGAACACTTTTTTTCTTTTTTTTTTAAATTCTGCTTCGTCTACATGTATTTTTACAGAATCTTGTGTTTTTTTTAATATGGCACCCTTATGCTCTTTCATCCTTTCCTATGTTGCTTTGTATTTTGAGGGAGCTAGTTTATTCTCCCAACAAATTTTAATATTGATGCATCTATGTGGCTTTCCTTGAGTCCTATTTTTTTGCATTCTAATGTTGCACTAATTCAAAAGCCCTTTCGGAGGTCAGATGTATCGCAACATCACTGCAGCTAGAAATAAGATGGCTCTGGGATGTGCAGGTACAGCTTCTGTTGGCTGCAGTAGACGTTGGCCCCTGTGCTGGAGTCAGCCTTGCAGAGTTCTGAGTTTGTAAGGAGTGGAGGAGGCCAGTGTGACAATAGAGATTTTCTATGGCTATTGCCAGGGTGAATAGCTAACGGTGTAGATAATAGGGAACAATTTCAGGGGAACATAAGTCCCGTCATACTCAGTTTATGTAGAAAAGAAAACATTTAAAGGTGTAATATTTTAATAGTCCGTAATGCTTAAATGATTGATGTGGAAAAAAAAATAGAAGCCTATTTTGTCTGCGGCTCTAATGTGAATTCATCCTTTAATTACCGAAGTCCAGACTGAAGGCAGGATTATCTCGCAATTATTATCATTCTTTTAATCTTTCCCATATATATTTTTGGTGGTGTTTTCATCAGTAAAACAGAGCCGAGTTTCCTAGGCCCACACATTTTTGGTAATTTTTCCTCTAATGATGGTGACTGGAGAAGCATTTGTTATATAATTCCCTTTTGTCTGTACACTGTATTTTGAAAATTCTCATCAAGGAGCTTCTCAAAATGTGATCTTTTTAAATAAAAGAAAGGAATTGTTATGGCTATCATGGTTTCTGGCAGCACTGTGCACCCTTCTAAACTGAAGGGGCAACATGTGCCAGCGTTCCAAATTCTAAGCAATGCCTTACAATTTCTGAAACATAAATGCACCGTTGTGTAACTGCAGCATCACCATAACCAAAGATTCTTGGTCATATGCTGTTTCCGTAATTTTTTTTAACTGCATAATCATTTTTTGAATTTTTTATGAAAATGTATTCTGGATATGTAATACAAAAAAATCAGTTTTCAGCAAAGAAGACTGCTCCTAATTTATTTAAAAATGACATCTAAGATTTTTAATATTTTATGTGTAGAATAAGAAGAGTATGTAATCTGGTTTGTGGGGTGTATGAGCTAAGCCATGTTAAAGAAAAATACTTTGAAGGGAGAGCCTTATGAACACTGCCTAATAAAAAAAAAATAAAAATCAGAACCCTTCCTTACCTTTTCCTTGCTTCTAAATAATTTCCAAATACTTCCAGCTCTCTGCCAAATAAACACTTGCAGTTACAGCATGTCATCAGATGATAAGCCGCCGGGAAGATTTCTGTCTTTGTAGCACCCCTTTATTTAGCAGCATGTGGTACCTTCCCAAATACATGCGTGCGTTTCTGTTATAGCCCAGCTGCTGGTAGCTTGTGTTCAGGTTCTGGAAAGGCGCTGAGTTGAAGTATGCATGTGTATGCATCTGCGTGCGAGTGACCCATTGAAAACTGGCAGTCTTGGTATTACTGCTTTGAAAAAGCAGCCTTCTAGCATCAGTCTTTGTTCTGCATCAATGAAGATGCACGTCCGTGGAGCTGCTTGGTAACTGGAGCTTTCATTTGACCTGTACTGTGTTTCTTTTTACTTGCTTATTTCTTACTGCCATGTCATCTCCGGGAGCCACTGAGAATACTCAGAAGAATTCATGTAGGTGGAACTTTATTATTATCTTTATTATTCATCAGCTTAATTTGCGAAGCTAATGTAAAATGCAAAATGAAATTAAAGTTAGCTTAATTAATTTCCTCAGTTACCACCATTGCCTGATTTGCAAAGGGTGTGCTATAAATGAGAGGTTAAGTATCAACTTGATTTAGCGAATTTGAAAGAAATAGTGACAGTGTCTGTTTTGTCAGAGCTTTTGTTTATTGCTTTGCTTTTGTGTGTCACTTTGCGTTATTGTCAAGGTAATATTAATCGGAATTAGTAAAAGAATACAAATACACGGATACCTTGTTAGCTAAAATGCTAGCAGACTTGTCTAAGGGTGGGGTGGTATTAGAGGGTGAGGGGAGACAGAATTATTATCTGAAGAGAAAAGCCGAATATAAAAAAATTAGAGCAGTGAGTTCATTAGTATAGGTGCAGTCGTGCTAATTCTTAGTTTCCTTTGGATAAAATAGTAGACCTGTATATTTTTAAATGAAGCAATTAGTGTTATTTACATCAATATGAGCACCTGATGTCATACGAAACAATGTTCTTAATAATGCAATTGATAAAATTCTTATACTGGTAATTTGTAACTAATGATATTTAGAACTGTACATTAATTGAAATAGAAATAAGATGTGGATTTCTACTCTGGTTCTTTTTATGTTCTTTTGTATAACCAGTGAAAGATTTTTTTTCTGTTACCATTCATGTGGATTTTTTCAGTTGATGTTGAGGACCAAAAGATAAGAGTAAATTGAACTATATTATTTTAATAACCTGTTGGAGCATGCCTTTATCAAGGCTCTACCTTTGAGTTGTAATTATGACTGCTAAATTTGATGTTCATATTAAATAACAAGGTAAAGTTGAATATTTTCATTTAAATAATTCATCTGGCATGGGCAAGCTCTTTACGTTTGTATTGATTAGAAATACTTCATTTATCAAAATAGTTGTTTTCCATAAATCTAGACAGAACAGTTGACTGTTTACTTAAAGATGGCAAAATTTACCCTCTGTTCTGTTTAATGTGGTGATACCACTTTGCACTCAAAATTGTCAGTTTTGCAAACAATATATGTACTACTGGTATCATCCATTCTGTATCCTTAACTACTTTGTAAATATTGACAGAAGTTGTCTTTTTTTTTTTTTTTCTTCTTGTTTCCTGAAATTGAAAGGGAAGCATGGAGAATTGGGGGCGCAGCTGTGAATCTTCTTTCTTTTCCTTATTTGCAATCATATGCTGGACAGTAGAATAGCTATTTTGCATGTAGGGCAGGGGCCAACCTTGAAATTATACTTCTTTAAGGATTAGAATATGGAATTGGAGAATATTTCTGAAATGTGAGCTTTAGCAATATCAGTCCTTCAACTACTGCTGCTAAGAGGAAGCAGTAAGTGGAAGCTTTAGTATCAACATTAATTTGGGAACAGTTAGCACCTTTCTGGTAACCAGGATTATTCTAATGGGTTTTTTTTAATCACATTTTCTTCTGTAGTTTAGTGACAGCAAAAAGTAATGCAAAACTGAAGGTGGCCTATGGTATTTTTATGATAATCTGTTTGTTCACCATCTATGTAGGCTGAGGTTAATGAGAAATTAAGAAATACTCATCTACCTGCTTTTAAAAAGATTGCTTCTCTCTAACAAGATCAGATGTAATACTTTTTGGGGTGCTGAAAGACCAAATGCTGTAGGCTCTTGTGGCCTTTTACTGCATCTTGGTATAAATGAATTTTTGAGCAGTTTTATAATGACAGTATTCTTTCTTTTGCATGCTTCTTCTAATTTATTATATGATCGAAATATAGACGTAGGTGCAGGCATTTCATCAGTTTGATTTGTAGCAAAATAAATGTACAGTAATAGATTATATGCTTTTTATATTTCTCCACATGGCACTATTTCTTCCTATAGTAGTACTATAAATATGATGCTATTCTGGTCCTTACAGTGTTCAGAAATAGTAGAATTGTTTTAAAAGCTGCAATAGAAAGAATTTATTCCTTCTTTATAGCATGTCCTTACATAAATCTCAGTCCTGCCTTTCACAGCAGTGTGTTATTAAACTACTTTTTCTGCTCAGGTTTTAATGATGCAGATAGAAAGGGTGAATGGCTGAGGTGTGCATGTGGGCTTGTAAGAATTCCGAAAGTTCCTCTACTTGTCAGTAAACGCAACAAAAATGTGGATATTCTGGTAAACAATTCTTCCCATTTTATTTGCGAGTGTTATGTATGCCGTGTTAAATTGTATTGAGGCATTAGAGATGAAACTGTACAAACATAGTTCTTCAATATTGTAGCTAGTGTGACGTCCTTTTTGTGATTTATTTGTTTTTACTGAACAGGTGAAATAATATTTGGAAAAAATGGCATTGCATAAAAGTAATTAAATACTTTTAAAGTGAGCTATTTAAAAAAATCAGTAAAACATTTTTGTATGTATGTAATATTTCTAAATTGTGTATTTCTAATACAGTATGTGAGTTAAGGCTGAAAGAGGTTAAGAGGTAGTTTTGACTAACTGAACACATTGTTTAATTTTTTCATCACTTGGGGTACTCCGTGGATTTAGATGAAATAAAAATCTTGTGGAGATGTCACTCAGCCTTTTTTTCCTTTTATGTAGAAGCCAACTAATGCTATTTTGACATTGCATAAATGAGACTTGATCAAAATGTAGTTGGCTGTGTCTCATTTTAAATCAAACAGAAATGGTGCCATTTATAGGTATAAGTTTCTGGCTTAATTAGGTGATTGTGTAATCACTCCAGACCTCGTGCACCAGTGTTGCCATTGGCTCAGGAGGGTTTTAACTTGGATCATAATCTTAAATCCTCATAGATTTATTATCTCTTCTCTGGTTATCAAACACTGAAGTGAAAAACCCACGCTTCATGGAGAAGACAACTAAAAATACATCAGCTGGGTTTTAGTGTATCTTGTGCATTCACATGGGTAGGAAATGGATCTGGTGGTAGGTGATAAGCTCAGGTTTTGTGGTGCACTGGTGATGGGGGAATTGCAGTTTTGCAGAGCCAACTGTCCTAAGCCTTAACCATAGGTATAACGTAATATTTTTAAAGTCTGTTGAACCATACAGCAGAATCAGAAGGATGGGCTTTTTACCTTTTGTTTTAAAGAGCACTAGTTAGTTGTCCAGGCCATTAGTCTCGTGTACAGGGTAGCTTCTGGCACTTGCTAGAGAGCAGGATCATCAGGAAGGGCCTGCAGCCTCAGCTTCTGTCTCCCAAAACCTATATGACTGGAGGAAGGCTATCCATGCTACGGGTTTGGGTGACATATGTATTTTCCCTTTTTGCTTGTTGGTACATATTTAGAGGGTTTTGCTGCCAGTCACTTAGTATCTGGTTCTCATCACACCCGAACATATTTTGGATGCAAAGCTTTAGGAAGACTGACAGAATAGAAAGCCAAGTCCTTGGTTTTCAGCGCATGTGGGGAACCATAACTGGGACGAAAACTTCCGCTAGTTACAGGATAGGAAGAAGTCTGGCAGAAGTACTTCCCTCTGCCTCTTCCCCTCACCCCCCATCCCAAGTTCAGGGTGCTTTTGTACCACTGAAGATTTCTCCTGCATATCAGTGATTATTCAGTCTAGTTGTCTTAAAATTCATGAAGTGAAAATGAACATGGAAGAGCTGTGGACTAACAAAGGAGAAAACAGAAGGTTTTATCTAGCACAGACCAAAGCAAGGATCTATTTTCAATTACAACTCATAAACTCATAGAAATTTGGAAACTTTGAGGATTTCTGAGACAAAAGAAATCAATGATTTTAGAAGGAAAGTTGTAAAATGCAAGACTATGTCTAAAGTTATTTTTAATAAATTATTAATCTTATGATGAATGAATTTCAGAAAAGCCAGTATTCTTACTTCATAGACCTCTTTACAGTCCTTGAAAGTTCAAGATTTCAACTAAGGAGATAATCATCATAAGAAGACATTTTCATTTTAAGATACTTTAAAAATAGATGCTTTTTGAATTGATATTGTGAGTACTATGGCAATTTTAACATGTATACTGCTGCTTTTTGAAAAAAAGGTATAGTCAAGTAAGTTTCTGCAAGCAAGGTATTCTTTAAGTATGATGCTTATGCTTAAGAAAGATATACGTTCTATATACAAAAAATGTGTGTGTATACATGTAAAATGTGTATCTTTCTTAAGAAACATACTTATATATATGAAACGTGTATCTTAAGTGTAAGAATATATGTGTGTATATATATAAAACTTTAAGAAAGACTTCCCAGATCTGATTCTGTCTTGACTTAGACATTCTGTATATTGTTTGGGCAGCAGCACAAGTATGAAGGTTAACTTTTGAGAACAGTTGACTTTAACAGCAGTAGTGAGGATAGGTGACTCTAACAGCAGTAAAACATGCAGAAAATAAAAATAATTTTATAGACCTTGTCTTCTGCTAATTAGTAGCAAACCAAAAGTTCTGCAAGTGCCAGGTTATTGAGAGAAAATTATTTAGGAGGAAAACAATCTCTGTCATTAAGCTGCACTTGAGAAATGAACTATTGAGACTAATTCAGCTGTGAACAAGACAAATAACATCCAGAGATGGATCAGTCATGAGATTTCCAGTGGACAGCTGCAAATGAGGTGTTAGAGAAACGATTGAGTTATGAGAAGAGAGGTTATTTCACAAGATGCTAGGAGAGCTTGACTTGCTTGATGGAGGGGGGGCAAAGAGACTTTACATGTAAACATGTTGAAGGAATTAACCTCACGAAAAAGAGAAAAAAAAATCCTGAAAGGCCAGTTTATGTTGCAGTGGAGTGGTTTGGGGGTTTTGTTTTGTAGTAATTACTATGCCTCGAGCTAATTGTTAATTGTGTTAAACTGTTCTAGTATTAATTCGGCAAAGAGGCTTTCTTAAATCCTATCAGTACTGAAAATACTGTCTGCCTATGTTGTGATACTGTTCAGTCTTTTATTTTGTCTGGTGTCAGTTGTTTTCTGACTTACCCTAGTCATCAAATTACTGAGAAGGAGGAACATAGGAGCATTTGAACAACCTTTACCAAAATCTGTTGGGCAGAGAAGTTTCTTTCATAAGCTGTTGGTTTTGTGAGTTTCTTGGAAATTGCTGCTCTTCTGTCTACAGAGGGTGAGAATGAATAGCTCTGTGGTATAAATTTAGTCTTTGATGACTAACCTGAAACTTTGTTATATAAATGTCAGTTTTGGCATGTTCCATTAATTGGAGCCCTATTCCAGTGATGTCCTTACCCATTATTCTTAGTTGCTATTTTGATATAGAAGGCAATATGGCATCTGGCTGCTGGCAAAGGCTACTGTAAAGAGTTCCGTATAAAGCCACAAGATTATATGTAACCATTAACTTTGTTTAAAAGGGCAAGTCTGAGAAAAATACAGGAGAGCTTTTTGATTGCCTGAAGACTTAACCACATCCGATGTCCCAAACCCGATTCGGATCCCTTCACAGATGACAAAAGTTCCAAATATCACTTACTAACTTTAAAATACTGTGACCTCTAACTCAGTCTAGTCATTTCTGTGATGAACAGGTCTTTTTGTATTCTGAGCATAGGGGACAGGATAAAATTTGATAAAAATAATGAAAATATGTCTGATTTGTTCATTTCCTTGTTAAAAAATAAAACTTCCATTTAAAAACATATCTCTTTTTGAGGACAAAAATATGTTGGTTTACCCTTGGTTTTCAATTCCATGTAGTATGCGAAGTTTTCTCAGTTTTATGTTTTGCTCAACCCTGTGGAAAGTGTTAGATAACTTGCGTAAATATGAAGTTTCTGTACAATGTAGCATTGTTTTTAGAAGTGCCTGCCTTTTTTCTGTAAGTACGAGTTGCTGACTTCCCTCTGCATTTGTAAATGGAGCATTAGTGGACATCAGTGTGATCTCTTATGTCATGACCTAAAAAGAAAATTTAAAAAGCTGCATGCTCTCCCTTCCAGAGTCTTGGACAATTGCCAGAACTTTGCATTAAAGCCCACAAGCAGTGGTTCTAGGACAGTTTTTGCCTTAAAAGATAGGTGGAGTTATATGCGGATCACCGAGCTAGCATCTCTAGCGGGATGGAGACAGATTTGCTCTGACAATATAATGCGCTTTGCAAGCTTCTATTTTAAGAATTCTTTGCGCCGTGACTTTTTTAAGTCTGTGTCGGACAAGTATTTTGTTTCTCTTAGGAGTTTTGCACTTCAGGAAGCTCCAAGTTCATACTGGCATTGTTAAATTCTGCAAGTCAAAAAGGTGCATACCTAGAGAAGTATTTTTCATGATATAGCTCTTTTATATTTTATAGTTCAGCTACTTCACATTGTTCTTTTGTACTGTTACCTCTTGGCTAGGTGCAATCCAGTCTGCGTAACACCTGAAAATTGATGTCCTGCAGGACTGCTTATTTCATCTCTTTACAAAAATCTTGGAGTGATCTGAAAATTCTGAGTTTTGCGTTCATCTTCAGGATGAGTGCAGCAGGGGCAGTGAAAGTGCAAATGGCACGTCTGGGTGCTGCCTTACTTGATAAGCCTCAGCTCTGACCTCCCAATCTCTTCTTGAATGAGAAGGTAGCTCAGTTCCTGGGCTCTGACAGTTATTCTTTTTGGTGGTGTTTTTTTTTCTTTTCTTCCCCTCCTAGCATTGAAATAAAGATATCATTGGTAATGACTGAGTAGTTGAGTAGCTTGTATTTTGGGAGGCAGGGAAGGAGTGGTATTAATTTGCTGTATCAGTTTATATAACCTCAGTGACTCAGTGCATGTGTGCTTCCAGTACTGCTGATTTGACTGCTGCCTTTCTCTCAAATCTATTCCTATAGGTGAATAAAGGTGAAGGGTGAAATCTTTTCAACTACCTAGAGCTTTTGAAGAATATTTAAAACAAAACTAGATGTGAAATGCTATGCACTGATGTCTCACTTTAAATGTGAGCAGAACTCACCATCTCCTGATCTGATCACGAGAGGTGTTTCCAAATAGAGAATCGTCAGATGTAACCTATACTGTTATAGGGTGGTTCGCTTTACATACATGTTCTTCATTTTACCTGTGGGTTTAGGAATAACATTGCTTGGCTTAGTTTCTAAATACATTACTATAGGTGCATGCTTATAAAATGCAATCTCTCTCAGTCTTTTTTCTGTTATTTTTTTTCCCCAGGCTGAGTATCATCATTCAATTTACTATTTAGAAAGCATTAAACTAGTGTTAGAAAAATCAGGCCATCAGTCTTTAACAGCTGCTGACATGATTACAGTTTTCACTTTAAAAAATGGATTATAATAGCAGTATGCAAGTATGTAATTTCTGACCTATTTTAAATGGTAAGTGGAAACTGCTACCTTGCAAACCAGCAAAATGCAATTCATTCTAGCCCTCTAATACTTGTGGTCTTCATATGTGAAACTATTTGTAATACGTTGAGTACAACACATTTGTATCTTATACATCTATCTTTATTAAAATTGACTTAGGAGTTTTGCATCTGTATAGATATTTTAATGTATAAAATTAATCTGTTTTAAATATATATTTCATTAGTTTATTTTAATGAATTAATGTTGTAAAAAAAATCTCTTGTTCTGAATATATATAGACAAGTTAGCATTTTACAGAGAACCTGATAGTTTGGATTTTTTGAGTAAAAGGAAGGAAGTAATGCTTCATGAACCTATAATCTTGTATATATTTTATGGTTGGTTGTGAAGAACTTACTGCTTTCTTGAATCATGCACCAAATTGATCAGTTTTATTTTGAAAATATAGTTTTGATGTATTATCAAGTCTTAGTCCTTTTTTTCTTCTGTCTGGACCAAAATTTCAGTGCTTTATGGTTAGTTTCATCTCTGTGTGATGTAGCCACTGTTTGATGTTGATATTGAGTTTACTGCATATATACACACATGTATTGTCAAGGGAACCTGTTTAATAAGACACACATGAAAAATAGTTTAAAAAGGACAATATCGGCAAGCATATTTCAAAATAGGAGGCTTTTTACCAAATGTCCACAGTTTTATAGAGCATGAAATGCTAATAATGATGTTACTTTCGTTTCTTATGCATGCTTCAGTGCTCATTAGCCTTGGATAGTCACTCTAATGAATAGATTTGATAGTTTGTAAGAGAATCACAATAGGTTAAAGTTCAGCCCTTCCTGAACACCTTCTTGGTATATCATTCGTTCAATCCCAGAGAGAAAATACTTGTACCAAAAGAACAGGAATGCCCCCCCAGTATTTCTTGGTTGATTCCCACCCCCACCTCAAGCCTTGTTTATAATGTCTAGTATATTCAGGAACTGATACTGGGGGTGGTGCATGTACCAGATGCTGTCCCTGCTGTGTTTCTCTTGGAAGAACTCATAGCCGTGACGCTCTTCGTTTCCAAAGGTCTGTTTTTAGCCAAGCTCCAGGACAGATCAGATCATTGCTGCGTCTTGCAAGGAGTTTGTTCTTTAACTGCCCTTCGCTATCCCATCTTGCCTGTCTCATTTGTATTTTAAAAGATATCCCAAAGTCTGAGCATCAGATGTTTAGGTTCCATAATATTCTTTGTAACCCACTTCCATCAAATTTAAAAAATAAATTTTGGTCTTTGTGACTATGAACTAAACTTTCCCTGCGTGAAGCCGGTGAAATCAAATGTGGTATCATCTGTTGGAGTCTACAGCAACTAAAAGATGAGAAATATTCTGCCTCAATCTCTCTTGAAAGCTTAAATCTTAAACTTCAGGATCTTGTTTCTGCGTTAGTGTCAAATAAAAATACTGTTTGTTGCTCTAAAAAGGAGGGAACAAATCTCTTTGCCCATGGAAATTGGATGCTGTTGGGGCTGACAAAGCAGATGTATGATGACAGGAAGAAAGAGAAGGAAACAGGGCAGATATAATGGTGGCCTGAAGGCAATGTTTTCCCACTGTCATGCCGAATGTGTTGTGAACAAATAATTCATATTTAATAAAGGCCATATTGTGTTCTAATGATATCGTCCTCTAAAATTAGAGGATGTGCAGCTTTTGAGAGGCACCTCATGCAAGCTTAGATATGAAAGTGGGGAAAAATTGGCCACTGAGTAGGATTAGTACACCTCTGCTTACAGTTTATGTTAATGCTTTAAAACTCAACAATTCTACTTTCTTTTTCAGAATCACTGTGCAGTTCTGTAGGGACTCTTTGAGTTGTTACAGGTATGGGTGGCTATACCTGTTGTAAAAGTGTAGCGTGTGATTTTCATTGCTACAGAAAATGGCACCTAGTGCAGAGAGGTGCTGTTTAGAGAAATAGGGTAATAGTTTAGAAATTTAACTTTTTCAGGAATCAACTGTGTGTTTACACTACACAGGAAATATGCATGCATTTTTGTGAGGTTTAAAGTAGACGTGACTAATTACTGCTAAAATATTCTAAATAATAAGATCAAAAATGAAATTAGTAGGGCCTTATACATATTCAGGAGATAAGGAAAAGATTATAATTTAAGTATTCTGTATTTTTAGTTGGCCTGAAGATGCCCATTTTTAAAGTGCATACAAATGGCAGAAGTTGATTGATACAGATGTCAAGGGAATTAATTCCTCATTTTATACTGTATTGCAGCACAGGCACAAATAAGTGCTTGCTGTCCCAAGCTGTGTGGCAGGAGATGTTGCGTGGCATCTGTGCACTGGAAAAAGAGAAGGTGGGAGGAGAGGGTGAGAGAGAGATTTCAAAAAGCTGCGTTACTGAAAGGAATGATCTCATAGGAAGCATATTTTACAGGTTTCACAGTCCTAATTATATTGACTTCCCTCTTCAGTCAGCCCCCTTCCTTTTTCCCTTCCCCCTTGTAAGTGCTTTCATCAGCTTCCTGAATTTCTTTTATTCACTCCTCACTGTCACTTTGATGTCTATGCATCCTTTAGGTGGGTTTTCTTTGTTTGCTTGAATAAGATACTGTATCCTAGGTGTCACCTGTCAGTTCATTTTTACTATAGGCATAGGGTTTAGTCATTAATGGTCACGCAGTATGTGCTTTCTCACGCGCTTGTAATTGTTCCTGCAGTCTCTTGGTTTTTTGTCTGGCAGAGTAGCTTCAGGAGTGTGTATTTCTTTTGTAACGGCCGATTTTATTGCAGTGGCTTTTTGTTCTTGGTGTTTGGTTTCAATATGGGAAAGTCTTCCATGCCTCTGTTTTAAATTTCTTTCTCCTGGCTAGTATTGTTTTTCTCCTCACAACTTGTTTAATCACTACCAGACTGGAGAAATACAGAATAAAGGGTCACATCTTATTTATTAGCTCTCTTTGTCAATCTGCATTGTTGGTTGCCCTTCCCCTCCACCCCTGCCCCATCTTCATTTCTCTTACTTTGTATCTCCTTTCCTTTCATATTTCACTCTTGTTTAGCGCTCCACCGATGCATTGGTAATATCACACATGTGCTCCATCCTCTCCCTAGTTTGCTGCGTGGGTGTCTCTTTATTATACATGCGTTGAGGCGTTGGGCTAAGCAACTGATAGACCTAGTAAGTCTTATACTGCCTTAGTGATAATGATTTCTCCTAATAAGAAGCAGGTGTAAAACTGTGAACATTAAATAAGGAAAAAGTCTTATCTGTTAATCATGTTCTTTTTATGAGGATACAGATGACCCAGTTACTTAGTCATGTTAACCAGTGAAACTTGCCTAGCTGTATTTAATCCCAATAAATTAATCTATTAATCTAAAGTTATTAAGATCTTAGATATCGCACACAGGAGAAATGACCTGCTAGGTTTTTGCACAAATTCTTTAAACCAGCCTAACACAATACGTGACAATTAATGTTCTAGTCACTTAAATCTGTTTGACCCTGATTTGAATAGCAAAATTTAGAACTCAATTTATCTGTTACTGCAAGCTAAACCAATACGAACACAGGTTAAAATTACACTGTTATTTCGTGCCTGATGCTGCCATTGATGTATTAATGGCTAAACTGCAAAACCAGTTTTGATCTGCATCAAGAGTGAACACGGTTGCCATTATGCTGCTAGCTAGAGCTGACAATATGGTGGCTGTTGGTTTTACACCTGATGTCAGTTCTATGCCTGCTGCAGGAGGACAGATGATGGCTGATCCTCTTAAAAAAAAAAAAAAAAAAAAAAAAAAAAAAAACAACAACCCACCAACAAACCAACCAACCAAAAAGCCAAACAAAACCCATGTTTCTTCTTCAGAATTGGTCTAGAAGAGTTACTTCTGTACTCGCCACCAGTGCTTCCCTGGTGTGGTGGTGCCAATTTGATCTAGTACCATAAAATCTGGGTTATTCTTCAGGGGAGTGACTTTGCCCACATTGATGCACTGGTTATCTTTAAAGAATAAGCATGGTAAAAACTTGAATGTCAGAGTGAAAATGTGAAAACTACTGATATGTTGTGACCTGATAACTTCCCTTCCTATTAGTAGCAAATACAGGCTACCATATGGAATACAGAAATCCTGGAAGACTTAATGCAGAAGATGTTCCTCAGGGTTCAACAAAGCAAAAAAAGTAAACCCAGCCACACTCTTCTGTCATAGTTTACAGACTGTGAGGAAGGTAGGGTTTTGTTTTTCTTCACATCTGCCAGCTGTCACATGGGTTGCTCTTCAAATTTTGTCCTTAAATGCTTTTGAAAGAATAGACATGACAAAGTTGCAGAAACTATTATGAATTACCAGTAGAATTGTTGGAAGTGCTTTGACACTATACATAAAGATGACCTTTATTCCACCTTCAATATCTAAAGTTGCAAGTCTGAACAATTTAGAACAATTCAGGACATGGACCTGTTGGAGCGGGTGCAGAGGAGGGCCACAAAGATGATCAGAGGGTTGGGGCACCTCTCCTGTGAAGACAAGCTGAGAGAGCTGAGAGAGTTCAGCCTGGAGAAGCGAAGGCTCCGGGGAGACCTTATAGCAGCCTTCCAGTATCTGAAGGACACCTACAAGAAAGCTGGAGAGGGACTTTTTACAGGGGCATGTAGTGATAGGATGAGGGGTGATGGCTTCAAACTGGAAGAGGGTAGATGTAGATTAGATATTTGGAAGAAATTTTTCACTATGAGGATGGTGAGGCACTGGAACAAATTGCCCCGGGAAGTTGTGGATGCCCTATCCTTAGAGGTGTTCAAGGCCAGGTTGGATGGGGCTTTGAGCAACCTGGTCTAGTAGGAGGTATCCCTGCCCATGGCAGGGGGGTTGGAGCTAGATGATCTTTAAGGTCCCTTCCAATGTAAATCGTTCTATGATTCTATGAATATGGCACACAAATAAGTCAGCAAGCCAGTGGGAGCAGATCATGTTTCAGAATTCTGTTTTTTCTCCAAAAATATTTAACTTTAAAATAAAAATCCAGATTGTCAAAAGAATTTTATTCTTACAACTGAGCTATTTAAATACAGCTAGTATTTTGCACGTTGGAACTTTTGACTGGCTGCTTTTTTTGTTAAAATCTGTTATTTCTGAGCTGTAGACCATTTATTATTCTGTAAAAAAATAATAAAATGAAGAAGCAAGTGGAATGGTTTTGAGTATGTGAAAACTAGATATATGAAAGAAAGCTTAAAATCTTTAATTAAAAATTTAAAACTTGATATCTTTGCTTTAGAACTGACACACTGAAAATCTCCTTACCTCTGAATCACAATCCATGCCCTAAGTTGTTTTTCTTTCACATAAGCTATTTTGTTTATAAAAATAAGTGTTCAGTGGAAAAGAACACACTGATGTATATTTCTGCACTTATAAGATGCCCTTTCTTGCTATGTAATGCCTTTCCATAATAGAAAATGAGGAATTTTAACTGTGAAAATATAGTCATATATTCTGAAAATACTTTTTATATTCAGCCACATTTTTCTCTTTGACATGTAGTATGATTTTGTTGTTGTCTTCATTTTATTGTGCCTGTATAATTGTTACTGTTCATTTGACTGAATTTAAAAGGAACCCATTAATTGAACAACACTTTTTTTAAAAGAGTATTATAATTTTCTTTGAAGAGTATTATAAAAAGTGTGGAAAATACATGCAATTGCTAATGTTGCGAATTAGTTTTACTAGTAAATAGCACTGTTAAAAGTTCAGTTTTAAAAAGAATGATGGCAACTTTGTTTTGCGTTTGAGAATAAATAGGGATTTTTAAAATAAGCTGGTCTGGCATAACTGATAATCCATGTGTAATGAATATGCAGGACTGCATGTATTTTAAACTTCCCCAGTTGGTAACACATCCCTAATAGCTGTCTGTTAGCAAAGTAGTGCCCTCTCATATTATTTTGTAGAAAGTGTTTGGGTGCTCCTGGATGCTGGTTTGTTAGGGAGAATGGTGCTTCAAATCTCATTTTCCTAATCACAACAAACAAAAGTGTTTAGTTGCCACTCAGATTTCTCAAGGTTGTGTGTACTGTGACTCGTTTTTGGGACATTAATTGAACAGTGCTGAGCTGGACTGGATTTGTAATCTAGTGGTCCTTTTACTTCTTGTTGACTTCAAAGAGTGAAAAGTAAACCCAGTAGTAATAGGATGAACTATTATTAGCATTGGGGTTTTTTGCTTGTATTGTAGAAATTGTTTTGACAGAAATGAAAGAGGAAATAGGCTAAGTTGTCAAGAAAAAAATAAATATTTCAAGTATTCTGTGTGTGCTACTGATATAATTATTGGCTTATGGTCTTTTTAAAATATTACTGCATTTGAAATTTTGACATTGTAAACAAACTAGGCTTCTATGTGAGGAAGAGAGTGATTTCACTGGTGGTCCTGCAGTTCAGTCTTCTTGGACATTTAGGTTTGATTTGTAGAATTTTTCCCCTGTTAGCTTAGAATAGAAAGAAATTGAAAAAAATAAATCCCAGTGCTTTCTCCCATTTATTCCTTTTGTTGTTAATCCCTGGTCCTTTCATATTGATTGAGCCCACTCCAAACAGGTAGACATGCATGTTTTAGCCTAACTCTCTCATGTGCATCTTTGGACACAGAATCTTTTTGCTGAAATAAGGGAGATATTTGTCACTTCTTTGAAGTGTGAAATTTAGGCTCTATTAAAAGCCCTGTTCAGATTTTAGTAACCAGGCCCTAATGTTCTTAAAACTAACAGAAAAGCGCTGCTGATAACCGAGAAGCAGATCTTGCAGTTTATTGCAATAATTCTTCTTGCAGTTGATTGTAGAAAGCTTTGTGCTTTCAGAACTTTAGGTTGATGACCAATTCAGATGAGAGAGGACTGATTATTTGGAGTGGTTTCTGGCATCAAATACCTCAAGCATAACTTGAATTTGCAAAATGGTCTCTTTCACTATTGAAGAAAAAAGTTTTAAGAGTTCTGATGGACGTAGAAGTTTAATCATTTTACAGTGTTATTTGCCACACATTTGTAAAGCACATCTGTTATCAAATGTGGTTTACATAACGCATAGTGAATACTTTAGCATGTGGAAAAGATGTGAAAAAATCAAATTCTCTCACAACCAGTTGCATAATTTTTTGTGGAAGGTAGGGCTTTTTTCTTTCCTGTTTCTGACTGATCAATCATTGCTTGTGTTAACCTAAGACTTTTATAAAAGTATGTCTTAAAAAACAAAACAAAACAAACCCTTCTCAAGTCTAAAATATGTCACTGTCAACATAAGGTGAGTCAGATTAGACTGAACCATTCTGAGATGATGAATTCACAGCTCATTCCTTTTGGCTCTGAAGCCTGTAGGACTCTGGCGGGCTCTGGGGAGTGAGGTATAAATTGCGTGTTCAGATCAGAAAACTGCTTATTCTGAAGACACTATATGAAGTAAAACCCTTGTTTTGTTTTAGGGAGTAGGAAAGAAGACAATCGTTTGTTCACCTTTAGTTTTTTGAGGTGAGATTTAGTTACGTGCTGAATGGTATTGTTCTGCTAATCTGTGTGTCTCAAGATGGTTATAGTGTGGGTGAAGAACAGTTTCACCAAAGCATGAGTTTGGGGCTTAGTGTTATTCTTAAGGACATGTAAAAGCTGATACCTGGTGACTTACTTGCCATATTGTGGAACCCATATTTTCAACATACGCACAATGTGTTGTGACAGCGAAACAGTATCTCATGATTTATTTATGTACCTACACATGCACATAATTCGATCTAGAAGGCAAATATCTCAGAGTTGTGCAAAGGTTAGGTTTAGCGCTGTTCTTGTAGGAGCAGAAGCCATTTGCCTGTCTTTGAGAGCCTTCCAGTTCCAAAGCAAAGGTGGTTATCTTTTTGGAATGGAAAATAGTAATTAAATTGTTCGATAGACCAATTTGTATTCGGATGATGGGATGTTATTAATCTTGTTTGGGACAGTTTCATGGACTTGCACAAACCTGAATTACAATACTGCAATGCCATGGTTTCTATTTTAAGTACTTTGGGTTTAGATTTGCTATTGATCAGTTTTTCCATTTGAAAATGAGTATTTTGAGGTGAGACAGAAAAAGCAGTAATTGGAGAATGTATGCATTAAATACAAATTTTCATGACAGTAGACTAGGGCTGAGTCATTAGAACTGTTTGCAAGTACAATTTCTGTAATAGTGGGATTTTTCTATAGTGTATGGCTAGATTTTTAAAGCCAGATTGTCTTTACAAATAAACTTGTATGTCCTGAAGATACATGTGACATTGTCAGGTTTGTTTATAGTGAAAATAAATACGTTGCAGTTTACAGACAATTATTGTTCTTACAACACCATAAATGGTGGATTTATAGGGAAGCAGGAATCAAGCATGTGAGCTCAGATGCTTGCCAGTTTGCTTATTTTGGACTTAACTTTCTGTGCTAGGGAGGTTCAGCTTAATGTTATCCTTTCCGTGTCACCCTTTGTTCTCTTTCAGTTGGATAGAAATCTGACTAAAGGAGAAATGAGGAATTTAGAAAACCCCTTTCCTAACAGAGCCTGTCCTGGTGCAAGTTGAGGAGGATTTGTGGTACTTAATATCCCACTTATGTTGCTAAATCCTGTCTTCTAAAAAGACGGATATTGTCGCTTAGTGGTCTTGGGACCATAACTGAAATTGAACCAGGAAACTGGAAAATGGTGGACTGTAGGTTTGTTAACCCAGAATTAGTTAAGTATGGGCATGGAGGAGAGAATTTTCCCCCCTCAAAGTTTTTGCTTTAACATTACCGTGCTTTGCAAGACATGCATTTGCACATCTGAAGGTATGAAAATACTGAAGCAAGTGTGGAAAAAACCCACTAATGTGCTGTAGGACAGTATATCCATGATGATTTTGTCTATAGTTAAAACCAATTAAAGCAATTCTAAAATTGTTCGTGATTACCACATTTGCAGGCATGAAAATATGTCTGCTCCTAATTTTAAAAATTCAAGAAGTAGGCAAATACACTTAAGTTTCAGAATGTTTTTTATAAGAAATTAAATGGCCAAAAGCTTTCTTACTGTTTCTGAACTGCAGCAGATCTGGTTCTAAAACAGTAGCCCATTATGCTGCTGTGGACCACCTTGCAGAGGAGTCCTCAGCCTAGTGTGTTTTTAAGCTTGCAGAGAATAGAGAAAGGTGAAAGCAATCAAAAGAATGTGATGTGCCATATGGCTGCTATGTAGGATGTTCTGTTCTTTTTATTACAAAGAAGTACAGTTGGGCAAGGCAGGATTTAAGCTTATATATATAACTTTGGATGCTCTAGGCTTGTCTGAACTGCTAAATTAATTACAATGTGGGCAGTATTAACTGTTTAAAAACTCAGACACAAACTGGATGCAGTCTGACCGTAGCTTGGGTATGTTCTCTGCAGTAGCAAGCCATTGGTCTGCCTTAGAAAGGTCTCGTCATACTTTACAAGGCTTTAAAAAGTAGGAGAGCCCTGAAGAAAACTGTGAAAGTAAAACAAATGTAAATGCAATTACCTTTTGTTTAGCTGACCTGAAAGATCCTAATTCTGTGAAACTCTAATATTCTTTTGACACGCTGTGAGGCATATGATTATAAAGTTCGTGTGATTATTTTTTCTTAATCCTAGATGTATTTACATTTTTAGAACCCAATTCATGCCTTGGCTGTTTGGTGGAGCGTATTTTTAGTATCTTTTAATTACGATGATTTCCTGGTAGCCAGATAAAGTTTGGAGTTATGTGGAAATCTTTTCCTAAGCTGTGTTTCCTGTCGCGTTGGTCGGAAGCTGCTTCTTCCTCCAGGTGCTGCTTTAGTTACCAAAATCTTGGCATATGCAGACGGTTATTTTCAGTAGTTTATTCTGATATTTATTTAGACTTATTCTGTATTTTTCAAGGGTCTCAAGTAAGCAATTTGTTTGTTTAGAGGGATTTTGCAAGGTAAGCCAACTTGTTGAAACTGCTTATTGGACAGCTTAAAAAATAATTTCACTGCACTGGTAAAACCTCCGTTTTTCCTCTTGACTAGGTTATTTCTGGGCTAATTAGAGTTTTCTTATTCTGATGCAATCTATAAAAACACTAGTTAGAAATTATCAAGGAATACATACAGTCATTGTTAGTGACTTATGTTTTTAATGAAGAAATATTTTAATAAAAATAATTTTTATAGTCTTAATTTTGGTAAACAGCTCAGTGAAAATGCAGGCTTTTGAGAGCTGTCAGACAATAAAGCTCATTAGGAACGAAGTCTATTTTTTACAACAGAGATAATCTTTCTGTCGCTTGAAGTCCAGTGAAGTCCTGCTTTCACGTTCTAGTGAATCAGGGCTTAATTTTTTTGATTGTAATTATTTGAACATACCTTTGGTTAAAAAAAAAAAAATACTTTTCAAAGAAACCGTTAAGTCAGAGGTTAAAAACAATTGAATCTTGTAGTTTTCACTTGTTTTCACTCCTATTTGGAAGAAAGACTGTGTGCACCTAATTCACACATCTTACAATTTTTTCAAGTTTTGCCAAGAGTCTCTCCCCACTTGTCAGCAAAGTAAAGTGCAAGAGTGCTCTGAACTTCCTCTCTCATATTATCAAAATGTATTCTAAATTCTGTCAAGAATAATTTAAACATTTTTGAGAAAAACTGCATTCTTTGAAGCACTCCCCGGTGTCTTGTCTTGCTTTGATATTTTTACTTAAAAGGGTATCTAATGAGGCAGTTGCAAGCATAAGTTGCTAAGTTATAATGCACTTGAAAAATCACTTGGCTGGCTGGCTCTCTTCTGTTGTTTGTTTTTTATTGCTCTGATTTTTGAAGGCTTTCAGTTGTTTAGTGAATAGCCAGTTTACTAATAGGTTTTGACAGTCTCACACAATATTCTTGTAGCCAGATTATGATGTTACAGCCTGGATGGATGAGCAACAAGATGGATGAATAACTGGCTGGCTTAGAGGGTAGTGGTTAATGGGTCATACTCTACCTGGAGGGTGGTAACAAGCAACAGGACTGGTCTTTCCTGGAAGAGGTGATGGAGGGAGATCTCACCAAGTTTGCAGATGACACCAGACTGGGGAGATTGGTCGATTCAGCGAGGGCAGGGCTGCCATCCAGAGGCACCTAGAGAGGCTGGAGGAGTGGGCTGGCAGGAAAATTATGAAATTCAACAGGTACAAATGCAAATCCCTGCACCTGGGCAGGAGGAGCCCTTACAGCAAGACCAGCAGGGGACTGACTGACTGTGCAGCAGCTCTGTGGAAAGGCCCCGGGGGTGCGGTGGGCAGCGAGCTGGGCACGAGCCAGCAGCACGCCTGGCAGCAAGGGAGGCCACATCCTGGGCTGTATGAACAGGAACGTGGCCAGGAGATCAAGGGCAGGGATTATCCTCCCCTACTCAGCACGTCTACATGCTGTGTCCAGTTTTGGACCCCCCAGTACAGGAAGAACATCAGAAACCTGGAGTGGGTGAAGGACTGCTTGAAACAGTGATATCTTTAGTGAAAGCGAAAATCCCTGAGAAGAATACTTGTGTACATTTTATGGTCTGGTTCAGTGAGTCTACGAAAACTAGATGAACTGCAGAGTGCGGGGGGAAAGGGCATCATTTAATCTAAACTCCATTTTTTTGATTACTCTGTGTCTTTCCCTCGTTAGAACCGATACATTTATGGATTTTAATTCATGTGAGCGCTCTAAAGTAATATAATAAATTAATTGAAGGAAAGTAAATTGATTGTATAATAGTACAAAAGCACCAAAACCCCATCTATTTGGACAGCTTGACATCTTTCAAATTAGGTTTAAGTGATGTGTCAGCAATCTCAAAAACCAGTGTTTTCAGTTGCTCTTTTTTTTAGTAGTCGTGCTTCTAATTTGGGGTTTGGTTTTGTAGCCATACTTATTCAGGAGATCTGAGTATAACTGGGAAATGTTTTAGATTGAAGTATAAACTGGTCACTTACCTTGCTGGTTGGATAGAAACTTTAGCTACTGTGGCAGAGTATTAATTTGTAGGAAGTCTCAGTCAGGCATATGAATGATATAAAAAAAGGAGTCCTTTATACTTGAGGTATATGGTTATAAGCTATTGTAATTTGTTCCTTTGGAGTCTGGATTCTTCTAGTGTCTAGTACAAACACTTCACATGAGGGGGAAGTTTTTCCAGAAATAGAGTACATTTGTAGATGAAAAATATTTAATAAAATCATTAAGAAAGAATCTGTCTTGAGGTCCTGGCTTTAATAAATTAATCTTGTAATATGAATACAGTGTGTGGTTAGCACACCTTCTGACTGCAGAAGGATATCAGAAATGTAAATTAAGATGTGAAAACATGGATGTAAATAACAATATTGTACTCCTAGTCTTGGGGGAGCTTGATTTCTAAATCTTTGGCCTATTTGTACAGCTATATGGTGATTTTTTCCCCAGAAAAAAGGCTGTGGGGATCACCACCTATAGGGAAAACCAAGGCATTAAGGACTACATTCCGGGCACCATTTTTTTTTTTTTTCCATTGACCTTTAAGGGCAGTCCTTTTAATGACTGGAATTAGCTGTTACAGCTTTCCAGGTGCCATTAGCTGATATGTGCAGGATCCAGGGGCAGAAGCAGATGACAATTACAGCTTTTTCTCCTGCTGAGTGTTTGGAGGAGTAGAGTCATCCCAAAAAACTTTGTGATGAATCCTCACCTGGCTAGGGGAGGCAAGAGCAGTGTAGCATCTCAGTAGGGCTGCATGTTTCTGGAGGCTGCTTCAGGCTGGGGTGGCTGGTTCCAGGGTAGAACCCACTTCCATGCTTCGACGCCTGCATAGCACCTGTGATGAGCAGCTGTAACAGGTCAAAAGGTAGGCGGCTTGTGAGGAGGAGTGCAAGGCCAGGGAGAGCGCGTTGTTCTGCAGCGTTGGAAAAAATGAGGTTTTGTAGCAAATGGAAGTTTTGTGGATGAGCGCTGCCTCTTTGCTTGGGCTTCAGAGGAGGCAGGCTGTAAGTTCTGCTGTGGCTGCGAGGGAGGTGAGCTGTGGGTTGGCCATGGGGCTGTTTCCGGGGATGGTGCAGAAGACTGTACATCAGCACTTGAGTTTCCAATTTTTAAGAAACATTTTGCCACCTTTGAGTTCTGTTCTCTTGAAAGTCATAGTTGGTGTAGAATTCAAGTTGGCTTTTATTTGAGTTATTGTGGCAACTCCTGTAAGTCTGCATCTAATTGTGAATTAGTGTTTTCTGTGTAGTCTGTCTGTCTTTTTTTCCTGTGCACAGTACTGTGACAGAAATAGATGCAGTTAACTAATTCATAATAGATGAATTAGATGCAGTCAACTAATTCAAAGGTACAATTTTATGGTGAAGGGAAAAATGTGATAGTATTTTAAGTGTGTCAGGTCCTGGTTTGCATTCTGGGAACAATTCATATGTGGACATGAACAGTGTATGATGGTATATGGATAATACTTTTGTCTGTCTTAGAACTCCTTTGGTACTGGATCTATTGAGTGTTTTATAAACATGTAAAAACTACGCTTGGGTTATGGAAAACATAATTCTGAATGTCTTTGTAAAAGAAACAATATACCCATTTTTCTGTTGTTTCGGGTTTGACTGTTAGCTTCATCTAGCCATCCTTAGCGTTTCTGACAACAAACAGAAACCCCAAATGTAGCAGTTTGGCTTTGCTTAGCCAAGCAACTTTTATTATACCTGGCAGAGCGTGAAATCATGCAGCAAGGTTCTTGATATTAACTCCCTGTAACTGACTTCAGAGAACAAGCCTACGACAACTCTTCAGCTCGCATATTCTGAGCTTCTTTAGAACACGTCAGCACAGCAGGCAGCAGTTACCATTTAGCTTTGGCCAGTGACAAATTTAATAATGAACAGGACATTTTGGGCAAAATTAAGAAAATGGAGGGTGCAGTGCTAAGAAGGAAGTTGTATCAGTCTCATATGTTGTTTGGATGTTGTCTCTGTTCTGGGGTTAAAAATATCCTGAAGTACCAATATAGAGTGCAAAACTGTCAGAATATATTATGAGGAAGACAGGAAATTTCTGTTGTCAGTGAGAGCTGCTGGCTTTTATTATTACATTATTATTTGAGTAGCATTTCTGCATCATACACAATGTTGTTAATAATTGCTCATCGTTCAGGATGGTAGTAAAGGAGTTGCTTCAAGGAACATGGAGTCGTCATACACCACAGTTTAATTGATAATAAAGATGTGTTGACTTAAAGGAAAATGCTTTCCTTATTTTGCACTGATGTTCTACTTCTGATATCTGCTTTAAGAAAAATTTCCTTTTATTTACTGATGTTTTAATGGATATTTGGTGTTTCAGTCCAGTTTTATGGCTCCTTTTGGCAACTATCACAGCTCAGTTGCTTCTGTATATGATCTGTGACCTTGATGCAGGCAACAGAGGGAATTACTGCTCTCTGACGTTTTTGCCTAGTTTAATAAAACATGTTCTGCATTTGGATATTAGCCTCCATAATGGTAAATGCTTTAATGAATTTCCTTATTGTAAAATATCATTAACTTAACATTTTCCCTGGAAGACTGACACGATGCTTGTCTTAGAAAACCTTACACCCTTTCAGCGTTTATCCATATGGATGCCATATCTAGCTGTGTCTGTCTGGTGTGTGGAAGCTTGGACTTTTTTTACCCAGCAGTATTTGTTGGAGCTTTCCTTAATAGGTAGAACAGCCCAAACCAGCAGCTCTTCTCGCCGCCCCCCTCCTTTCCATCAGCAGCTCAGCTAGCAAATTCTGTTTTTTATTGTAAGCAGAGAGCTCATGAGACCGGTTTAGAAAAATGGACAGAGAACTCTGAGAGGAAGGGTTCCAGTTTATATATTCTAAACCATATTTTAATAGTGGTCTGGCTAGAGTTAGTACTTCAGTAGCTGCATCTTTTTATTCTAGAAGAAATTTCTCTTCAATAAAAAGCACAATGATTTTCTTCATACATGCTCTGGGCAGGCATTGACTCCTGTAGAGCAAAGCGGGAGGGAAGGAGTTTTTCTAATGATATTCAGTCTAATACTACTTTCACTGTAGGAGGAAAGAGGAAGTTCTGGACACCCAGCATAGATAAGTATAAGCAAATTCAGTTGTCACTGTATGTCTGTACAAGCTATACAAGCTGGCCCTTTCTGCTTGCTGTCAAATGAGTAGTTCATGGCAGTTGACTCCTGCTTTTTTGGTGTCAATATCCTCCTCATTATCTGGCACATTCTTTGCTGCTGTATACAGAGAAGACCCTGTATATTGACGTTAATGACTGTGTGGTGTCATTGAAAACAGTATTGTTTACCTACCTCCTGTCGACTCAGGCTGCCTTCACAGCTTCTGTGGATACGTACCTACACTACATGTAGTATATTCTTCAAAGTATTTTTCCAGTCTGTCTGGAGACTGACAAAAACAGAATCTCACTTGCATGTGCATACACACGTATGTTATGTATGTGTATTTATATGTGAGTACCGATAGGCATACATACATATATATCTCTCCACTTGTATTGTGGTGGAAATGTACTGCAACACTTACACACAAAAGTAATACTCTTAATTTATTAGTGATGCTTCTGCTATCATATGTACCTATCTGATAGCATTTTTTGGCAGAATTCTGAAATTCCTGTTATTGATGGACAGTGCTTTCAGGTGTTCCTGTTTATACAGTTCAAGAAATCTGCATCTTGCCTCAAGATAAATAGTTATGACATCACTTTAATGTGAAGGTTGTGCTGCCTAATATAGTGTTCTTATCCTGTCAGTTTCAAAATATAGTTGCAAAGCGCAGGAGCCTTCTTTTATAACAGCCTGTGGTAATGGTCTGTCGGTATTAAACTGGTTCAGTAGCTTTTGAATTCTGCGTCAGGGGGATATATACATGCAATATTTTATTTGTTTGTTTGTTTTACGCTCAGCTGAGCTAGATGCTGAACATGCACAGAAGGTTTTGGATGTGGAGCATACCCAGCAGATGAAGCTAAAGGAACGTCAGAAGTTCTTTGAAGAAGCCTTCCAGCAGGACATGGAGCAATACCTTTCTACAGGATACTTGCAGATAGCAGAGAGGCGAGGCAAGTTTTAAAATACCTTCTGTGTAATCCACAAACTCACAATTTGGAGTACATTGTTGAGGGGTCAGAGTCAGCAGCGGTTTTAATGCTTACAGATCAAGCATTGCAGTGTCTAAATTCTTCCTCGGTGGAACTGAAACATCAGATGAGCTCTTTAAATGAGCTTTGGGTTCCAGGGGAACTAGACACCTTAGAAAATTGGTCATACTCTCTGCCCGTTGTCTGAGGAAACAGACATCTGGAACAGCACTTTTCTCTGCAGCTGAAGAGTGCATCCGTATCTATAAAGCTTCTGCCCAATGGAGGTCCAAGGCCTGTGAATGTCACCTGGCAGGAGATGCCTCAGAAAAATTCTAAAACTGCAGACAAATGCTCAGTGTTGTATTTCAAAACAGTTCCCAGGTGGCAGATATTTCCATTGTCTGTGTAACATACAGACTATGTGATTAGGACATGGGAGATCAGATTAAGCTCTCTCCTTATTACAAGATGACTCAAGTCTGGCATCTCATGACTAGTTAAAGCACAAGAATGCCATAGACCACAGACACTTCTGTGTGGGAGGTACCCATCTGTTGGGCCAAAATGCAGGGATTATAGAAGCAGAAAGAAAGCAAGCAGGAGATTACGTCAGTCATGTGGCAGGAAAAAATGTAGAGATTCTGTCCCTTCTCCAAGCCCAGTTCTGCTGTCGTTTGTAATGTCAGAGCAGGGAATACAGTCCAAGACTTCCATTTCTCTGCATGAGGGCTATAAATGCTCATCTGCAAGATGCCCTAGATTGGTTGCTAGGACAGCCTTCTGAGAAGTGAAATATGTAACTCTAAATTCCTTTGGTCTAGGAAGGAATTGAGTTTGGGTCTCCTGCTTTCTGTATACGTATAGTCCACTTACACTAAAAGCGGACATTGTCAATGGCTGGTACTGAACGCACGGCTCTGTCAGGGTTGGGGTACATCACTGTCTGAACTTCAGCTTTGCAGTATAATGCAGAACCTGCGTATATCAAAGAAAATCTTTTAATGAAAGACTTGATCCTGCAGCACATGTAAAACTACAGACCTATAGAATATTTGAGGAAAAAAACAATCAAATTACAGGATTTCATCTCAGTTCACATATGAAGGCTTTTAATAGTGTAATTGTTAAATTTAGATAAAGCATTAAACTGTTCATTATAATACTTGATGTTATACATGCAGCAACTGGACTTAAATCTGAGTACCCCTGAACTTACTTGTTCTGTGTTTGCATGTTTTATTGTTCAAGGAAGAAGATGCTCATCCAAGTATTCATTCAAATATTTAATTCCCTTGCAAATTGTCAATATTATATTGACAATAATAAGTAATTTGCTGGAGCAATTAATAATGTGAAAACCCCATGCTGAGAGAAGATACTGAGCATCAGCCCAGGTTCTACATACTACTGTCATCTCTTTGACTGACTGAATGAGGAAGGAGAGTGGCTGCTCTCTGTTAACATTAATCCTTGTTTCTGAATTTCCACATCCCTTGTATATTGACATTTAGTGATTGTGTGCTTAAATGGGTTTGCTTTTCTCTAAAAAGACTTTTAGTTGAGAGAATTGGAGTGTTGCAAAATGGAAAGTTTCAATCTTTGCCCCTGAGCCCCATCCTAGCCTACTTCTGACAATGCTATTGCTATAAATATTGTTGCTAAAAATGTTTTGTTTTACAAAAACAGTAATGGACATTAGTTTCACAACAAAGATTGCACAGAGTACTCTTGGATTTGGACTGAGATTGCTGCTGAGCGGCTCCTGTGGGTGTGCTCCTTCTACATCTGGTTTAATTATTATTAATGCATGCAATGATAGCAGCTATTGAAGCCTTTATAGGTAATAACATCATGTAGCTGACTGTCAGTTTGCTCATTGCACTGTTTTTACTACAGAACCGATTGGAAGTATGTCTTCCATGGAGGTGAATGTGGACATGCTGGAACAGATGGACCTAATGGACATGTCTGACCAAGAAGCACTTGATGTCTTTTTAAACTCAGGAGGCGAAGACAATAATATGCTTTCTCCCATGCTGGGTATGATACTAGTAATGACAGCGGGCTTAGAGGCAAAGTGATAAAGCACCGGAATTGCTCTGATTTGTAATGGATGATGTTATCTCATAAAACATTACACTTCACATAGATTGAATATTTTTTATTAGTGGTTTTCAAAGCATTAACATTTAGCTGCAGTACAAGAGGGCTTGCTGCAAAACTACTTGATACTTTCGGATTGTCTCTTTTTTGATCTAGTTACTCCAGCTTCATGTTATATTTGTCACGGTATGGATAGGTGATGTGTTACATACTGCGTTTAAGGTGCATTTTTCTCTATATAAAGTTCACAGAGGACATTTTAACAAACATCAACAGAAAGTTTGCAGTAGTTCAATTTTTATTTTTAAGACTGCTTTCTTAGAATTTGTCCAGAATGTTGGCATTTTGAAGTAGATTCAGACCAGTTGTGTAGTGCAAGATCTTCGGTGAGAGAGATTCAGAGACATGGTTCAACATAGCAGTTCATATTATAAAACATGACAATGTTCTGGAAGCTTCTAAATAGTGATTCTGATACTGCAGCTCTTTCGTGTAGCCTTCTTACTGCTAGTAATATTAGTTAAATTGGATTAAATTAATCTTAATCCAAAATTTTGTTTACGTGTTCTGATGAACAGAACCAGATTTACGGTTTGGCAAGTTGCAGCATGATGAGGGATCTGCTTAAAGCAGGGAATTAGTAATACTGGATACTTTGTCCATGAGGGAAGTGTGCTTTCTTAATCAAAAACTTATTTCAGTGCTAAAATCCTTTTCCCAAGATCCAAAAATAAGTTTTCTTGGAGCAGATGATGAAGCTCCTTTAAATGTACTTAGATTTCTTTTGAAAATACAGGTTGAAATATTTGTATAATACTACTTAAGAGTGAAGAAATAGTGTACTTTGAATTCTATCCTCTATTTTGGGATATGTAAAGAAAAACGTTAATAATATCCTGGGGTAATTTTCTTCCTCCCTATGCAAAGGTGATTATTACCTGCTGTGAACATGAAAAGCTCACGGTAAGAAGTAGTCAAGGCACACTTGACTGCTAAAGGTTTTCGTGTTTTACTGCAAAAACTAAATTCAGATCCATGGTTTTGGCGGGGCATCCAATTCATGCATTATTGAAGCTGATCATTGTTTGAGCATGCAAGTAATTACAGAATCTAGGACTGTTTTCCCCTCGCTGTGTCTTTGGCAGATGTTGGACCAAGCAGCTTTGTGTCTTAACAACAAACAGCGTAACTGGATTATCTAAGGAAGCGTAGAAACTACTAGGTGTGGTTGCTTTTGCCTAAATAGATATAAAACTTACTAGCCTTTGAGAAAACAGTATCGTTTATTTTATGTTGTAATACAAGTATTACAGTGTGGAGGTATAGTCTATATATATTTATTAAGTATATGCCATACACTGAAATATAATGTACCAGTGCTGCAATGTTCCAGCACTGTAACCTTAATGCAGCGGTGGGATAGGCGGGCAGCCAAGACTTACTCCTCTGCGGTTACTACTACTACAGTGTAACAGTCTTGTCAATCTTACTTGTTGTGGTCCCAGACAATTTTTTCCCCTCTGAATTAGAAGGGAGTTTTGTGCTTGCTTTAAGGACCCTGCACCCTAGTATCAAGCCAAATATACAGTAGTCTTCATTCTCAGAAAAATGAGATGGCTTAAAGATAACTCTTCGTTTTGCTGTCAGTGGAGAACTGGGTTGGTCAGGGGAAGATTTGTTTCACAATTTTACTGACCACCACAGAACGCAGGTAAGTTATCTTAGTAACTGCTAAAAATGCAAATCAGCTCAAGACATTAAAACACTTTCAGATTTGTCTTGCTATAAATGTTGCCAGCTTATGGGCACTGGGTTTGCAACATTTCACGTTAGTTGATAAGTCGAACTGAAAAATTTACTCGTCTCTGCCGCTTCAGAAAACCCCTTCTCTGTGTGTTCTGTAGATTAATCTAGCGCGTGCTGGTGTGCGCTCTCTTTAGAAACATCTTCCCGATATCACGTGTGTTCAGTATAAATTCATGTACTACTGGAGGAAGCAACTCAGTAGACCTGCTAGACACCCTGGACCGACACAGTCGGTCGGAGCGGCAGGGTGTTTTCAGTCCCGGCAGGTTGGTTGGCTGTCAGAGTTGTGAGTGTTGTACCAGATGTTTATCAACTTTTGTTTAAACTGGAGACCTGCTGAGGGCACATTTCTCTCGGGAGTTCCTGCGTCTCAGAGAGGTTCAAACATACAGGGCTACTTGCTGTCCAAGTTTAGGTCCAGAATTTAAGGTTGCAGCTAGTAAGGGCAAGAAATGTGCACGAGCAACAGCTAATGTATCTTACAGTGTCTAGTACAACAAGCGTCTGTTGCCTCCAGGTGCTGTTATGACTCTTCTCTTGTTCCCATTTAACTGGGGTACTTGGGAAGACTATGGGGACCGGTCATAGGGTGATGTAGTGTTGAACTACTCTGCAAACAGCCTTAGCAAAGTTAAGGTGTAGCGATTAGCTCATTTCCATCTGACCCTCTTGAAACCTTTTTATATAAAATCCCACAGGATTTTTAAGAGTATCTTCTCACTAAGGTTACTCAGTGCTGAAGCTGGCTGCCCTGACTATGGAAAACCCCTTCTTAGGTAGTGCAGGGAAGGAAAAAAGGCCTTTATTTGGCAGATTACATAGAAAGATTTGTTTAGCTGTTTCCCTACTTTTCCTTCTTATTTACTGCCAGGAAGCGTCCAGAGAAGAGGATCTAAGATAATTTTGAAATCTGAACTCTCAAACTGGAAGCAAACACCATCACACTAAACTTGCATAGAAGGTCTTTTTGCATAGGATATGGAGGAAGCATAGTCTTAAAATCCCATTCCTGTGCACGTGAGCTATGGCACAGCTTTACCAGAGGAATTCTTTCATGCTGTGGGCAGAATTTGTTTTGCTCTTGCACCTCGATTTTTAGTCAAAATTGAAGATTAGTATTATTGCCTCTCCCCCAGTTGTTTTTTTCTTTCTTTAACTTCACCCAGGTTTATTTGTGTCATTCTGTTGGACAGAGTTTGTCTGGAGGATCTTCCTGTTGGTGATGATTCTCAGCACATGCTGAGGTCTGAATGGACTTAATCCTCCTAACTTTGACTTCAGTAAAGTGGTCTTGGCTAACAGGCAAACCGACATCAGCTATGTCTCTGTGAAGAGTCAGGACTTAATACTCTTGGAATCTTACCTCATTTGATCACAAGCATTAGCAATACTAGAACGAGCGAGAGATATATACACCATCAGAAACAGATCAAAACCAGCCTGTGGCTTGAATTTGAAATCAACTTCAGAACAGCCAAAAGGCAGCTTTGTGTTTTGGGAGGGTTGGGGTGTTTTTATGGTGTTTTGCAAAAGCAGCAGAACAGCCTGAATGGAACTCATTAACCAACATTGAGCTCAGTTAATATACTGACTTCTCAATTCACTCGCTGGGCCACAGCTTGATTTTTGTTGTTGTTCTTTTCCAACTCTAAGGGCCCGACTCCAACACCTACGTGAATGAGATAAGTCTTCAGGTTCCGAGCCAGTCTGAATTACGACAGAAACTGTCTTCGCTCTCGTCAACCTGTACTGATTCTGCCAGCCAAGATGCAAGTGAAGGAGAGTCTCCAGTTATCCAGTCTGATGAAGAGGAAGTTCAAGTGGACACTGCTCTTGCTGCTGTAACTGAAAGAAAGGGTGCTTCAGATGTTAGTGATGAAAGTGACTCTCAAACTATTTGAATCTTAAAACCATATCCTTTAAGAATGACTTCTGAATGAATGAACACGTGAATGAAGAGCTTGCCTGTGTAACAATTTGCTAACCAAGCGTAACAGCCAGATCTTTTTACTTAGTAATTACCGCCTTTTTACAAAATTGCCAGTCATGTGGAAGTTGGTTTTTAAAAAAAAAAAAAAAAAATGCCTAAAGCACACACACTTTAACAGTAGTTTGGGGCGGGGCTCAGGGGAGCAGTAAAACTGTTGTATATACTATGTATACGAGAATTAAAGGGGAAAGATACAAGTTACTTTGACCACTAACCTTTAAATGGCTGATTGGGAATACTTAAGACTCTATGTGTAATACTGAACCCAAATTGTTCCTTGCATGTTTTCAGCTGCTGCAACTGAAGATTTAGGATCCAAACCACAATGAAAAGTTATTTTCTACTCTTTACTACCTACTGTCTGCCTACTGCCTTTGTCTACTAAAGCAGCAGTGTCTACTCTCTCACTTATTCAGGACCAACTTAGTTATTATAGGTGTTAAGGAAAAAAAAAAAAAAAAGAAACTGAAAAGGAGGAGAGATGCATATTGAAATGTTACACTCCTCGTGGTGCAGATATCTTAGCATTGTACAAATTTACTCCTCTTTTGAGATAAAATAAAGTATTTCCATCCCAACTATGTCTTTTACTTGATTACCCAAATATTTTATCCATGACAGTGAACAGAGGAGACTAATTCAGCAATCAGAAAAGAATGGTTATTTATACTGAGCACCAGTGTAATTTACTTTTCCATGGTAACGTTTGACTACACTGATGCAAGCCAGCAATTTGAGGGAAATAAACCTGAATTAATTATAAAGTGTGTACATTTTATAAACTTTAGGACCTATAGTCCTCACCATCTTACGGCCATTTATTTCTGTAGTCATTTTTCTCTCTAAACTTGAGGTCTGAACATGTCTAACACCTGTTTCTTGTCAAGTCTCACGCTCTATTTGCAGGGATGTGCTCTCCTTTGAGAAGGCTCCTGGCTCCTGCTCTTCATGTGCGGAGGGAAGGAATGTAATCAGAAACAGCGTAAGTAAAAGGAGGAGCTGTGATGTAGATCCCTTCCAAAGACCTGTCCTGCCACAGCTAATGGCAGGGAATGAGGCGTCACCTGCTGCTCGCCAGCTGGGAAGTGGCCAGTTTCCTTAAGGAGTCACTCTATCTCCTGTTACCTGACAAAGGGTTTCCTGACCCCTCTCTGGGAAATGAGAGCTGAAAGTTCACTACCTACAATTTAGATATTTACTATTTAACCAGGTATCTGTTGAAAGATTATTTTTTTTTCTTGAAGGAGCTGACTTTACTCACTCACTTTCCAGAAGACAGACAAAATGTCCAAAAAAGTTTTGTTTTTTTATTAAACCTCGTAGTACAAACCTGGAAAGTAAACAAAAAACTGGCAATAAACAACATGAAGTCTTTCCTTACAAGGAAAGAGAGCAGAGCAGCGCTAATAAATTAAATGTCAAACTGTAAGCCATAGTCAGAAGTTTACTGTCAAGAGGGAAAAGTACACAGCAAGGCCATAAAAACCAGACAACCACATTTGAAAACACTTGACTCTGTTTATGTTATTGTTAAATATTCCAAAACAGTTCAGTCTTCTGCAACAACAACCAACAAATTGTATTATAGGACTTTCCTGACAGTCACCACTGGCAAGCTCAGTGCAATATGGGTAGCTACGGTATTGTTGAATTCAATTACGAAACAAAACAGTTTGTGAAAACATTTTCCCTTTTTTATTCCACACATACTGTACACACAACCAGAAAAGGGCAACAGCTACTCCATTATTATTTTTTGTTGTTGTTCAGTGATGTAAGCAGCACTTATAAATGTTACAAGAAAAACCCTGTAAGCATCCAATCCAACCGATGAAGAAAGTGAAACGTAAGGCTTTTCTTCATCTTGTCTCTTCGCCATCCCTCCCCCCACCCCAAGAAAAGGCTCAAGTATTTAAAAAAATTTACAGGCATATGTACAAAAGGTGTGATTTTTTTTTTTTTGTTACAACATGAAGAGAAAAAATAGACAAGATGAAAGCAAATGCATTTTCACATTCAAAAGAAATATGCAGACCTGCTAGTGGCTCTAAATGTGATCATATAATGAAACAAATTCAAAACAAAAATTAATGCTTGACTGTGTAAAGGTGTGAAAAACAGCAGTGGAATGGAAATGGAATGTTAGAAAGATTGCACGTCTATGACAAAAGAAGCACTTATGGCTTCAATCACTTTTTTCTTTTTTCTTTTTTTTTTTTTTAAAGGATGCTATTGAAGGGTTTTTGATAAAGTAGCCAACAGCACCAAAAAATAACAGAATGGATTTCCTAATGAAATCAGGCACAGTTTTCCCTCACGTGACTCCTCAAGGCAGGCANNNAGGCATGTTTTTTTTCCCCTTTTTTTTTTTTTTTTTTTAATTTTTATTTTTCCCCCTCAAAACAGATGCATAGTGATGTGCTGGTAAAAGAGAACATACTCCAAATCTCCTCCTTTTGCCTACAGTTAGGAAACAAAGTCCATCTTCAGCTGCCATAACCTCCCAAAGAAAGTGTGTATTCTCCAATTTAAAAAATTACAAAACTCAGCTTGCTGTGACAGAATAAAAGACAGCCAAAGTAAAGCAATTTCTTTCAAGTTTTTGTCTCCTATCCCTTTTCTCTCTAGAAAAATCTGCTCACATGACTGGAGAACAAATTATAAAACACATCAAACTTTAACCTATTCAAAAAATGGGTTAAAAGCCTTTTTTCACAGTTACCAAAAAGGCTTTTTATTTTTTTCAGCCATAGGGACAATACAAATTAATATTTTATCAGCCCCTTGCCGGTTTTAAAACAGTGAACATACGGCAGTTTAAAAAAATCAGACTGCTGTATCTATCTATTCTAAGTACAAAAAAAAAAAAATTCAACAGTTTAATGCTAAAACAAAATTAGTTCTCTAAAACCAGAAGAAAATCTTCTTTAGAGCTAGTGCAAAGACAGCTTGTATTCTACAGCAAGTACTCCAAACTATGGTATAATAATTACAAAAAATATATATAAATTGACAAAATGAGAGTGTTGGCATCTTCAGGATTAACTTGAAGCACTTTTGGATGAACTGGAGGATGAAAGCCTAGATGATGGCACGTCAACTGTCGCTCTCTTACGAGGTCCTCTTTTTGGTGTAGGCTTGCTGATACAGTTCTCAATGCTGCCGTTTTTACCAGATACTTTTCCACAGATTTGATTGACTAGACTGATTATTTGTTCCTGTTCAGGAATTGGGAAAAACAAAACACAAATTAGCATCCGCTCTTTCTCCAGTCACTTCTGATAGAAAGAGATGTAATGCTGCCTTTTTTGACTGAAAGNACATACTGCATATTGACAAGGAGGAGTTTTGTAAAAAATACTGTGTAGTAGTCCCAACACTGCCCTTGCTGAAGCTTCACCCCTCCAAACTTAAAGACGGTAACCAGGAGAGGCTAGAAACGTCTGAGCTCTGGCCGCTAAGCAAGACAAAAGAAGCTGGGCTGCAAGGTTACTTCACTAGGGTCACAAATGTTCTTTAGATACAATTTAAAACCTACTGCTGAACAAAGTTATAAATGCTGTAAATTTAAATCCACAGTAACATTGCTTATAATTTGCTAAATGTTTCTTTAAGAAAAAGATTCCACTTTTTCTTTGTGACAGTCTTGTGGTTGGTTCCGGGATGCTACTTTTGTTTAATGCTTTTTAGGATCTCTGGGTGTGCAGGTGCTCTGAGCCCATGCATAGAGAAAGTTGGCTGCTGCCACGCAGAAAAAAGGGCTGCAGGTCCATGGCGCTGTGATGAGGAAGAGACAGGAGTCCCTGAACTGCACATCAAAATGTCTTGGATAAAATGCCACTCCTTATTCCATTACATTCAGGGATTTGATGAAGTTTGGGGTGTGGGAGGGAAATTTTTCTCAACTGGCTATCCCATCCTAGTAAGAATGTTGAGAAATTATTTTTGTGCAAAGTTGAAACAGCCTCTTAATTAAGCCTACCTAACAGTTAAAAATAAATAGCTTTAACAACTGGCATTTGACATTCCCAGCCCTCAAAAAAAAATTGTCTGTAGTAACAGCCAGGCATGCAGTTAATAGCCTTCAGAAATGTAGAAACTCTGTGACAGTTTTTTACATTTGGAAACAAAAAAAAAAAACAAAAAAAACCCCAAAACATCATCATCCAGTATTGAAGGAGAGGTTTTCTTGCCTTTCCCAGTGCAGCTTAAAATAGCTACTTTGTAATTATAAAGCCTAGCGAAAATAATCATTGTAGGTGATTCTGCTGGAAAGGGTGGCTTTGAAAACCTCGACAGAATTTAACGGATCTGTAAAAACACAGGATGTAAGGGACTGGATAATCTCAAGAATAAGGGAAATACATTAAAATTTCTAAATAACTTCCCGAAACTCTTTGGTTTTTAATCACATTACAAGGGCAGTTTCAATGTTGTATGGCCTTCTTACTTGTTCCTATCTACAGTACCTGGTACCAGAACAGAGTCTACAATTAAAAATGAACAAAGCCACAGGGGCACGAGCGTCCCTAGACTTACATTGACCTTTTGGCTTTTCCCTCCATACTTCTATGTGCATATATGAGAAACTGCTGAAAAGCCCACCTCAAAAAGCTACTGGTACCGGCACTGATCTCTAAAAGCTGATTTCTATAGTTTCTCCCACTGCTTCACTATCCAGAGCTCGGGCTAACAGTAAAATGCTGCCCTGCTTTTCACTAACAGTAAAATTCCCCACCCATCCCCTCCCACACACTGGCTGCCCACAAGTGGAGCCAAGCAGACAGGTGAAGAGGCATGACCTGACTGTACTGCAGTGTAGCGTTAGCCCAGAACCCAGGCACAGTCCTAAATCACCAGTTTGAGGTCTGTGATTATTCACTGTCACATTTGCTCGATGCCATTACTGGATCTCTCATCTACAAGTACTCTCCAAGTTTGCCTTAAAGAAGGTTCAGCTGGACTGGAGTAAGTCAGCATGAACTTTTAGTTACCGACAGAGAGAAGTTATCCTAAAGTACAGAAGTTATCATAAATTACCAGTCAAAGCGTAGCCTCACGTTCTACAGCATCCCAAAGCATTAAATGGCTTCTCTGTTCCATAACACATATTCATGCAGTTTATGCTTCAGGTTTCATCTTTGTAACTGTGTTTCCCTCTTTTTACTTAGATCACAATAAAGTGCCTTCTTCCCACACCAAAAAAAACCCCAAAGAGCAAAGCACAGTCTCCTGAGGTCTTGGTAGGACAAAGGCAGAGCTAAGTCTAGTCCCAAGTTTTCAGTACCAAAGCTCACCAGCATCACAAAGCTGTATCATACAGACCTCATCATAACGGTACATCATTTTCAGTCCCCGACAAGACTTCTGTTTTTCCACATGCCGAAGGGCACACTCCAAGCAGAAGACAACATTTTCGTTCTCCTGTACAACCTATAAAAATGCAGAGGTGGAGGAGAGAGAAGGGCAGTGAGCTCCAGATGGCAGCCCTGTCACACACACAGTATTTCCCATTGCAATGTTGAATTATTAAACCTGTATTTCACTACAAGTTGGTGGAAGGAAGCGTAAGCAAGAAGCATTACACATTGTGAAATGGTTCAGAATGTGTAAGAAGAAGAAAGTACATACCCCTTTTTGACACTAATGTTGGCAAATACATACTTTTTTTTAAAAAAATCACCAATAGTAATGAAAGCCAAATACAAATAATGATATATGCATAAAGCTTTATTGGTTCCTAATATGTAGCCTAAAGGTTTCCTGAAAGCAGCTGTTTCCCGTTACTTTAAAGGCTGTCTCGAATAAGGACAGAATCAGAAGCTCAGCCACAGGATTCCTCAGCTACTGCCTCATTCAGCAGAGGTCCCATTTGCTCTGCTGGCTGCCTGCCAAGCCTACAGTTTCAGCCTGGAATTTGACAACCGAGTTGAGTTCTTGTCCCTTCTTAACAGCTAAGAGCGACAAGGAAAAATCCTTCCCTCGATTACTCTTACTCCAGAGCAAACAGACCAGAATTAAGAGGTTTTGGTTGGTTGGTTTTTTTAAACAAACTCATTTTAAAGTTACTTCAAACTAGTGCTGCTTAAACATGTCTTAGCTGCTCAGTGGTATAAAGACACGTATAAACTCAGCAAATTCTGTCCTAGGGAGGGAAAACAGCTACATCTCACCATTTAACAGTTACATCAAAAACATAACATTTAACCAAAAAAAACAAAAGATGTCAGAAAAAAGGACTGAATATGGATTCACACACACTGTATTAGGTTTACTTAAATATCTGATCTTGGAATTAGGTGGTACGTTAAGGTTGTGGGAGGGGCTTTTGGTATGTTTAATGAAATTGCTGTACTTCTGGGTGTTCTGCACACAGCTAAAAACCTGAAAGTGTCACCACAGCGGCTAGCACACCTTCAAAAGCCGGTAGGCAATTACTTCTAAAAAGAGAAAAAGTTTATGGGCATGACTTCTATTTTGGAACAGACAGGTTGGCAAATCTTGGCTTGACAGATAGGATACATCCACCCTGCAATTCGGCTTGCAGGGAAACTGTCGCAGCAGGGGCTGTAGCTGCATGCCCGACACCTGGGGTGTGGCATTTGAGTTGGTAGCACTCATCCGGAGAACTCTTCTGCCACGACTTACTACTACTGGCATCCTGCGGGTATCTTTGTTACCCCTTCCTAGTGCAATGCAGACATGCTCAGAGGCGTCCAAGTGCGGCTGACTGACTAGTTTATCCCTTCCCTGCAGGGGGAGGGAAGCTAGCTGACACTAGCCCTTGTCTTCCGTCACTGCTGCCTAAGGTGATAAATGTTCTGGCACAAACCAAATCAACATCTCTGCGTCTTGTGTGCAGTGCATGAGATGACTCTGTGGTCACATGTTGTCTCTCAAATGCTTACAGTCCATTACAGTATGCTGTAAACAAGAGGGGAGACAGTACCCCACCGGAGGTAAAGAATTTTACTCACCATGGAAAGATAGCACAGGTGCTGACAAATCTGACATCTCCTCTCTGACGTTTCTAACTGCAACCACTTTCGAGGCTTTTTCTTTCCATCCATCCCCGTGCTGCTGCTGTCATGGCTGCCATAGCGGGCTGAAGAATGGAGACCTGCCTCGTAAAGCTGCCGCCGCTGCCTCAGCTCCGTGTCCCTGTGAATGTTTTATGCAATTAGACATTGGCATCGCCTCATACCACCACAAAGCCATACCACCCTTTCACCACGATCATCACTGAAGCCTTAACTGCACACAGCAAAGCCCTGAGTGTTGTTGGAGGTTGGTGCCATTCCCTATGCATGGTGAGAGACAGCCAGCACCACAGAAACGGTCCCTAATTGCAAAAGCTATCTCTGGATTTTAACAGCGACCACTGTATCAAGCCAGTGGTTCTCAAACTGCTCCACAGAGAAGTGGGGACCGCCAAGTACTTCCTGGACGTTGATGGTGCTCGGGGCCAGGTGGAGAGTCAGGAGATGTGTGACTGTCAGGAGATGAATGACTGTCATTCCTGAAGTTGCCAAAAGCCACCTTGAGGAGGAGGAGCTGTTGCTGTCAGGAGTAACATAGCCACCTTCATCAGGAGGCAGAGATGAACCAAGGACCTGCTGCCATGAGGTGCTTCAGGCAGGAAAGGGGGAGCAGGGCAAATGACTGTGCCAAGAGACGAGGATCTTGCTGTACACCCAGGAGAAAAAGAAGATGTCAATTAAGAATAAAGACTAAGCCCTCCAGCCGCCCTTCACCCACAGCGTCTGAAAGGTGGACAATACTTCCTATGCTGAACTATACAGCACTAGGACAGCAGGTCGGGTTGGAGCTGAGTGGAAGCCAGCAAGTGTGGAGTAAGCTGAGCAGATGGAAGGGGAGAATAAAAAAAGCTCACCACCAGACCCAGCTGAAGACGGGTGGAGAGCCAAGCTAAGCAAATGGCACAGGCAAACTAAGCAACCAAGGCAGACCAGGAGAGGAGGCAGCAAAAGACACAGCACAAACAAGCAAAAGAAAACAAAGGGAAAAATTATGGTACAGTGTTCCACTTTGGTTGTTTTTTTTCAGGTTTTGTTGTTTGGGATTTTGTTTTACATAAGCAGCCACAGGAAGGACCGATATCCTCCAGAGAATTCCAACCTAAGCATAAGAACGAGTTTGAGAACCACTCTGATAGAGGTCGATGTGATAAGCACCAACATGTCTGTTTCACCTTTTGCACTTGCAGACTTTTCCTCTTCAAGGAAAAAAAAAAAAAAAAAAAAAAAANGGGGAACCAGCTGCAGGCAAAGCAGTCAGCACACCTCTTTGTATTGCTTTCTGAACACTAAAACAACACATGGGCTGTTTTCCCCTTCAATATGTCACTGGAATTTTTCCAAATGAACATGCTAGTTAGTTAAATACAGTTTGTAGATTCCATTCATCAAAACTTTCTTGACATCTCGAGTACCAGTTGTCACAAACTTGAAAGATAGGTAGGAACTACATGGTAGGGAACAAAAGAGAAGATCATTACACAGGAAGCCAGGCAACATTGTATTTTCTTTTTTTACCTATCTTAAGAGAAACCCTATACACGTTTCCTTAATACTGGAGAGAAAAAGGAGTGTTAAGTTGTTTTTTTTTTAAACGTTCAAGTTCTAATGCAAGATGTGTTTGTTAGCACCCATGCATAAGCTGCTCGCTTATTCGGAGGGTTAAATCAAGATAACTTTCTCTATACAAAGTACCTTCTACAACTGTAGAATAACAATCTTGCTGCTGAAGGCAAGGGTTCCTGGTGAAAACCCATTACAGGCATGGATTGACAGCAGCTACTGATGCCAAGAGGCTGAAAAACTGAAGAAAGGTCTTTAACCGCTTGGCACCATGTAGCTCACCTAACGCATCAGGAAATCTTGACTCTCAGCACCAAGAATCAACACAATAAAACCCCAAGGCAAACTGTAGTTTGAATTCTTTGATGGTGCCCGAAGTAGGGAATTCTTAGAGCAAGACATCCTAACCACGGGCACCCTCACATCGGATACAGCCAAGGAAACTGCTTCTTCCACATGCGGCTGTCTTCAAGTATGTTTGCTGGGCTTTTGCTTGGTTAAGTAGGCGTAAGACATGTCTGAAATGGTTACTTACGTCATCCACCTCTGGAGTCTGTCAATGAAAACTAAATAGGTACAACAGGCCCCCAATTCGTTACCTGAGCTCTCCAAGAAGTGATGATATCGTACTCAGAGTCGGTCCATTTTCCTTTTTTGCTTCTGCTGTTGCAATCTGATAAAGCAACTTTTCCATTGAAAATGGTTTGGCTATACGTCGTCTCTTCATTTCCTGGGACAGAAATTGCCAAATTAGTTGAGCAAATTTGAAAATAAAAAGTTATAAAGAATTAATTCAATATAGCAAAAAGTAGCATCTTAACCAGAAGTGAAAGCTTTCTATAGTCCAAATTAAACAAAGTATTTATGTCCCAGCTTCCATCCAGCACTAACTTCACACTGAAATAAACGCTAATTAGAAAGCAGTCCTCTCAGTGGAAGGCCAGGTGCCCAAGTGCTTTGCTGAATGAAGTCTTCCTGTTGAAAGGACTATGAGAGAAGATTTTCTGCACATGCTTTAGGTGAACCGATGCCACAGAACAAAACTTGAAAACCTAACCCAAACGCCTGCCACCAGACAGTCACAATCCCCTGCCTTCTCGGAGAATACTCTAGTGCCTGTTTTATCTAACATTTTGGTTTTATTCAGAGTCACCAGCGGAGAGCAAAAAAGTGTCTGCAATGCACGATGGCATATGTGCTAAGAAATCAAACTGTATGCTATCTTTTCTTAATGTGCTTTACTGTGAAATTTAATCTAGAGAAAAGGCAGGCTAAGTCTGCATATAAGAAAGAGAATGAAGCAGAACGCTTCATATACTTCAATGTCACCACATTTCAGGTATACCTTTTTTTCCAGAAAGACAACTAAACTTCATCAGTGGAAAAGACAAGGGATAGAAGAGATGTCAAGAAAATGAGAAAAATAAAAGAAGGATGCCCAGGCATAGATTAGCATGCAGTTCACTGAAGTGGAGGTACCAACAAACACCTCAAAATTCCGTCCCTAAAAATTCTTTTTTCCTCTGGTGGACGATAGGAGTAACCCAATCACTTCAGCTCAGTAATACATTATTTTCACTCTCTATTCTGACCTGCTTGAAGCCCAGGACTGCTGTTATTTTGCAGATTTTAAAACATCAAAAAGACAACTACTAGCAAAACAGGCAGATATCAGGGACAGGAGACTACAGGCAAAAGAGGGGGGTTCAGTTCTACTCAGTTTTGCCTGTTCCCGCTCCCTCTCTGTGTAAGCTTTTAAAGCTCCGTCTTTCAGTCCTGTCAGTATGAACTGAGTGATTTTGGTAGCTTAAACCCTTTTGGTAATTCCTATGTAGGCAAATTGCTCGATTTACTGTGCACCTGGGAAAAGTCTAGAGTTTTCCCAGTGTCTGAAGAGGTATGATTTTTGTTATATAGAGTCAGAGCGTTTTCAAACGATGCTAATGCTGGAGTGGAATGTGGAAGTGCCATTTTGGTTTGGAGTTAAGCCCACCAAATACCTGCTTGGCACAAACAAAACTAAAGGTTCATCTTTAACCTGATTTTTTTTTCACCTTGTTTTGTAACTCTTTTTTTTTGTAACTCTTTTTTTTGTTTTGTAACATGATCTCGCTATTTCTTCTATCAGAACCAATATATCATAAAATTCATCATTTTTAATAGCACCAATTGCATGCATTGCAGTCTATGTATGTCATAAAATGGATTAGTAACCTTTGCTGACCAAAAAGCATTCCCCAGAAGGTTCTGCTAGAGCCTGTGCGGGGCCAGAACAGCTGCGCTTTTAGGAGTGGTATGAGAAGTTTTGTCACACCTTAGATTTGCTTTGCATATTGTCCGAGGCTGCCTAAGAACAGGCACTCCAAGCCAGATCAAAAGCCCACAGAGGCACCCCATGCAGACAGGATAAAAGACCACAGTGGGTGGCTGGAGCAAAAAGCAAGGTACGCTCCTGCTGGCTGGCAGCTCAGAGACCTCCTGAGCCCCAGACAGGTCTGTCCTGCGTTTAGCACAACTCAATGGATGTGTGCATTTATCTGAATTTCGGAATCCATGTAAGTTTTTCTCTTCCATACAGTACTGAAATACTTATCTAAGTATTTTAAAACAGACTTGTTTGCTTTTGACCTGCTGCCTAATCATTTCTTTTAATGACACGTTTTTCAATGTTATGAAAGTCAGCAAACATTCATATTGTAATTATCACCCTGCCACTTTTGATCTGGTCTTACTATCGTATACTTCTCTCGATGATCTGTTTTCCAGGCTGAGCGGTGTTATATTTAATACAGAGGCTAATTCATACTTTTAATCATCAATCTCCACTGTGCTTTTTTTAGTTTCTCTATATTCCTTTTGCAATTAGGGATTCAGTATTCAAGCCATGGCCATAGCAAGAGCCGAGACAGTGCCATAGTGATGTTTCTGCTTTGTTCTCTATTCTCTCCTTGCAATTCCTAACATTCAGATTTTTTTTTTTCAACCTGTGTCCAGAGCACTTGGCTGGCAGCTCCACAGGAAGGCAAAGACTTCTTTTTCTCAGTTAGCAAGAGCTTGTTTAGAGCCTATCGCTGTGTCTGTCAAATTATTTTTTACTCCCGAGTAATTTAAAAATTTATCAACACTGAACTTCATCTACCATTTTCGCACGCAGATCACTCAGCATCATGAAATCTCTCTGTAATGACAGCTTTAATTTTTGCTGTCATTAACATTAATATCCCCAATATAAATGATTAGTTTTGCTATTCACTTCCCTTTCTAGGTTATTTACAGACACGTTGAACTGTATTGGTCTTAGAACAAATTACTGAGGAACATAGTAAGAGACCTTCCTCCATGATAAAAACTGACCATTTGTTCCCATCCTCTACTTCTCTTTAAATCAGGGTGGGTTTTTTTGGTGTGTGACCTTTCCTTCTCAGCCTGTGGCAAGTTAATTTCTTTAACGGCCTTTTCTGAGGAACCTCACCAAAAGTCTCCCAGAAACGCTCACAGACTCTGTCAACTGGATCTCTTAGTCCATACATCCTTCCAAAAGTTTCAAGGCCTGGGGGCCATGACCTCGCTGCAAAAGTCACATTGATTGCCCTGGTCTCACTCCTTTCTACATTAATTTTTGCTTTTCACCTTTAGGAAGCTGTTCTTTGAAATCTGTTTTTGGTCTGCATTTGTGTATATTTACATCCATCATGCTAGCGTGGTTGTTTTACTTGCATTTTCATCTTCTGGACGCAAAAGGGATTTTTTGGTCTCATTTCAGACTCCTTTCTCCTGCTGTTTAGCCGTGCCAAGTTTAGTTGGGGTTTGCCTTTTGAAATTTTTTTTTTGCTAGGCAATGTGCATGTGTTGTGAGCCTCTAACACGGCATCTTTAAACAATTTCTATGCTGCACGCAAACACTTAACCCTTCTTTCTGCATTCTCAATTTAACAAGCTTCCTTGGTTTTATGTGAGGCTGTCTTTTGAAATGAAACACCACAGCAGTGGATATTTTGCATTTTACTGCTCCTTTCAAGGTTCTTAACCTCTGCTCACCATCACAGCGCAGCTATTTGATAGGGATGTTTTGAACCGGGCTCGACCACTGCTGAGAAGCAAGACAACAGTTTCTTCTGCTGCCGTGGATTCCCTGACTAACTGCTCCCTGAAGCCACTTTGGTTCTGGCATCACATACCAACACAACCACTAACCTGGCTAGGGGGAGGAGACCAGCATTTCCCGTTATCATATGTCTTCTGCTTCTCTCATCTCCTTTAGCATGACGCAGGCTACATCTACGCATCATCCAGTATGACAAAGCAGGAGGGGTGGATGTTCAGAACAACACGGTTGATGCTGAGGACCCAAACAACCACCAGATGTGTGTGTGTCTGTAAAGCTTCAGAGCAGTCTAGCACGGTTCTGTGGCCACATCGCCACCGGTGTTTGGAGGACATCAAGTGCACTTCTGGAGTGTCTCTTCCCATTTGGTTTCATCTGAAAGCAACCCAGTCTGCTCAGGCTAAGACAGCTCTGTGATAGAAACCAAGGAGTGGTAATTGTGTGATGGTTTAAAGGCACGTTCCTCACCCAGACTAAAACTTGGGGGAAGCTGGTGGGTGGGGTGGGTGGGCAGGAATGCGTGTAAAGCGCCTGCCAGCCTCCTGGTTGGACTGTCAGGAGCACAGTGCTAACACCATGCTTTTCCTGTTTAGGATGGGAAGATCAGCGCACAGAGATTCTGTCACTGGTGACAGAGTTAAACCTGGCTTATTTGACTGTGTCAAATGAGCAGTGCTGCTCCAACAGGATGACTAACCCCATCTCTCCTATGTACTTCTTCCTCTTGTATTACAGTAGTGGCTGAGTCTCTTCTTTCCACCAAGCTTCTGGTAGGCCCTATACCACCAAAGCCCTCCTTTAAAGCCAAACGTTTCTTCTTCTTTCCAAACCTCTAGACCAGCATGCATTCATTTGGTCCAATATTCTGTTTTCCTGTTTCCTAAATGAGTTTTACGGACTTTGCCCAAATTTACCCCTTTGCCATTCCAAACACACGCTCTTCCACCACACCTGTAAACCTTCTCCTCATCCTTATTTTAAAATTTCAAGAGCTTTTAGGGTGTTTTTTAAAAGCCAGCAACTTGGTTCCATGTATGGTTTAGGTGAAACCTGTCTGTCCTTTTACACAGGCTTTATACAATCACCTTTATTCCAACAATTATCCCAACTCCTTATAAACTGAAATCAATGCAGTTTCAGATGCAGAATTTCACGTTTCCATATATTAAAGGAGATTGAGCAGTCATTCAATACATGAAATGAAACAACATTGTTTAGTAATATAAAGAGAGTCACTATAAAAAAATCAGGTCACAGTATCACAGAATGAAAACAATGTATCAAACAGCTGAAAACTGTCAATATTGCTGTCGAGAACAGACAGACAGGAAGGTACAGTTGTTTGTCAGAGAGTTCATTAACAGTCCAAAAGGGGAATCTTGCTCATTATACAGAACGTCTCACAGCCTCTGAAAAGCACAATCCTGGCCAGCCTTTGAAAATGGCAAAGTGCCTTGTCAAAGTGAAGGAACCAAGGAAGTATTTCCAAAATTTAAGGGAGTTAAGAACATAGGATAGTTTGAGGAAAGAAAAGGTGGAAGGAAAAAAAAAAGGAAGGAAAATAACAGTGCAGTAGGTGTTTCCAGAGTTATTTTGATACAAACACATATCTGTGGTTCTTCTAAAGTTTGTGAGAGTTGTGAATTCACTTTCCAAGGTAGGTTATCAGATTGGAATCGGCTGGATTTTCAGTCAGCTTATATTTACCCAGTGCAAAGCTCTTCAAAATTAATCAAAAGAAACTGTTCTTCAGAATTTGAGGCACCAATAAGAGCTTTTTAATTGCTGCATAGTGATTTCTGTCTCTTACAGGAGTGGCATTTTCACAATATCAAACAAGTGTTCAGTAGAGCAATAAATACAGCATATGGAGTTAATATAATTGTGTACCTTCAGACAGAAAAGGTTAGCTCAGAATTCTCATTCCTTACCTACACGCATATACAATTCCCACCTTCCCCCAAAATAAATCTGTAATAAAATAACCTTTTATTTCAAACTAAGTTAATATACAGTTAGTATAACCAGGCGGAAGAATTCCATTAACCCTAAAGAAGCAAAACCTAACTGTGGACATATTACATTTTATTACTTACTAATCACTTGGTCTGAAGCTGTAAATGATAATTTACTGGTGGCTTAGCTATAAAACACTACTGAAATAGCATCTGTAACCCATAGTGTATTTGAGGAGGTTGGGAACACAATTAGTGACGCATATTCTTTGTCCGAGAACAGAGAGATGTAGCCAAAATCATGATGACTGGGCAATTCACCTGTTTGTTTCTTCAGGCAACCTGCCTTAGTTGTGTGAAAAGGGAATGGGAAGTTGGTTTTATTTACAGGTTAGTATTGGATGGGCTGGCCAGCGAACCTAAGGATTTTCAAGTCGATTAAAATTGAAATTGCCCTGATCAACAGCTTTTCCTGAACGAAGGGGCAGAGAAAGACAAGCAATACAGCTGTAAGTATTAACTGACTCTGCCTATCATAGGAACTAACAAGCACAGTTATTCAGATATTTGCACCTGAGATTCTAATGGTTCTAGAAAACACTTAGAAAAAATTAGTAAGCATAATACAGTGTATTATCATTACCTCTGAAGGGATTTTTGAAAAGCTTCCTTGCAAACTGGTCTGCAGGCATAACAATCTTCTGATTTTTTGAAATACACAGAAGCCTTTAGCTATCAATTATTACCTCTGTCGCTTTTCAGAAAACACTGGATCGTCTTATGCCTTGCAGAACTTTTTCCTTTTTTAATTTAATAGTCCACAAAAATAGATGTAGTTGTTGTACTAGTCTCACAATACTATCAATCCTGGAATGTCTGGTTTGCTGTCGTTTTAGATGGCAGGGCCGTGAATCCATTTTAACTCCTTTTCTCAACTTACCTTGGCTGTTTTAAAACCCATACTTGTCCACTGGGTGGTAGCAAAGTGCACTGTTTCAGAAACACTATAGCCACAACACACTTTAGACACAAAGGATCCAGGAAAACAGACAACAAACTGCCCGCTCTGCTGTACAGTACGGTGCACCCTGATCCCCTCCTTACACAAGATTTCTGGGGAGATCTAGAAAGACATAAAAGCAGAACAAAAAAATTAATAAAAGAAGAAAAAAAAATCAATCAGAACTTTCTTTCACAGTTAGATCCCCTTCCTTGCTGGGTATTGCCACGTGCTACCATGGAGAAAAGCTGTGCTCTGCTAACAGCTCAGCTCTGTTTGCTTTCTCTCTTCCCTTCTGCACATGCTGAAGCTTAGTCTTTGGAGTGAGAATTACAGAAGTGGCTCTTTTGAAACCAACAGTTTAAACTTTCACTTGTCAAACTATCTCAAGCACAAAGCCTCAAAACAATACTATCATCTACTACAGAAAGTAACGCAGGCCATTCTGCTTTCCATCTAGATCCTTTGAGACTTGGCACTGAATCCACCTTGCTACCGCACTTCTGTTAGAGAAGTTAACATGGATAGCTGAGGCAGTTGTTTATGTTGTGGGCTCCCAAATTTATACTTAAATGCACTAAATAGAAATTGTTATCCACAAAATAAACAAGGGATCCAAAAATACTTTGAAATCCTTTGAAGCATTAGGCTTCTCATGTGCATGCTGGCATCATAAAATAGCAATCACGGCAGATTAATTTATTACGAAACACTGCCTTTGTGGGGTTAAACACATTGTGGACAGTCCTAAAAATGGACATTTATTGCACTGCCACATTTATTTTTATTTCAACATTTTAACATGTGAGCCTTGTTAGAAAAAAGCCAAGTGGGTAAACACTGCAAGTAGAAAGTAGCCAGATTTTAACAACAGCCTCTGCAGCATTGTAGTGCAAGACAAAACCAAAATAAATCCCCAAACAACCAGCCTTCTGATTAGCCTTGGGTTCTCAAATGGGAATACCTCTCCCAGTATTAACCTACCATTACATTACTTTCAAGCATTTCCAGCCCTGGAGTGCCATTGGCTTGCAGCAGGGTATGTACCACATCATCAAGTTTGTTCTCCTCCGCAGCAGGAATGCAATACCTGTTGTTTTGTCAGAGGAAAAGAGAAAGATTTACTGTGGAGTAAATAATGATCCACAGCTACACAGTAACAGGCAGTTCAGACCAGGACATTGATTAAAAGAAAGAAATTAAACACAGGTTTTCCCACACAGTTCTTTTTGGTAAATCACTGAGGATTCATGGAAAGCTGTTTATTTAGACTCAGTCTGATGGTGTTCACTAGATGCCAAAGAACACAAGATCCCCCAAAACAGAAATGTGAAAACTCAGTGCTCTGTAGAATCAGAGAGAAATCAGCAATAGAATGATGTTCATTTTAATGGCACCAAACCCGCTAATTACAGGCAAAAGTTTGCATCTCATGAGCACCCATATACGTTCTCTTTATCCTAAACGGTTGTATTTTTCACCTGTGCACTAACCAAAGGATCTTTTTATTTACTAACATTTTCTGTTCATAACAATCAAGAAACCACAAATCACCTTCACTGTTAGTACACAAACTAGCCTAAGACCTTCTCTGCCTTGCTTACTAAACAAATCCCGCATCCCTCCTCTCCCTTGCAACAAAAGGAAGATCTGACTAATAGCAGCCAAAGCAGCAAGAGAGATTTAAAACTCTGCTGGGTATACGCCGAGCTGCACATCATCCTCTCCTTTAGAAGGAGCTGTCCTCTCTGTGCTCACTGCCAGCAGCACTCCCTATGCAGAACTAACAAGAAATAACACAGGAGTCTCAGGTCTTTGCTTCATCCATCCAGAGAACTGCTATTCTGCTGGATGCAGGGAGGCAATATGGTGACAATTAATCTCTACTCTTGTTTGCACCCTGCCAGAAGGGTAATAGTTTATGTCCACCCAGGAGACACCTGTTCCCAAGATCTGGTAGTTGGTACCTGACATCTGCAAACTGAGCAGCACAGCTCGGTGGCAAACACAGTGCAAATCCTGAGATTCCCAAACCTGTCTTCAGTTGCTGCCATGCTGGGCTTTATCTGTGACATTACTTTATTTGGATTTGTTAGGCTCAGGCAAATAAAAAGCATCTCCAGATTTATGACTTATCTCAGTTCTCTCTAAGCAATGAGACCCCAATCTGGAGCCCATCCACGCCCATGCCAGACACACAGGCACACAGACTTTTTCCAAACTTGGCAACAAGAGAAGAGATTCTGGAAAGATTTTGGGGAAAGGCTGCAGTTTTCTTGTCATCCATGCCATCTCTCCACCAGTTTCATAACACGTTCTGCTGGCCTTACAGACCTTGTCAGAATATTTGCTTATAATATGCACTAATATTAAAGTCTGTATGCATCATACAGAGTTACCCTGCTTGATTAGTCTGTAGGAGGCTGTACTTCCTGTGATTTGAACATCTCATTACTGTTCACCGTACTGATGATGACTTTGGTTTGTCTTTGTTGATCTTCAAGCCGAGAACCAGAAAAGATTACAAGATCTACTTGTACTGCTAATTGTACCCACAGTAAGGGCTCTAATGAGCTGGCTGCCCAGGTGTACATAGACCGACTCCTTACATACACATTGACAACAACTAGGACCTTGCTAAGAAATCCTAGGGTTATAGAGGGGTGAAGCAGAAGAACCTCATCGTGATAAAGATCAAGTCCCAACAGCAATTTTAAATGCATGCTCTGTATCAAATACTTCGCAATACCTGCACTGCTAACAGCGACGGCTGCAGAACAGCTGCATATGTGTAAAATATTATTCTAGTTACACTATAACAACAGATTTTTAAATGGTGATGAAAATATTTTTCGTTCAAATCCAGAACATGGCAGAGCCCACTCTTTTCTTTTAGAACCAGAAAATTTAGCTGGAACAGCTGAAAGATTCAAGCGTGCAGTCCCTCAGAAGACTGGCCCGGGAAAACACACAGGAAGGATACATGAAGAGGAGGGGCAGCACAGAAGTGCGTGGGACCATCTGACTACTGGCAGGACTGAGGCGTACGCTGCGATTTCACTCACTCACAATTCTTTATGTACCTCTAAAAATGGGAAGTGAGCAGCCAGCATTGACTTCCGATTTTCTTCTTTTAATGGGCACTGAGGATACTTCCTGAATAAAAACGTTAGGTCGCTGACTTCTGCCCTACATGAAAATTGAGTTCTCCTCTTCTTCGGGAGGTAAATCTAAGAGATTACACAGTGACCTGAGCAATTTACACATAAATGAAGCACCACTGATTTTAGCACCACAGGGATCTGTCCTTGGAAGAGAAGAATTCTGGATGCTGGGTGGACTTGGCAAGACAGAGAAGAGCTTTGGTGCCCAGTCGTCTGCTTTGTTATCACTGAAGCAATGCTGTCAGGGCTACTCCAGATACTACACCAAACCTAGAATTATTAATCTTTTCCTCAATAAAGTTGGGTACTTTATTGCAATATTAAAGGTTGTAATGAGTTAATAATGCTTATTAGCCTGACACTTCAGCCTGGCAGCCTTGCTGAAGAATAGCTTTTATAGACAAAGGAGTTTTGCTTCCTCCTTCTCATGAGTTATTCCTGCTTACTATCCGTGTTTCATCAAGGCAATCATCACAAGTACACCTGAAGCTATGTACTTATGTAAGTAAGCCCATCAAGAAAAAGCAAATGGCTTCTTTGGTTTTATTCTTCTTGGCTTGGAAAAACAGAAAGGGTAGCCTTTCCTAAAATTCTGTCTGGCTGCATTCAGGTCTTTTCAATCCCAAAAGGCATACATTTTGACATGCACAGTACAAAGAGTGGCCTTAGAACTTAATTACGGGATTCCTGAACATCTTCTGTTTGGAATTTACTGTCATTTAAGACTAGATGAATATCAGAGAGAAACAGACTCACCTAAGGTTGAGGACAACGCAGCTTGCTTAGCAATTTGTTCTGATAGTATATTATTATAAAAGATTACGGATTCCTGATTCATAGAAGAGGGGGAAGAGCCCATGACAGAAAGTGACAGGATCTCCCAGGTCTGCAGCATAATCCAGTGTTTACCTTTATCCCTTGGTATGATCACAAACACTTCTCCAACTTAAAATATTCAGAGAGAGGAGCTCCTGCTTTAATAATTTCCTCCAGGATTTCAAATCCTTTTTTCTCAGCCATGTGCTTTCCCAGTGACAGCTGGGTCAGGACCGCTGACATCGGCGCCAGCTGAGAAATATGGGAGTTAAAAGTAAGGGCTGAAGTACACACTTTGCAGGTGAATTAAATGCAGGCAGTGACACTGCCACTGCCACCACGGGGACTGCTGGATGCACCTTTGGAAAAGGTCCTGCAGGCCTTCTCCTGCCACATGAGACGAGGAGCCAAAGGCTTCCGTAGCTCAGGGTTCAAAAGGGGAACTGCTGAAAGGGAATCAGCTTCTCACCTTTACAGGGGGGCACGGTTTAAACAACTTTTCTTCTCCATTTATTGCATTTTCTCTGATCAAGAAACACAGTTACATTGCTTATCATTCATTGTTCTCACTGATGATCCTCTTGGGAGGTGACACCAATATCACAGGAACCTGGTAGAAAGGCACGTGACATGCCAGCAGCACCTGCTTCCTCTAATCCCTCCATCAGTTGTTGTACTTCTATTGCAACCTAACTCATCACCATCTGCAGTAGTGTGTACGCACTGAATTCAGGAAGGATTCACTATGTTCAAAACCATTGATAAGCTGAGTGTTAAGTCTATTCGCATGACGTGTCTACAAAACATGAAACACAGCTAGCAGCTAACTGGTGATGTCCTCATTGAAACACTAGAATGATGTGTATAATCATATTAAAAATGATTATCATATGAAAATGAAAAAATTAATACGAGAGAAAATACTAGGGACCTGGTAGATATAGAGTTCAAGATACTTTGTGTAAAATCAGAAAGCAGTGCCTATTTAGTGAAAGCATAGATTCAATCATTTTACAAGTGACAATATGGAGCTAGATTGACAAGCGTGTCTCTGTCAGCCTAAGGAAAGCCTACCTTGACTAGCTGGTATTTGGCTTCCATGTCATGAAAACTTTCCATAGATTAAACCCTATGTCAAGCAGAAACAATTTATTGCTAAATATCTCAGAAAAGAGCATGGAAGATAAAGCGAAACTCTTCTTCCAGGAAAGGGTGTTTCATCACTTAAGTTTATGCTACGTTTTCCCATTCAAACTGTAATCACACACACTGGACCTTCTAGGTGAGATTCATTCATGCAAAAGGTACTACACAAGCTGCTGTTAACACCAGCCTAGAGACAGCCACCACAGAGAATGTGAAGAAAACAAAACACAGGAATACCTACCAAATGCAATCAGCACCAGTGTGTAAGTAGTCAATGTATGGAAGGTGATTTTGGTCTCGAGACCAGCATGAGGTAGAAAAGACCATGCCAATATTTAGCCAAGGAATTGTCACTCCTAAAACAAAGAGATTAAAAATGAGCTTTGATTAACTGCAGTTTCTAATTAAAAGACAGTTTGAGAGGGAATTTCAATTGAAAATGTTGTTCTACCCGCGAGCCGACCCTTAAGTTTTAAGTCTTCCTAACAGAGTGAACAATTCACAGAGAATTTAACGAATTCAGCATTTTCCACTAACAAAATATCTACCAGCACATTACGGTGCCCTTGAACATATTTGTTTTCTAATAGCTGTAAAAGATCTTGATTCTTTAGAGAATTTACAAATACCCATAATTCAAGCTCAATGCCATTAATCAGAGGAGGTTGCTTCATGTTGTCAAGTGTACATGTACTTGTAAACAGGTATCCTGTTTCCCGGCTGGCTTGTTCAGACTCAACACCTGCACAGAAGACTGAATTATGCTTTCAGCTAATGTTTCTACCAGTAAATTGCAATTGCACGTACGCAGCTGGAGCACTTGTGACAATTCATCTAGAAAACTTGTGTGCTGCTGCCTTGTCTGTAGTCCAGCGCTACAGACTAGGTTTGCTAGTAAGGAAGTTGCATGGCCCTGTCCTTTATCACCCTGACACAAAGCAAGAACACCGATGTACTGGCAACAACAGAAAGGGATACTGCAAGTACAACTGGTTCCTCCCAGGTATAAGGTCTCAACTATTCATTAATTCTTTATCGACACACCTGCCTTCATGACTTTAAATGCCTCCTGCTACATACAACTGCGTGTCTACCCAGTCAGCTGGTGAACAGAGGGGCCAGAAAGAGGGAGAAGAGTTTGGTGACTACACCACCACATTTAGAGGACGCTCACACCTGCTAGAGACATAAAAAAAGAGACTTGCTTACCAGGCACAGCACCAAGATGTCGCAGGATGGATCCTGTATTATTAGGAAGGACTGTGAGGTTCCACCCATGCCTGTTTGAGGGGTGACACAGAGGCAGTCACATGTCAGTGCACGTTCCCGGTGCCAACATCCCCAGCACCAAGCTGCCCCGCCAGCCTCGCACCCCCACCTCCACTCAGCACAATGGGGCAGCTGGCGCAAGTCGACAATGCAGGTGGATTTGGTGATCTTACCTTGAAAATGGTTCAGATTTTCCCACGGGAAAGCCGCTCCCATGAGTGTTAGTATCTACTTTTCCACAATGCACTGCTACGTGGCAATCTTTCTGTTCCACTATCCGCCAATATTCTTGCTGTGGTAAGAGAAAGCAGTAATGCATTTTTAATTCACTGAACAACGTTTCTGTCATTAAAATATAAACCCCAGAAATTTACAGGGCTTTCATGACCTCAGTGTAATTCAAAATAAAACATGCTTAAAAATAAGAAGATAAGTACTTAAAAATAACAATGAATTGGAAAGACAGAACTTAGATCCTCTTGGCTCCTGTGCTTCAGCACATGACAGACTAAGACTTCTTTCTCTCCCTCAGTTCATCAACACCTTTATTAAAACTATCAAAAAAACTTAAAAGGAAGAATCAGTACCATGTCTATCTAACCATTTATTTTTGTCCCACACTAGACAGCTTTAAACTGCTTATGGAGTTACTGAATGCTCATACTGAATGCTCATACTCAATCCCCTGAAACAAAAACTGTTACCACCCCTTGTGTTAGCCTCACCTCTACTTCAGCTACCGTAGGCTCCTTTGTGAAGCACATGTTCATGATGTTCCTTGCTGTTCGGTAGAATGTTGTTAAAGAAACAGACCTACCCTGTGGAAAAATAAAATAAAATTAAAAGTGAAAATAAAAAACTGTGTCTCCATTCCCCCTGGCCTCACTCTTTTCCTTACATGCTCAATCCCAGCTCACCATAGGGTGAAAAAGGACGTCGTCTTCAGAACATGTGTGGGTCTAAAGCTCATTTCTTATCTGAGGGCAAAATACCTAAAAATGTACAGATGTTTAATCACATCGACTCACCAAACCAACTGCATGTTCCCAGAAGGCCACATAGGCTGCTTTGTCCAGCACAACACTCTGTGTTTGATAAATACAGAAGACAGACATGGCCCAGCTTTCTGTGACAGACTGCAAAGGACCCAGTAGGCAGCCCTGCCTACATTTTACAATCAAATCCAATACGTGATCAAAGGACCATGTGGCTACGCTCTCTACATACAGAGAAACAGTTGAAAAAGACTTAGGAAATTCACAGAAATGTTCAGCATCAAACTAGTATTGTATGTGATGGAAGGGGGTCACAAAAAGTAGAGTTTACCAAGATTACTGTAATCACCTGCTTACAAAAACTAGTTATGCTCAATTCTGTAAAAGCAGTGCAAATGCAAGGAGCCAGGACCTGTTATTACAAGGCTGAGAAAAGTAAAACAGTAAAATTGCCAAATGAGCACGCTCTTTCTTGGCACTGCTGCAGGAGCTGTACGAGAAGAGGATCCGACTTGGTTTTCTGCTTGAGCTATACCTAAGTTTCTGGATATCTGCTTTCACACATAACTATAATACCAGCTGCTTTGGTGAGCATCCTCTGAAGGCAGGAGCATAAGAACCCACTTGCTCCTTTCAGCCCAGACATACTGGTATGCCCAAAGAGTGACACCCCTATCACCTTCTCTGCTCCAGGGCAGAAGAAACATCCTGGGAAGCTGTGAGCCACGAGAGCTGGCAGGTGCCACACTAGCCACTGTGGCCATACTGGTTTGCAGCCACTGCTGCAGGAAGAGACTGGTATTGCTCTGCAAACATGAAGTTGAAAATATCTTTGTCCCCTCACCAGATCTAACGGTCCTTCCTCGAACTCCCATCGTGTCCACTAGTTGCCCATCTGAGGAACCACAGACTTAAAGGAACGTTTTATTACTTGGACTATTACGTTTCTAGTTTTCCAACTATGAAACAGATCTGCCAAACCACCTCTGTCTTTTTTTGTGTTTAATTTATTTAAGAACTATGCCCAAGAGTAAACTAGAAACAACTATACAAGCAGCTTTTCCCCCAGAGGCCAAGTCTATCACTTTGACATGCTCCTACGGTTGTAACATTGTCACTTTTTTAATTGAATGCAGCGTAATTAGCTGTAACAAAAAAGTTTGTGAAATGCCCAGGGCTTGGGGCCCTCTGATTCCCATAAACTTCAGAGTTGGATGCTCTGTGATACAATAAGCTATTTCCTTCATCTTTTAATGCCCTCATGAATCATTTATTGAGGCAGCCTTTTACAACAAAACCTCTCGTAAAATGCAGGGCCCGCACCAACAGCCGTCACACTTAAGCATGGACTTCACCACTTGCAAACCAACACAAGCTCTGCAGCAGCTTCCTCGTTTCAGTTACTTGCTTCTTCCTCTCATCTTACACAGAAAAACAAGCATAAGGACTCGTCTTCCAAGATTAACCGTGTCTTTCCATTTTTTTCAGATATGTGGCAAAAAAGAAAAAAAGTGCAAAAATTGAACAGTTTAGCCCTTAAACATTGCATACACCCATTTGTTCCTCTATCAAGAATTTGGTATTTTTTCAGTCTCCTAAAAGTTGTAACACAAAGTAAACAACTGAGGGGGTTTTGTTATCTGTGTTTTGTTGGTTTGGCGTTGGGCTTTTTTTTTTTTTAATCTGACGGATCTCGTAACATTTTCTAATGCCAACTCAGAAAATAATTTAAAATGCTGTAATGGAGCATTTTAACCTGAACACAAAATGAATTGCTGAAGAGTAAAATACCCTTTTCGAAGCTCTCACAAATGTCTCAACAGTTCAACAACTACAAGCTTCAAGCTACTAAGCACAGTTTCTGTTTCGGCGACAATACAACAGAGGAAGGTTTAAGGGACAAAATTTCCTATTTCCCATTCTAATTCTCCATGGCCTCTGTGGCAGCCACGAGAGCCAACCCAGAGCATCACCACCACCACCAAGCCTGCAGGGAAGTCATGGAAAAGGACACTGCAACACTATGTATGTTAAAGACGTTAAAGCAACCACAGAAGTGAGCAGAAAACAGAGATTTCACAACAGTCACAGGAAGGAAGGAGGGACTCCCGTTAAGCAGAATCTGAAAATGCCAAGTCCCCGGCTGAAGAGAGCTCAGCATGGGATTTCCACCAGTTTCATGTGAGGGCTGGCAAAACTTGCATTGGTGATTTCTTCGGTGTGTCCCTCTTAACAGGTTTGCTAATAAGCCTTCAGTTTGTTCTGTATGGAAATAAATGCTGTTTTCGGGCAGTTCCAGTACAGATTTTTAAAATATTTTCAGAGCTAAAGCTGGGGAAAGAAGAGAAGAGTGAAAATCTTGCAAGCAGATCCTTCTTTGATGACAGCAGTCTCCTTCACATACTTAAAAACGACGACATTTTATTAGTCAGGTAGAAAAGCCATACATTTTAGAGCAAAGAAAGCAAGCGCAGCAGCCTGCAGCACACACTTAAAAGCACAGCAGGCCTTACAGTCTGGAAAGGAGCAACAGAGAATAATTTGGGAGCCCTGGAAGAAAGTCAGCCAAACACAAAGGTGATTTACTCTAACCTTGACATGCGATATGGTGGTAACTGCTCCTGGATGTGACTGGATGCCTCTTTCTAAAAACATGTTTCAGCTCAAGCACGTGCTGACTGCAGAAATTACCGCACGAAATCCCAAATACATGGCCTCTTCATGGTGTGAAGCATAGAATTTATGGCCTGAACTGGACTACAGCCATATGATTATGATGTTCTCCTCCAGCCCTCAAGCTATTGATCTGGGCATTTATCAAAGGGGTGGGTGTTTTTTTTTGTTTTGCATGTGATTTTTATTTTTAATTAGAATTAGCAATATGCTTTAGAAAAGAACCATTACAAAACTATCATCTGTGGAAACTGTAACATGATGACATGTTCTGTTAAACAAACTTCAGATTTTCTCAGAAATATGTTAATAGGTAAAGAACACTCCCCCCTCTGCAGACACACACACAGATGCATACCATCATTCAAGAAAAACAGAAAATGCAGTATTAAAAGTCTTGTTTCATAAAATGCCATGGATTACCCTCTGCTTAAATCTATACACCAGCACCACCTCACCTCGGTCTTATTAAAAAGCCTACTGATGAACTAGTCATTTTACAAGTCCTGTGGGTTACTCTGGTGCATCAAGATTGTTGCATAATTTCTTATTTCTACGTCTTGAGGCTTGCTCTAAGTGACATAACCTGTTCTTATGCATCAGTCCTCCTACAGGGCTTTCCCCACCAAGTGCTGTGAAAATGAAGTTGCGTGCCTCTCTCTGTGCTCAGACTGAGCAGGCAGCCCCCGTGGGGCACTCTGCAGCAGGGGTCTCTCCAGAAACCCACTGCAGATTTGCTTCCCCCTTTTCGATCCCCCGTCCATCACCTGTGACAGCAGGCCCCAGTCTCTGCACTGCAGATGAGCATTGGGATGGGATTCAAACAGGCAAGCCTCAGTGTCCAGGAAGCTGCCGGCACCATGGCAGACAACCTAAGGCATTGCTTGGGCAGCTTCGTGTGCTGCAGCTGCTTTGGTGGGTGAGGAGAGCACAGGCCTGCAGGCTCGGCAATGCTCATCTCTAACAGCTTCTATGCACAGAACAAAAATATTTCTGCTGGGTATTGCTGGACTCATACAGGGTCTGATGCTGTCGATGCTGTCAGTGCTGCCAGTGCTTTCTGGGCAGCAGCAGCAATTTGGGAGCTCTCAGCCTTTTGGGTAAAGGTCTGGGGCTCAACAGACACAGGCTGGTTACACTAGCTGCACTTTGCTCTCTTGTCTTTTTTCATTTTTTAAGTCTGATTAGGATACTAATCACAAATCCTAACCTTGCTTTTTGAGTTACTTTGTATCTTCTCAACTTTAACTTGGGACCTGCACTGGAAAAGAAGATGGAGGCATTTCCCCACTAAGTTTGAGGTTGTTCATACAGCAGTCAGGGTATGTTGTATCAAATTTTTCATTTAACATCATTAAGCACAGGATATTAAGCACAGAAATGTCACTTCACTATTCACAAATGCTGCTGTCATTAGATAAGCTTCTCTCCAACAGCAGCATGGCAAAGAGATTGCTTTTCAAAGGTGGGATTGAGGCCGGAGTCCCCGAATAAAAGAATTTTTGGGCTGACAAATAATAACGCAAAAGAAATCTGAAGCAAGCTTTTAAAGCTCGTCATGAGCTCATGCAGTCCTTAAATAGCTTAACAATAAGCCACTTTGGGCTATCTGGCTTCATTTCCTGGTGATGGAAGCAAGATTGGAAGGGGAAAAACAGCGTATTCCTTTACTGGGCACAGACACTCGATGCTGTATTTCTCTCAGAGCACAGCTACACAATTCAATGCAACTCAAAATTGCACTGTGAGTTGCAGCACCAAGTCCTGCTCCAGAGTAGGAGATTGCCAAATAAAATACAGTGAAAGAGTCAGCATTCCTTCGTAAATGGATGTACTTCATATGTGGAGGACTAAGTGTCCATGTGACTGTTCGTGCTGAGCAAAATCTGGCACCGCGGATGAAAATATTGTTTGCATTTCAATTTGCCCTTTCTAAATGTAGTAGTATTTCTAGTGATGTTAGTTTTGATGTGGAGTACTACTTCGCTCAACAAGAAACTTGAAAGAAGCAGGAATGTGAAAGCAGAACATTACTTTAAATGTCACTAGAAAATGAAAACATAAACTGTGTCTGCAAGGATAAGGGACAGAGCTATCCAGGGAACCTCTCACAAGGAGACAAAGAGGGGCAGAACCCAGTGCAATCTCATTATGACAGTAACACCTTCCAGCTTTTCCAGACATCCCGCGAGAGCCAGGCAGATCAGGATAAAGCCACCAGACCACCCAGCTGCGATAGCCGCTGGGGGCAATGCAGCCCATCAGCTCTCCCCAGACAGCTGCATTTGCACCCAGATGCCGCCCAGATGACAGCATCATCAGTTCTGCCAAACAAAATTGTCAGAGCCTGCCTCATTACCTTGTATATACACTTGTGTAAGTCGCTAAGAACTCCCTCCTCCTCCTCCTCGTCCTCCTTCGTGGTCTCCTTTTCCTGAGCGAAGAGCCGCCGCCTGCCCGTCTTCAGTGGGACGTCGACTTCTTTTAACTTGTTGCGGAAGCCATTTTTGTGAACCACGCCGTTGATGAGTCCGTTTTTGGGCTCAAACCGGGGCAAGGAATGGAACTTGTAGGCATTCTCCAAATGTCCCTCCAAAGGTCCTTTCCTCTTCTCCAAGATTTCCTTTTCCAGCAAGACCTCCTTCTCCAGTTTCTTGTGCTCCTCTGGGGAGAGGGAGTCGTAGGAGAGCAAGTACTGGCAGTAGGCTTCTTGCAGCTTGGCCAGCCTGTCCTGTGCAGTTTTGGGGATGCGCAACATGTCTGCCAGCTTGTTCCATTTCTTGAGGTCAGTCACTTGCTGCATCCCCCCCATCTCGTTGATCAGCTGGACAAAGCAGGCCAGGTCGAGCTCGCAGCCTCCTGGGGTCCGCATGTGCCGGGCAGCAGAGAAGGGGAAAGGGAAACACAGGAGCAGGTTAGGAAAGCTGCAGGCAGCTCCCATCAAGCACGCTACCAGGCTGGGCCCATATGGGACATACCACCCATACAGCTCTGGTCACCTGGGCACCAGAGCGGGATTGTCCCTATCTAATACGCCTCCTGCTAAAGACAGGCGTGCACCATTACTTTGCTAGATTAATTCATTCAGCAGATCATATTTTGCTATTTGCAATAGCCTTCCCTATGGTTAAATTTGCTCTCCTCCTTGAGTTTCATTCCCTTCTCTTCTCAGAGCACCCCCAGCTGTCTCCTGACATGCATCTTTCCCCTGGTCATTATCCAGCGGTCAGGGATATGAGAGTTGCCCATCTCTTTTAAAGCCCACACACTGCCACCCTCCCCTCGCCCACCACCAGTTCCATGTCTGGTTTATACCAGGAGGAAGCAAGACATGTCAAGATGGGTACTGGCAATTAAAAAAACAAGTGCCTATGCTTTCTGGAGGTGAAACATCAATTATCCAATGTCTGCACAACACTTTGAATACAGCTAGTATTTAAAAGGAGCACAGTAACATCATTAATTTCACCACAGGTAGAAAAATCCTTTAAAAAACCCAAGGGAAGCCGGGGGTTGGTGCCTGCAACTGCATAAAAACGTGCCAGACACATTCTTCTTCTAGTTTGAGGCCATCCATATTTTATACTCCATTATGTTTTTGTATATTTTTTAAGATGACTAGCACATTTCACACTCCAGCCAAAAAAATAAAAATGGAGGATTATACAAACTGCAGTGTAAAAAGCAGCCAAATGGATGAGGAACAATAAAAGAAACATCATAAATACACTCAAAGCACAGAAATAAATCATCAGTAGAAAGAGTGAAGAAATAGACCAAAGACCACCTACAATTCAACAGGGCACTGCTGAAGGAAAAAAAGAATTAATACAAAACTTGTGTCAACATTGCTGCCACCACATCGTCTCTCCTTCCCCTTTTTCTTTCAGAAAAGTAAAAAAATCATTATGCCATAGCCATTTCAGAGCACTTAGAAATGTATTATACAACAGAGAAGTGCAAGAAGTAGCGTTATGGTAAATATTTACTGTCAGATGCACAGCTACAGCACCAGTCATACCATCGTGCTTGCTACTGCAAGCAGTCTTTCTTCAAACTAACCTGTGCTGCATCTCATATACTTCATATCTTATCTCAATTTTCCTTCTTCCTTCTGCTTTCCCCTCTTCCACCACTTGCGCCAATCCAGTGCGGAAGGAGGCTCAGCAGTGTAAACCTGTGTGCAACATTTTGGGATGACAACGGCTGCGACCAAGGCAGAGCTGCACCAGAGGCTGCTCGCTAATGTTGCCTGTGCAGTGCTGGGCAAAGGTGTGAAAAGAGGGGAAAGGTTTTTGGCTGTGGTCAAAAACAAGGGTAAGGCTTTAAAGAGTATATGACATGAGTGGAGGCGGGGCTACAGGGCAGCAGATTTATCCAGTTTAGTAATTTGGGGGGAGGGGGAGGTGTCAAAATGTTTAAGTCTTGAAGCTGAGAAGAGGCCAACACCATTGGAAAAAAACCTACAAATTTCAAAGGTTTTCATTCTTTCCTCTTTAATCTTCCCTATAAAATGAGTTTCAAGCTGGCCTTTATTACAGGCTGTTAACTTTTTTGGTCCCGTGTTTTTTATGCAGAGTTCACAAATAAGCTGAAGGCATAATTTAAGATGGTTTTCCATCCCAATAGATTCAGCGACCTACATAAAGTTGAGTAACATACTACTAACTTCGAAAAAAGTGTGGTCCACGCTTAAAATTGTATGTGTTGTCCAGTGGGACAAATAGTGCACACCCAGCTTAAGGTCCTAGTTTCAACACTGTTTATAAGCTATTTAAGAAATGTGATTTTCTCCTGCATCATGGAATGGTCCCTCATAATCACTCCACAATATCAGAGCTAGAGTAGCACATCATTCACCCAGAGCCTTGCATATCTGGCAGATCCTCCATAGGGCCAGCTACAGCTAAGGTTTACAAAATGGTCTCAATTATAATTCCATTTCACACAGTCATAACTTTTGGAAGCCTTTATATCTCAGGCTGATGTTTTCCAGGATTGACCTAAACATGTTGCTTCAACTTTTCTTGAAAGGCAGAAGAAAAAAAAAAAAAAAAAAAAAAAAAAAAAGGTTTTAACCCCATTTCTAAGCACCTACAGCAAAATGGCTTAAATAGAAGACCTAGCACATGTTATGCAAAAATAGTGTCTGGCTACTTTTTTATAATTGTCTTAATTTCACTAAGTTAGGAATACTTTTAAATTGCCTAGTGAGCAAGCTCATTTAAAAAAAAAAAAAAATAAAAATCTTCAGGTATGCATTTAATACCAAACACTGGGATTACACAAATTGTTGGCAAAACTCCCACTTACTTCAATGGAAATGTGATCTGGCCCTGAAAGGAGGGATATGTAGGCATGTCAACTTAAATAAGTGCATTTATCACCACAGATAATTTTATATTTTTCCTGCTGGAACCAACAGATTTCTCATCTTTGTACACTGATGATCTCCAGCTTCTTTTCTCCATTTTGTTTTTAATTTTAAACACAAGATAGGTAGGAAATTAAATGCAGAAAGGATACATAGGATGCAAATTTTGTAAGAGACTACTGTTTGCTCCACTTATATAGCACCCAGCAGAATAGAATCCTTGCCTATTAATTAGGCTCTTAGGTGCTTAAATAATACAAATAATTAACAGTAATGCCATCTTAGTGCCGAGTTAAGGTATTTCATTAAAAAGTTAACATTGTTCCACGAGCGTTAATCGAGCTGTCTTGCACATTTTCTTCTCTCTCTTACCAATGTAAATTTAATTCATTATTCTTCTCTATTAGCATACAACCATTGCATACATTAGGCATACAAAATGTTCACTTATTGCTGCTTGAGTGATTTTAATTTTCAGATTTCCTTGAACGTTTTTGCACGGCTATTGCAACAGAGCGCTAACCCTCATTCCTTCCCCTTAGATTCTGTCGTTTTTCTCAAATTCCTGTCCTGCATTGGTTCACCATAAACTCTGCAATCTCTTTGCTTTTACGCATTTTCACTCACTTACCATATGTGTTATAAAATAAAGTTAGGAAACAATGGAGTAGGGGGGTGAAATGTTGCGAACAATTTAAACAGAAAAGTGTGTCCTTTAATCCAAGTAGTGTTGATAGCTGCCTCTGATCGGATAATGCCTCAAAGGCAAAACTCTAGCCTCAGGTTGCAACATGCAGGTCCTGTGAGCTCTGACTCAAAACACTTCAAAAACAAAGGGGAGGGCTAACAAAAATTAAAAACACAAGTTTGTTACTATGTCGTGGCTGCAAAGGCAGTAGACATGGAGGTGGCTCATTCAATATTTCATTTGTATGCTGCTGTTGTCATGTTTTTACAAACTATTGTCACATTTTTGTCACGTGTCATATTTGACAGCAGACCATAAAACAAGAATTCTGTTAAATAAGTGATTCTCACTCAGGCATTAGCCCTGGCAGACACCTGCTGGGAGAAATAATGAAACCTCCATTTTGCAATCAACCACATTTTACTGCCTATTCTTGACACTTAATGGTTGTTAAATGTCAGCAGGTCACTGCAAATTTGTGATTTTAAGTGTCTGAGTACCCAAATAGAAGTCAGTTCCAAGAGATTTTCTTTCCCCCTTGGTTAAATGCTTTTAAAGGAAGAGGAAAAACATATTTATATTCAAGCTTGGCAGCATTGCAACCTGTTTGGAAAACATCTTTGGAAAGGTCCGAAAAATATTCCAAGGCAACACGTAAACTGAGGCTATCAATATCTGTAGTCGTACTACCTACAAAAATAAACAGCAGGGAAAGGAGAAGATCTGAAATCTAGAGACCAAGACCCCACGTAGCATTTTTTTCCCTGGGTGAAATAAAGAGTTGGCAGGAGGAAGGTGGCGATATAAAGTCTCCTGGGAAAGCTCTCCGACAATCTACCTCCATCGTGCCTGACTGATGATGAATTAAGAGAGAGATCCAGTGCTCTGCAGCGTTAATCGAACAGGGGTTTGGTTAAGCATAAAGGCAAACTGAGCATAAAGTTGCATACGGATGCTAACAAGCAGCGGCAAAAGGCCAATGAAACCACAGCCCTTACCTATGAGTGGGAGTTCGTCCATGGTAATGCCCTGAGATTTGAGGTGCTTCTTGATACAGGCCAGCCGCTGCACGTTGGGTCCCCAGCGCCTGCCTAGCTTGTGTATGTGCTGAATCTGTGTCACAAACCGCATTTCATCATTTAGCTTGCACTCAGGTCTCCAGTCTGGAGGAGGAATCACCCTGCACATCCCATACTTCTCTACCTGAGCTCGGACTGACTCAATGTATATCAGTGGGTCATGAAATTCCTTGGTGGAGGGCCTAAGGATGGGAATCTCCCCCAGCATCCCCCACCCAGACTTACTACTGCCCTTTTCGTGCTTTCCCATTGAGTCTTGTGGCTTGTGCAAGGACTCCGCTTGAGAGGTAGAACGATTTTCACAGGAGGCATTTTCAGTTTTGCCATGTGCTTGTTTCCCTGGCGTACTCTTTCCAGCAGTGGCTCTTTTCGGCCTATTTCTTTCCAAACTCTTCTCTGGCACTTCCTTTTTAAGGTGTCCATTCAGCAAAGGCTTTTCTACGGCTGCCTTTTTGCTGGCAGCTTCTGCCAAGTTGACGGCCCCTTTCATTCTCTTGGTGGGCGACTGTATTTTGTCTATGTGATTCATCTCTTCCAGCCTCCTCTTCGAATTGCGCAGACCCTCCCTTAACTGTCTCCCCACCTCCTTAGTGCATGTCTTTTGGTTCAACTTGCCATTGACTTTTACACCATTAACAGCGGTATTGTTAGACTTGGATGCTCCAAGGGATAGCACCTGTTTGCGGGTTTTTGCATTGCTACTTTCTATTTTCCCTGAGATTGTGTGGTTGACAGGTGAACTGGGTTTGTGGTGATTTAGTTTGGTTTCCTTGACCAGTTCTTTCTTGGCTTTGGTGTATGTGACAGTTCCCTTTGTCACTGTTGCAGTGTACTTCACAGTTTTGGACGGTGAAGGTCTGACTTCTCTCATCTTTTTGGCACTGGCTGCATTTGCACTCGGAGATGACATTCGAGTGATCCCGTTGACTTTAGAAACCTGCAATGCCAGGAGTGTTGCAGGGGGAGCAGAAGGAAGGAAACAGAAAACAGAAAAATAAATTAATAATGTTACCACTCAGCCACAGCATCCCAGTCACTGGACAACCATATTCTGCAGTCCTGACTCCTGGCCCCTTCATAAAATATTCATATAATTGTTTTTGCCCAGGCTAGAGGAGGGACTGGGCATGTATAATAAACAAATAAAATAGAAATATTTTTTAAAAAAATGAACTAAAAAGTCCCCAGAAAGCCAGTCTTGCTTTCAGAGGGTACAAAGCCTCTGGTGTTAATAAGGGTGAGATCCCTTGCTTGCACTGCCCCCTTCCTTGTCTACCAGAAGGTTATGGTGTCACAAAACACAGCTAGTCTGATTTACAAACTAATACTTTCATTATCTCCTTTTCTGGCCGTCAGACACTATCCCTCTCCCACCCATCTTCCCTTAAGTGCACACACAGTTTAATACTTCTCAGCAGACAAACTAGACAGTGTATACTACCTACTCTAACAGGAATGGGCACATTTTGCAAAAAAACACACACTAAGATGCAAACCAACCTCCTGTCTGTAAACACACACATATAAAAAAAAGAGATATTGAACACATTATGCACCCATCAGATCAGGACAGCCATGAAGGATCCAGTCTGCCATACATATTAAATCTTGGGAGGCATCTTGTTGCTGAAGCAATTAATTTGAAATAAAAATGTATACAGTAGTTCAATGCACTATTTTTTTTAAGTTTGATATCTGGGCAGTTTTGCTGACATACATTTTATTACATCATATTCATCACTAATGTGTCATTGTAACCTAGAGTTGCTGGACTCCACTGCATTCTGTTAGGCACTTAAACCCAGCTATTAAACTAAAATTTTTATTTTAATTATAAGACAGGTTAAGCACTGAAAGCAACCCTCAGCTTCAAAGGGTATTGGGATGACTCAGCACTGCCAAAGCTAAGCTCCACTACTGAGAAAATGAACCTCAAACAAATTTCAGCATTTAAACAAGTTTAAACATTGTTTTCTCACCTCCTTAAACTACTGCGAGTGCACAAAAACACATCCAAAAATCAGGAATATTGATAAAAGTGCTAAAAGTGAAAGCATACAGTACAATCACCCCTCACCAGTGCTCCCATGAACACCACTATTCCTGCAAAGTTATACTACTTCCCTGTGGGTTTTCAAAATAATTGCCAAATTAGTAAGCATGGCAGCTTCTCTCAAATAAAGGCAAGAGTTGTAGTCACTTATAAAGTAGGGATAAAATGTTATAAAATAGTGATCAAATAGACTGAAAAGATCATGCTATGGTCTTGCATTAAGTGATTTGTGAAAGAGGAACTGGAACCTGGGGATTCTGCATACAAACATACACATACGTGTATACACGCATTTACTGTGTGCATTTTCTCCTCTGTGCTCCAGAAGCTGAAGCAGGAGTAACGCCCTTTTAAAACCCATCCATATTCTTGTCCTTCCTGTGCTTCCAAGCTAGAAACACTTAAGGAAAATCTAGTTAACTGATAACATGAGTTTTTACCTTGAGCTTTCCAAAGACGTACGAGATATCATCCGGAAAGCAAACACTTGCTAACAAAAATGCATTTACCCATTTCCCTTGAAATTTAGGCAGTACTCTGCATTTGAAATGGAGGTCTGGGTTTGACTTCTGCAGAGGTGCTTCACGCCACAGAGCAGACACAAGTAGAGAACTACTGAGACATTGCCTCCTGCCTGCAGCAGGCAGAACAAGCGCTGAACACCCCTGGCTTTATAAATAGCCAGGAACATCGATTACAGATTTCATCTAGACTAATAGAGAAGAATTGATTGAGAACTGGGAGGGGAAGGTAATCTGGGTGACAGTGATCATGAAATGAGTTTTCAGTTCTAAGATGTGACAACAGTACAGAAAGGACAACAGACTTAAAAAACAAACAAAACAAACAAACCGCACACAAAAAAAAACCAACAACAACCTGCAAAAAACCCAAACCAAAGCAATTCCAGCTCAGAGGAGAGGCACAAAGCACAGGTCATTATGCCTGTTCAAAGTTCTCTAATGACTGGAAAATTAGAGAAGAATCACGGTAAAACTTTGAAACGCAAGTATGTGACTAAGGGCAACTATATAGGACCAGCAAAAGCACACGGGGTAAAACGAGAAAGGCCAAGGAGCTAAAGGAACTTCAGTTAGCATGGGACATAAAATGAAACAGAAAAAAAATTATAGAGACTTTAAAAACACAAAGACAACAAAAAACAGCAGAGATAACCACCACACAAGGAAGGAAAACAAATGCAACAGTTTGGCTAAAGTGTTTGTGCTTCTTTTGCATTAGCCTTCACCAAAAGTACCACTGACTGAATACTTACCAGATACATAACCTAAGCAATTTCAGCAAAAGGGCTAGGAAGGCAACCCCAGCAAGTGTACCTAGATGACTTAGGGAATAGCTCTCGGAGAGAAGCGTAGGGCAGGCAGAGTCTACCTAACTTCAAATCCTAAAATCATTCTGGTACGAATCATCAAACAAAAAAGTTTTAAACACACATGATTAAGTAAGATAGTGTTAAAACTCAAAAATATTAACACGCACACACACTACCACCACCCACCCACCCCCCGCAAAAAAACACCTACACATAGTTTTGCCAAACCAGCACAACCAACACTAAGTTAATCATCATCTGACAGAAACCTGGCTGAACAGGCAAAGAAGCACCTCCGCTTTAGTAGGGCTCCAGTCTGTCCCATGTGACATTCCATCAAACAAGCTCCCGAGACACATCCTAGATATAATGACTCTAAAGTGGCTCCATAAGGGACTGAAAAAACTCATCCTCAAGAGGAGTTAATGTCATAGTTCACTGCTATCCTGGGAGGGCACTTCAGGTGACTTTCTGAAGGGACTTGTCTTGGCCTTGGTTCTACCACGTACTTCCATCAGTAACTTGGATTATTGTAAAATTTGCCAGTGACACACACCTGGAGGGGGCTCTGGAGACAAGGTCAAAATCAAAGGTAATCTTGAAGAACTTATTTCAGAACATTTCTACAATAAGAGGAAGTGCTATTTTTAGGAAGGACAAATCAAATACATGTAGGGGAGGAACAACATTCGGGGACCGCTTTGAGCTGCAAAATGCAACGGTGGTACAAAGCACGCAAATCTCTTTCTGAGACCTATTACTAAGAACGCTGAAAACAAGGGACGGGAGCACAGGCTTTTCTACACGGGGCTCGATCCAGCATTGGGCCCACACTGCGAGAAAAATGTAGACAGTGGAGCAAGTCTAAAAGAGCACAAAGTGCTCAGATATTTGGAAAATACAATCATTACTGAAAAGTCACAGGAGATGGGCTTGTTTAGTCTGAAAGAGAAGACTACAGGACAACTCTGTAACAGTCTTCTGATGCACAAGGAGCTCCTCTGAAAAGACAGTAAATGCTCTTTCCACGTTCACTGTGAAAAGGGGGGAAAACCTCTCATTGTCTACAAAGATGATCTGAGGCACAACTAGGAAAACTTTCTAATGAGTAGAAAAGGAAAATGCTGGAAGAAGCTATCAATAGATGTTGTGGAGTCTCCTCTATGGGAGGTTTTCCAGAAGGTTTCAAGGAGGCCATAGCTGTATTACTGTGCTGTCAGATACAGTCAAGACAACACCTCAGAGTGAGCAGTCAGCCTGTATGGAGGTACCTTGTCACTCCAGTCTTCCTATGAATTTTTTTTTTAAGAAGTTGTGACCAGAAGGCTATCTGGGGCACTCCTTCAGCAAGAGGTGGTGACACAGGGCCTGAGAACAAAACACAGTCATGGAGAAAGGCAGGACCCCCATGGTTCCTCCTCTTCAAAGGAAAACATGCTATCAGCACCATCAGCTTTAGGCCAGAATTAAAACTGCCAAGATACAAACCTCTGGAAAACTTAATTAATTAAGAAAACAGCAACTTACCACAACCGTTTAAAGTTGTTAGAATACCTCCAACACAACAAAAGCTTAGATCTCTCAGGGCCAAATCTTGAACTGAACAGGTACATAAGCTTCTGCTATCTAACCTCCAATCCTATATTATAAGCACACTATTTTGAGTTTCTATTCAAACTTAGTGACATTATTCCAATGACAAACAGGTCCTAAACTAGAGAACACTTGGCTTTGAGAATACTACAAAGAATTCTCTTACTTCTTTCTGCTTGCTAACTAAGGAGACCCCAGAAGAAAGAAACACTGTTTCCTCAGGACCATCATCTATCTAGAACAGACACAACACTATGGTTTTTAAATACTTCTCCCTCTCCCCTCCCCAAATACCCACAGGTATCTTGAGTGCTTTCAGAGATGATAGCATAATGTTTAAGATACAGCAGTACTATATAGACCAGAACAGACCACACTTCAAACAGGAATAGGCTGCAACAAATGTCTTCCAGCTGGAAACAAGTGGAACAAAGAACATGGTCATAGCCCACCATCAAAGCAACAGTTGGATTCAGGATTTCACATTGACAAATGTGAAATTCTGGCTGGTCAGTCACCACCTACATGTTCCTGGTCTGTACTTGTCTCTGAGGACCCATCAGATGATTGGAACCAAAAGAAACAAGAAATTGTGGTAGGCATTTTCTTACCTTTCTACTGGTGAAATGTCTCCCCCCAAACCAAACATACACACACAGAGTCAGCCTAAAAAACTGGCCGCACTGCCAGGTGCGCAGGTTCACCAAATGGGGGTCTATGCCACAGCTCCATCCCGAGGCAGTGCTTACACTGAGCACATAAGAAAGAAGTCAATTTAATTCAAATAGTAACAAAGTGATTAACATTAGCCTTACATGACTCAAAGTCTTGAGATAAAGGTGAAACTAGGGATACGAATAAACTTATCTTTGCTTTTCAGCTATCTTCTTAGTTTTGCTGACCTATATTAGTCTTCACACCACTCTTCTCCACTTTACTGAACACTTGGCCTTGCAGTAAAAGACGGTACAACAGATTTTAATTTTTTTTATCATTTTAAAGGCAAATGGGACCAGCACATAGTCTTGCAGCAATGTGTTTGTTGGATTTGAACCGGTCTACATATACACCTCTGCATACCACCTAGGATCCATCCTCCAGATACATACACACGTACACACACAAAATAAAGCCAACAAACAACTTGTTAGATAACAACCACAGTAATAACAGCAACGTTAGCAATACCAACAACAGTTTTGGTCCCAAGCAAATTCAAGTTATGCAACTAATCTTGAATTCATTCACAAAAATACTCTGTGTTGATATGAGTTTTGCAGAGCTAAATTACCATATTAGGCCAAGAGAGGGCCCCATTGAACTACATTTCCTTTGCCCACGACCCCTTTGAAGTAGGGGATTGGGGAAGATAGCAAGGAAGGAAGAAAGAGAGAGGGAACATGTGACAAGTACAAGGGCATACTAGAAAAGGAAAGAAAGAACGAGAGGAAAAAAGAAAATCTTGGGTAATTTCTAGTGTTCTGCCTTTATTTTCTGTAAGACTGAAGAAAACAAAAACACACACATAAATAAACCATGTAAATGCACATGAACGAGGAGCAAAAACATACTGGAAGATGGAAGAACATGTGGCTAGCACCCTGGGCAAACAGCTGCCCTTTTGGAAAATACTGGAAATGTCAACAAAGACTCAGGACAAGGGCAGGAAATTTAGCAATGTCACATAACTGGTAAGTCTAAGGTTTTGCACAAAGCTAAGTCTTTCTGTCAGGCAAAATGGATAATCCACCTTTAATTAGTTACAGACGCATTTTCATTAAAATTGGTAAGAAGGTACTTATGTTACTGTGGGTTGCAGAAGAAAATTTAAATGCCTAAAAAAAAAAAAGTCATAATCTGAATTTACAGACCCCTTATTTTCTGAAGCTTGAGGACCACACTCTGTGAGGTATCTGTGTGGCATGACTGTCGGTTGTACTGCATCACTTTAGAATTTCTCTCCATTTTGCATAGCATGATTGAAAACATGTAATACTCTAAGAAGCAAAACCCACTTGGATCATGGACAAAATTCTTCTACACCTGTCTTTTCCCTTCTCAGAGCTACCTTCACAAGTGACAGCACCTGACTTTCACAAGAATTTTAACTATTGATGCTTTGATGATGCAACTTCAACGCACTTCACACAAGTGTTCCAGAGAGTTAAAATAATTAAGTATGAAGTGCATCCTTACACTTTGGAAAACCTGTTCAACATTAAGAGCTCAGGGCAGAGCATGTCACAGCAAGGACCACAGGATGCTGGTCGTCATAAAAAAGAAAGCTAAAAGGATGCAAAAGAAGGTAGGCATTCAAGCTGATGACTAGATAAGCAGAAATTGCCACAGGGGAATAAAGAATGGAAGTCTTACAGAGGTACAGAGAAATATACTGTAGATAGTTTTGAGGATCTCAAATTTGATTTAGAAGGCAATACAAATCCAGTGGAAGCATTTCAGGAGACGCTGAACACCACAGGGCATGGAAGATTTCCTCAGCAAGGGCACCACTGTTTTTCTTTTTGCCATTTTTAATTTCCAAACCTATGACTGAGAGGTGCCATTTAAGGCCTTGATAGCCCTACAAGACAGCAATTACAGCTACACTGGAATCCAGGCCAGCCTACTTAGAAGAAAAGCCTTCAGATACCAGCAAATAAAAAGACTGTCTTTAACTGGGTTGTTGAGATTTAACCACTGAAAAAAAGAAAAGAATATAAGGCGTAAGTGCAGCAAGCTTTCCTTCTGTACTGCATTGCTCTAGCATACGTACCCTGCTAACCCAGCCCCACACTGAATAAGGACACTGACTGGGGATTTTTGAAATTCTTTTATAAAAAACTTATTTGATAGTTGCTATTTTAGGATCCCTTTGATCCAATCATCAAAAATAGATGGAGACACATCCTGCCCAAATGCCAGTCACAAACACCAAAAAGATTGGTCTGCTAAACGTTCACACGCAAATACAAGTCAGGCTGAGACAAACCTCTTGCTGATTTTTTTTTGCCAGTTTTCAACCAGGTAACATGAAAGTCTGAATTCCTCCCCACCTGGTATGTCCTCTGTGAAGGATGTAATATCCTAGAGCACCTTCTTTATGCATCGAGCAAAACACTTTCCCAGACTCCGAGGTTTGTGTTGCCCACATGCAATACAAGACACCCAAGTGTAACATCAGCTTCTCTACAACGCCAGTGAGCCTCTAAGAGAATCCAAGCAGACCAGCTGTACACAAAGGGAGTTCGTTTTTCCACGTGCTGCCAGCTTTGGCACTGCCAGCAGAGAGGCCAACAAGAGTGCCAGTCAGAAAGGTTTAATAAATAGCAATGTGAACTTTACTCTTTCATATGTATTTTATGCTTTATCATTGTGATTTCCCATGTATGTATCACTTTTCTTTTTTCCTTGTTTCTCTCTTTCTCTCTCTTTCACTGAAAATTAACTCCCTGCTATCTCCAGAGCATGCTTTTAAGGATCACCATGTTCGCCCTACGCCAGGCAGTGGAAAATGGAGCTAGCACCTTAAAAGTCTGCGTTTCCCATGTGTCCACAGTAGAGTGCAATTCATTACCTGTTTCCTTAAGTCCTGAGCCGATCTATGAAGAGTGTGGTGGTTGTTAGCGGTGAGCCCTTTCGTAGAGGAGCCAGTGTTTGTAGTAGGATGATGATTAGCAGCAGCCTGGTCTTTTCGGCTTTCAGCCTTATGTTCGCTGTTCCTCTCCTTCCCTGGTGTGGCCTCTTTGCTTTTGTGTTTCTGAGCAGGTTCTTTCTCCTTCGATGATTTGCTGGACCCATTGAAAACTGAGAAGAGAGAAATACAGGCTATTAAGGAGAAAAAAAAAAAACAAATGTACAAGACCAAAATCTTCATTTAAAACAACCCAACTTTCTCTGCTGTCAGTGTTGGACATTTAGTATCTTCTTATATCTAAAGTAAAATCGATACAGAAATAGAAGCACTATTTTGCATATTTCTTTATATGAACAGATTTACTAAAGTATTTCCTTTGCTTGTTAACACACATTATCTTCAATATCCAAATTAAAACATACAAGGTATATATTACTGTTTTGATTGACCTAAATTTAGACTTATTAGTTTGATTTTTATTTATGACAGTTTTAATTAACTTTTTGCTGTTGCAGTGACAGAATTCTAAACATAACCTAAACAGAGAGAGGAAATTTTTTATATTAATGTAAAAGAAAAGAAATGTTCCACGAAAAAGCATGTTTTGTTTTCATCAATATCCAAACTGCTGAATCAAACTGACAGTAGTGTGCCAGTAGCAGACAAGCTGCAAATAGGAAGAGGTACTCCTGCAAAGAAACGAAAATACTAAAACCATTTTGGAACATGGCATATAAAGTAATGCTGGGACCTATGCTGAGTGTCCTAGCCTTCTGCTGAAGTGAAGTGGTAAGAAAGCACAGAACAGAAACCATACTTTTTGTACAGTAAATATTATGCAAATGTATACAAGTGTATCTCAGCAAGTTTTGTTCCTGCCCCTCAGCTGAATTTATTTAAGAATAGTCACTGCTCTTTTGTCATCAGGGCAAATGAAAAGCTGAAGCTAAAAAAAACCCCATGTCACATTTCTCCATTGGTTTGTTTGTTAATCAAAAATGTGGTGAATTTATGTCAGCGATGCCCCTCTTCAGTGAAGCAAACCTACGATGCATACCTTTTTATCTAAATTGTGAAGCTTAGCTGTCTCTACAGATGTCCTGTAGTATTACAGCAGCAGCAGTAATAATAGTAATAAAAAACAACCAACAATCCTGCTGGACAGAAGAAGGGCATCTAATCTGCTTTTGAGTAGACACCTACCTTGAAACCTTCCCAACCAGCTATCTACCTTCCCACCACACCTCCAAAAGCCAAAACTCCAGCAAGATATTGACAAATTTGTTATTCAGGTCACTTATATTCAGTCGGTCATAAGTGTTGAAGCAGATTATGTAAAAAATAAAAAATGGCAATTTTTTTTCCTCCTCTCTTCCTTCCCGCCTGCATAAATTGAGTAAGAACGAGAGAAAAGCTGTCGGCAGCGAAGTCACCACAAATTCCCTTGTGGCTCCATCACTCCTGAGCTCAGGAGCAACTGGCTCTGCCCCAGCCAGCCAAGGATTTCTCAGTGATTTCAGTGAAAGTCGTGTAACCTCCATGTCTCATTTCCAGTGATGGAACTGATAATAATTGCCAACCCCTCTCGGGGAGTTCACGACAATACATTTGTCCTCCTTTGTAAGGAGTTCTCACATCAGATGGAAGGCGCTACAGATGCACGAAGCATGACTATTTATTTTTAATAAGACATAGCACACACAACCGATGGCAGCTTTGTTAATATGTATTTCATCACTGCGAGTGATATATTCCTTCGGAGGGAACAAATTGTATATACTGATCTGCTCATATGGAAACGTTAAGTCAGAGAGATTAGTTTTCTAATTCAGTTGCCACTTTATAAACCGAAAATTACTAAAACAGAAAACAGAGCCAAAAAGCCAAATTGTGCACTTTTATGGTTCACAAAAAAAACCCTCAACCCAGTGAACGTGAGACAAGGTATATTTTATATGCAACAGCTCATTAATTTTAAGTGTCGTGGGAACCCTGCCAGTTTTACCCTCTGAGTAATTATCTTTTGTCTTAATTTGTAGGATTCTTAAAAGGGGAAAGAGAAATGGGAGAGAAAAAATGTTCAGTCTCACAGGAGAAGCTTACAAAGCTTAAAGCCTGAAAACACAATAAAAAGGGAGAGGTGTATATGCAAAACAGTCCTAGTCAAGCTGCTTCTAGTTAAACAGTAGATGGTATCAGTTTCTATAAAAATCAGTGTTTATTTCTTACAACACCTAGAATATTGTTATATCCAGCTAGATAGGTATAAAAACCTTTCTGCAATAATAAGTTCTGCAAATGTCATAAACATATTACGTGAACAAGTATCAAAACACTAACTCAATGAATTACGAAACACTATCACAAGCCAAGCATTTGAAGGGGGCGCGGGGAGGGGATGTCATGTCACCCAGATTATGATTTTGATTACATCTGAGTAAAAATTTAGAAGTAAGTTATTTAGACTTAGAGAGCACAATACAGGATTAAACTCTGGCCCAAACAGCTACTAAGACAATTCAGTGAAAAGATGAATTCACCAGGAAAGATGAAAAAGCCCCTCAAGAAATCTTGTTGAGAAATAACTAATAATAAGATTGAAACACCCACTTCTCAAAGGAAAGAAAACTATAAACCCCTCAAAACCCAAAACTCTGCATTAAATATTACTGAGACCAAATCTGATTTAACAATAAAATGACTACTAATTCTTTTGTGTCTTCTTATGCAGCAAATTGCATTCTCCTTCGTGTCTGCCAACTCTTCAGTATTTCTGAGGCATTCGGAAAAGCAGAAAAGGTGTACCTTATGCTTTACTAAGCCCAGATGTAGACACGTCCCAGCTACAATCTCCCATCCTAGAGATAACTCTGACATGCACAATATCCAGTGTTCTGCTCCCTGTTATTTTTTTCCTCGTGAAAGAGTAGCCAATAAAGGTTTTGCCCTTGAAGCAATAATTTCATTAAAAACTAGAAAGACAGAAGAAAGCCCAACCCACATGAGTGGTGAAACTCACATTATTAAAGCAGAAATCTTTTGTAATCTTGAATTATGATTACTTTATGCTATCTTCATCAGCTCTATATTTCTAGAACAGGCTTTAGTTAAAGGTAAGAGCACTACCAACAAATAATTAAAAGTGCAAGTATATTATTAGTGTTCAGGCACTTCAAATAGAATAAATGGATATCCTTTTATCCATATCTGTCTGAATGCTCGTTCTCAAAACGCCACGTCCTCCAAAGCAATTATTATTAAGCTGAAACAATAAGAGTCCCAGAGTGAAATACTTGTGGGTCTTTTGGTTAGCAGTGATGATCAAATGCAAAGAAACTGAACCACTACATTCAAAACTCTCAAGCACTGGGCGATTTTAAACCACTGATATAATTTATTGCAGCAGAGCAAAACCTTATGGCAGGTGTGATCCCCACAGATGCATCACAGTGCTCTCTGCATCAGGGGAACTGGACCCCGGGCACCAATATTCACCCAGGATCCCATACAGGGACTTTGGGGTACCTCATTTGAAACTGTGATAAAGAATCCCTAGGCAAACCAATGCAAACTGTGCAAATTCTGCATGTACTAGGTGCAGCTATAACAATGGCTAAAAAAAAAAATTGATCAAGTAAAGCCATAGATGCTCTCAATTACTCCAGAGTAACTAAGCATTTAGTACAGGAATTTACACTGAAGTGAGCTATAAATATTTACCGTGTTTTCACCAATTTTCTGAAGTATTCCTACAAATGAATTTGCACACAAATATTTTACCGGATATATCCAGCCAACCATTCAGAAGCCACACATACAATAATTGGGCTTTCACTGTGTAAGCAGCAGAATTACTGGGCTGGGTTCAGCCAACAGCTGACTCCATGCGCAAAGCTTTCTCTCCCAAGCCCTCCTAGAGTTTAGTCCTGCACCGGGTACACTTCATACTTAAGATAACAGTGGACTCCGTTGCAGAGACAGCAGAGTACTGACGTATAAACCCTTTCGCTTTATACTAGTGTCTGGAAGATAAATACATTTACCATACATGCACACATATGCCGCATGTTGCAGAGCTCGTGCCGCGTAAAGCAAGTGATTGCACATTCATAAAACTATCCATAACAAAGAGGGAAGATAAGAGTGAAAGGGAGAAGGTTTGTTTTTAGAAGGAGAAAAGGGAGCCTTGCCAATGTTGTGAACCCGAGCCAGCTATTCCAATGCAAACCTCATGTTGTTACATAGATCATGTTTGGGAAGAGATGTAATATTAATCAACTTTCTGGCATTAAGTATCCGTTACTGTACAAAAACATTCTTGTTCTGGCTTTAATTCAGTTTTAAGTCACTGTGAAAACATGTATGTGGCTCTCAAACTGCCTTAAAGGACCCAGGCAATAATTCTTTTCCCCTCCCAGAGGAAATAAAACAATGATCTACTTCCATAGAACAGAGCATTTTAATACTGCCGATTGTTTTCCTTAAGTGCTGGGTATGTTCAGACTTCTACAAACAATTTCCAGAGATAGAAGCTGTCTTATGGAGTCCCCCCAACACGATCTACCTACTTGGGTCAGTGGCAAATGCATACTTCTGGAGAAAAGGACACCATGACATCGTATGAAAACGTGTGGTACCACTGTTTCTGCGCTTCTCCAGCCCTCACCCAACACTATGCAATTTGTCAGTGGACAACTCTGCAACAAAATTTCCATAGCTACAGTAGACAAACAGGAAAACTGTGGCAGATAACACTGAATTTCTTTTTCAAACTACCAATAAAGCAGCTCAAAACCCTACACGTACAGGAATATATTGGGCCACTGTTATTGGTATGAGACACCATGTCACCGTTTGCAAAAATTCAATACCAAGTGTCTCGTCTTAGCACAAATTCATTACTCTCACCTAACCATTATGACACAAACAACATCTAAAGGGTCACTCGCTAAGCAGCAAGTCCATACAAGAAGTGTCTATCTGTTATCACGAGTCTCTCACCAGGATAACAATCCCATTTTTTTGAGCAACTTCCAGCTCCCCTATTCTTCTCCACAGGTCATACATCTAGCTACTGAAAATCCACAAATCCCCAAATGTGTTGTGCCTGATTTGCATATTTAAATATGTAAATTACCACAAAACGGGTAATTTTCATGTTACATATTTTTGCAGAAAAATTAAATGTGCAAAAATGTTTATTGCAACAATTACTGGTTCCATGGTATTTCAACAAAAGGCTGTAAATCATCAAAATAATTGCCTACCCATTAACTATTGTAGCACTGTGCCTGAAATTTTCTCATTCTGCATTTTAGCTGGATGCAAAAAATATTTTTCTTCTAAATGTTCACCTCTCTTCAGGATTAATTTTCACTAAAAAAGATGCACAAGTCTAAGACTCTGCCTTATGTACCCACCCACAAATATCAAATTCAGTTAAAAACAAGACTAAATAAAGAATTGCAACCACAAATTAGAATTTTCTCACAACACACTCAAACAGTAATGTTTGTAAAAGATATGCCATTTAAGCCCAAGATATACAAACACTGCATTGAACTATATCCTGAAATAAGAAAAAAAAAAACCCAAACTATCAACAATCTTTTCCTGCATCATCTTTGTTACTACACATGTAAGGAAATTACTCTGCTAAATTATCCATTGCAAACTGAGAGGTGAAACATTCCTCTGTATTTCTGGTAAGGGAGGAAGACAGCACTAAAGCAGAATATAGTAGTTCTAGTGATTCCTGCTTACTATGCACTACTGCCAGGTCTGTTTTGAAATTTGAGCCCCAAGAAAAAAGGCAGTCTATACAATTTTCTGCCCTGCTCATTTCAGGCAAAAGGCACGCAGAGCAGTTTTCATCTGACCATGTAAACAAAACACAGCACGGACCAGTAACTGTTTCTGACCCAGTAGGTTTTCTAACACACTGGAGCTGGTTTGCTCCAGCTAAGGAAACAAGACTCTCCTTCATTTACTCCTTCGGTTACAAATAATGATGGCTAACTCTGTTTTCCTAAATGTAAATTAGAACTTAATTGTCCATCTCAGGCATCCGAACACAAACATGACATTCCCAGGTATGCTGGCCTAGATGTGCACTCCTCCACCTCTGTGCTGTGCTGGTGTGAGAAACACCTAATCCTGCAACCATCCTTCTTAAGGAAATTAGCCAACCATTCTTAGAGGAACTGTAGCCTGCTGCGTGCACTTTCAAAGCTGTCTACGCAACTGTAACTGTGTACACTGCTCCTCCTGAGGCCCTTTTCCAGTCCACAAGCCTTTTCAAGTAGAGTAACGCCTATCCCTTTTTGCTCTTGTGATGGGACTGATACAACCCAACAACTCCCTGATTGCATCTTCCAGCTCCCTATCCCAGCCTGCCTAACAAAACACTTGGCACCTGCAAACATTTTCCTTCAGGATCCTACAGAGAAAACCTTCCATTGTGCCACAGAATGAAACTAAAGTAGGATTTATTTAGTCATAAGGAATTCAAAGAATTAGTTTTAAAGAAACAGAGACCTAAGCCTACCCTCTTACCTACAACTTGGAATTTCCTCCAAGCAGCAGGGAGATGTAATTTACACTCGGTACCTCCCTGTCCTCCAGGGAAGCGGAGTACAGCTTGCTTGCGGAGAACCTGCTTTCCCTGCACGTCAGCCCACAGCAGCTGATGACTGACACCCTCCTCCTTTTGCATAAGGTCAATTTTCTAATAGATCAATGTCTCTCCATCTCCTCCTCCGTGTTGGCAAGACGCCCTGTAATCCAGGCTGTGGTTGAGAAGTTTCTCCCCACACCTGGCAACTACACTGAGGAAAAAACATATTGTTTAAGCCAATGCTCCTGCCTGGCTTCTTGCACTGAATTCCTTGTGTTCAAAGCCATGTAATAAGTCTCAGATAGACTGATGGTCATTTGAGATGCGTACAAAATGCAAGCTGGAAAATAAGCATATCCATCTGAGCAACACACAGGCATCCCGTGGTTGGGTGTTCTGGATCTAAACACGAAGAATTATGGGGTTCCTGCATCCACACTCAAAAGGGTCAGTAACAGGGCTGCAATCACAAGACAGTCATCCGAACCTCTGCTCTATCTCTGCTGCAATATGCAGCACCACATCATTCCCGGTTTTCCATATGTTAATTTTGAAATTCACCACAAACTTACTTAGAAGGTCTGAAGATAAAAGGGAACTATGTGCTTTAAAAAGATGAAATCCCTGACTGAAACAGCAAGAGGGATTTCTCTATTCCAATTAAAAGTTCATATGGTTTCTTAGCTGGGAAAAAAATCCTTTTGACGTCAGTAGCTATATGAAGACCAAGTGATTCAGTTGATTAGTTTCTGGCCTTTCACCTTTTTAACACTGCTATAAATCCTAACTCAATTAAAATCATTCTGATTAGGACCAAAATCCACATCAAGTTTTAGAAAGCTTCTAAAATCTCCCCCTCCTCAAAAGACATATATAATTAAAAGCACAAACCTCTGCCAATTTTATTGCTGAATTTGTCAGAAAAGTTATCAATGTTATTTTGCATTAGAGGTAAGACTAGATGACCTCCTGGGGTCTTCTCTGACCTGAATTAATCTATGACATGTACTGTGAGATCATACCTTAATCCATAAGCAAGTAAGAACCACTCACACATTTTACTCTATGTTACAAGAAAACAGTTCTCTTGCAAACAAAAACCGAAAGTCTTTAGACAGTATCCTATCTTAGTGAGAATTGTTCATTGTAAGTTTAAGCACACTGAAAAAGACAGTAACGGGAAGAGTTACATGCAGAACATCCCATACGACATGAGATGCCTATCCAGAAGTAATAAAAGTTTCTAACCAAGGCATAAAGCACCACCAAAGACATCCAAGCCTTTATCTGCTGCTAACTTATCCTAACATATGTCAGACCTGGCCTAAACAGATGAAGTTTAATCGTGAGACTATCACTGCCTGCACTAAGTTATTGCATGAAGGAAGGACTTGCACGTTGCTACATATCCCTTTTCCGCACTCCCATGAAAGTGGGGGATAAACATTTCTCCTGCCAAACATTTTACTTTGCTCTTTATAGTTGGATATGTGTGCAGCACATCAGAAGTACTAAGAAAGGAGGCTGAAAAGGCACAGGTAATAATCTGATGTTTTAAATATACCTATGTAAGCAGTAAGGCTGGAAGGCGACAAGTCATTTGAGCTAATTACTTCAATTCATGCAGCAAGCTATGACACGTGTTACATTTGCTGCTTATTCATAATTAGGCGTTTTTGATTGAGTTAGCTGTCCAAAAGGTGGCTCAACAGGCTAGGTTATAACAAATAGTTTGGTGTGCAACCCTAATAATGCCCCATACTGGAGTCAGAAGAGGGTATTGACAAATTACTTTGCCCAGGAAAGTTATTCTGGCCCCCATTTAGCAAAAAGCAATCATTTCACACTGTCTAATGACATTAATCAAGCTCTGAACCTTTGTTGTTGTATGTCATAGCAAATGCTTAGCATTTTCAGGTCCAATGTGCTTGACTACACATTGTATATTAAAAACAAAAGACTTTAATTCATTAAAAGTAGACTCTCACGCTAGATTAAGTTCATTTGCTGCACCCATCCCTGGTTTGCCTTTGTGTGTGGTCTCATTTAAAACAGACATGAACCAGAACCTACTTTATTCACAGGAAATAAAAATACTATTGGCTGTCAACCAAAATAACAGACACTAAAAAATGGGAATACCCTTGGGTAAGGAAATTTTAATTATTAAAAAAAAAAAAAGACAATGACGAAAAAGAAGCAGCTGTCTTCTCTGGGAATTCCTGTTTCATCACCTTTGTCAAAACATCTCACATTGTCTCCTATGTATTTTATAAAGGTCTTCTGCAGATCTATTAAAGCAGCAGCTTCATTTATGCTCACTCTGATCTATATTGATAAAGATTATGAAGCCATTAGATGGCTCATTAACTTTGCCTTTACTTACCCCCAATTAAGATTTCAGGTGTCTCTGGTTTTAAGCTAATTTCAAAGTGGCTGCCATCTGGGACATTCTCAAGGAACACAATCAGCTCCTTTTGTAATGATGTATCACATTTAAAACTCAAAGGCAGCAGTTCTGTTACGTGCAATCTCATTTTCCATATGTAGAGTTTTGTGCATGTTATTTTGGGGTTTTTATTTAGAAATCAATCCAAAGTGCCAAGTGTTGATCCATGGCTTTTACAGCATTAAAGTTTCTGCCCACAGCTGACAGTTGAAATGCTATTAGGCACAACATCCCCTTGTACTTCTCCACAAATCATTCACAAAAAGAGTTTTTGAGCTTGGGTGTGCAATAAAAAAAAACAGATTCAGATGTAGTCATGAAAAATAATTTTGGTATACGTAACAAGGACACCCTTTATAGAAAACTCCCTTTTCAGAATAGATGAGGACCAGCACAGTGAAATAATTGTAATCTACTAATCTCTTCTTCAAAGCAGGGAGTAGCACAAAAGAACCAAAAAAAAAAAAAAAGGCAGGCACAAGTCACAACCATCTCTCAAAAAGTGTGCTGTAGAGACACTTTCCTCTCAGTCCTCCTAGTAAGAGGAGGAGAGCTGAATGGGCAGTCACCAGAAGGAAAGATTTTCATGGTAAACTAATACTGAGGAAGTGAACAGAGAAGCACAGGCTCCATTTTGAAATTATGTCAGGCTGAGAAGGCACAGAATTGTTATGATACAAGAGCTCTTGCTGGAAAAGAGAACCACATCACACAAGACTTCGGCAGTGGAGCATTATAGCACGCTCAGAAAATTTTCAGTGTGGCTTTTAGGTCTTCCATGTCACACTAGGTGATGTTGCAACATACACGGATCCATTTATCAAGACATGGCACAAGGACATCATGACAGAAATACTGTCTAATGAATGCTGCTTTTGTTGATTTGCAAAGAAATAACTGACTTGAAAAAGCTTCTTCGATAAAATCTTTCAATCAACAACATAAATGCAGTATCTTAACCTACTCCAATTGTGGTATCAATTATCGCATGTGAGAAATTAAGTGTTGCCCCTGTCACACATTTTGATAACACTTATATTTAACTTTGATGAAATAAAATCATTCTAGATTAAACATCAATCTCAAAAAAGCCAGAGAGTAACTGTGTGTCTATACATATATACATATGTATGTGTTTGTATGTGTGTATATAACTCCAGTATATATGTGTGTGTGTGTATACATATAAACATAAAAAATTCCAGCCCTGCAGTTATAGTTCTGCCGCAGACAGAGTTCAGACTGTTAGGAGAAACAGGTTAAAACAGAAGCTACTAACTCTACATTTCACTCTGGTTTTCCATTATCGCCTGTATCCCTTTTTCTCTCAGAAGGATGGACAAGGATTAAGCACATTCAGCTCCTAAATGTCTTTACCAGGCCGTGCAGGAGAACAGCACTATTTAGGACCTACCTTGCCCATTAGGTACATGTTTATGCGTTTTTCCTTTCCTGGGGGTTGACTGGCATGATGATGAAGCATTGTTTGTGGCTGTTTTTGTGTCCTCTGTCTCTTCCTCCTCCTCTTCTTCATCCTCATCATCCTGAGAGCTTCCAAAATATACCATGTTGCTGGGCAGGGCTGGAGAACCTGGTCATTATAAAGAAATGGCTCATTAGCATCATTACATTCACATACTGCACTAACCATATTCATCATAACCCACTTTAACGCTGTGCATAGCAAGGGAAGAGGGGGACTCGGAGATGGAAGGTGACACTAGTGCATGACTAACTGGAGGTTTGTTATGTTTGTTTGTTATAAATTAATATTTATTAATTTTTACCAACAGGATACATATGTGCTTGAAAAGCAGGGTCCCCCCGCAAGCACATTCTATTCATACCTTAGACAATCAGTCAGTCTTGCTACAAATGCTAATTAATAGCTTTGAGTATTCAGAAAAGGACTAATGCACATGCTTAATTTCAAACGTGTGCTTAAGTGCCTTACTGAAGTCTTAACACACAAACTAGAAGCTTACTGCTTTCCCAAACAGAAGAAAAAGGAGCATTTTCAAACCTGCACCCCAGTAATATTTTAGGTTATTATTACATTAAAATATTAGTGTTTAAACTTCACAATGCTTTGCAGACCTCTACAGTATTGTACACAATGCTTTGCAGTGTTCTGGTTCAGTTTTAAACAAAGAGAAAAACAAAGCCATTAAGATGCTTAAATTTGCCTAGCAGGTCCCTGGCAAAGGAGAGAAAAGAGTGAAGGTCTCCTGATTCCCAGTGTGCTCCTCCTGAGGACGTTGCTCCTCATCTCTTGCTTACTTCCCATGATGCTCCCCCTAACCTGCCTTGTTTGCGCAAGGGTAAGATTCAACATGCAATTCAGTGAGAGAGAAGTGAGGATTCACAAGCTTAACAACAATACAGTGTTGTGATTTAAATGTAACTCTTGCCCAGAATTATTTTATGTGTGTCCTGCAACAGTGTATAGGTTTCCCTCCACTGCATCAGGACACCACAGGACTCTAGCGATCTAATAACTATTTTTAAATGTACAAATACTGCTGACAACTAATGGACACTTTCCTTTATGCCCGATATTAGTTTCCACGTTAAAATGAGTCTTCTGTCTATCCCCTGGAGGGACAGGTGCCCTAGAAGACTTGTACTTATTCACAAAAAGATTATTTTGGCGAAGAAAGGGAAAAAATAGAAAGTCAATAGAAGCGGAGAATGGGACTCATTGCTTCAATTATTTTCCTGTAGCTAAATAAGACAAAGGACAGAGGGAGCTGGGCTACAGACCAACAACATAAGGTAGTGGCTATTTGGCTGATGCTTCCTTAGGAAACACTTCTGGCTTCAAGCTCTTCAGAACAGCAATTCTGTGGTTTGTTTGCTTTTGAGCTGTTGGTGTTGTCATTGCCAACAACTAACTAAAGCTTATTTTTGGGTTGCATATTTTCTGCTCCCACCAGGTTTCTACAAAATACTTCTAACTACAAAAAATACATTTTAATGAATGGATACCTAAATATGGCACAAAAAGTAGGACAGGCTGTTTCTGCGATAAACCATCCTTTCCTAAGTGTACTGCTTTTGGTTGGGATGGAGTTAATTTTCTCCATAGTAGCTTTCATGGTGCTGTATTTTGGATTTGTGACCAAAATAGTTTTGATAACACAGGGATGTTTTAGCTACTGCTGAGCAGCACTTGCACAGAAACAAGGCATTTTCTTTTCCTGTTTCTCACGCTGCCCCACTAACAAGCAGGCTGGGGGGGCACAAGAAGTTGGGAAGGGACACAGACAGAACACCTGGCCCCAGCTGACCAAAGGGATATTCCAGACCATATGACGTTGTGCTCAGCAATAAAAGCTGGGGGAAGAAGGAGAAAAGGGGGCCGTTCAGAGTAATAGTATTTCTCTTCCCAAGTCACCGTTACATGTGATGAAGCCCTGCTTTCCTGGAGAAAGTAATGAATGAATTCCTTGTTTTGCTTTGCTTGCGCTCACAGCTTTTGCATTACCTATTAAATTGTCTTTATCCCAACCCATGATTTTTTGCACTTTTACCCTTCCAATTCTCTCCCCCACCCCACTGGGGGGGCAGCGAGTGAGCAGCTGTGTGGGGCTTAGCCCCCACCTGTAAAGACCTTTGCTCTCAGTGTCTGTAACGGCCCCTTTGGGACTGCAGCCACCTTGGGGAGAAGCAGAGAGAAACTCCCCACTGGCACCCTGTGCTGTGCATCGGGTAGCCCTGGGACAGCCAGGGGAAACCCTGTGGCAGCACCTAGGGCATGACGATTCTTCCCCCTTGAAATGCTATATGTATTAATCCATCCAACCTAGACATAAATGTATGGACACACAAGGCTATCCTAGGGGAAAAGCCTTTTGCGTGCCACAACTTTCATATTTATATAGACTAATGATCACATTAAGACTGCTGATGTATTTCATGGCATGGGAGTTGTAGCAACTTACAGAAACAAAAACCTCAGCATTTTTCATGTGAGCCCAGAACTTTTTGGCACACTCTAAGCAATCAACCATAGTAGGTAAGAGGTGCTGAGAGGCAAATTAATTCTTCTGCTTGGAGGGGAGCTTTAAGTCTCAACAGCAACTAACTAGAGGACTCCAAAACAGTTACTCTAGGACAGTGTTGCCTGGAAAAAAAAAAAAAAACAAACCAAACTGTCTTTTTTCTTCCACCTAGGTACCCAAGCCTGTGGTATGGATTCAGAAGTTATTAGCCCTGCAAGTCTGTACTGTGCATCAGTTCTAATCAGGATCTGAAGTCAGGCACCATCAGTGCATTAATGCATTGCCAAATGATGGCAGTAAAAGAAACTTACTGCTAGGAACCCTCAAAATTAGATTTACACACAGACTGAAATCTCTCTATTATGATTAGAGAAATAGTCAGATATTTTATCCTTCTGAGACCCTAAAATAGGAGACCAGATATAGCATCTCTTCTCTAAGCCTCGTCTTCCCTAGAGTTCCACATCCCTGAGCTTTTCTGTCAGCTGCTTTCAACAGCAACCAGCAAAAAAATTATCATCTGCGATGCAAATGTTGTTATTGCAATAGCAATATTTATTTTTTTTTTTTAGCACAGAATAAAATATAGTACTGTGTCATACTGCTTAGAATGAAGGGAGGGTCTAACCCAAGTGAGACAGCAGATACAAACTTCACCTAACTCCTGGTATTCAATCACTGTAATCTCAGTGCATAAATCTGGTCAGAATGACATTTTTTTAATTCTTTCCAATCAAGAACTATGAACAACAATAGTTAAACTGCATTCCTGAGACAGCTGGGACTGTTTGGGAAGTACATTTCCAGAGAAATTAGACTAGCAACGTCCAATGACACAGGAGAGTCCTGCTAGCCCTCACTTTACTGATCTAAGTGCTCTGCAATATGAGAACTCGGAGAAAAGCTGGTGCTCAGTCAGGTTACCTCCTCCTCCCCTTCGTCTTTTCCTACATATTTATTAAATTTGACTTGCAAAACAGAAAGAAAGAAAAAAAGGCTGGACGCCCACATTTTTGTTCTATTTAAACATTGTTGTGAATGGAAGACACTAAAAGAAATCTAAAAGCTTTGAATTTTCTTGCTTACTTTTTATATTAGAACCACTTTTATCATAGTCATTTATATTAAGGTTTCAGTTCTGGAATAGCCTCAAATACTGAGAATTTGTTCACACCTCTGGGTTGAGCTGGTTAAAACCACTTTCACTTTAAGTCTATACAGCTAAACATGTCCAAAAGGCTGAGAAAACACTAGTTTAAAATACTGAAACAGGCTGCTCAAGCTCAAGATACTGCAAATTCCCTTTATGGGCAACCTGAAGGGAAGACAAGCCTGTAAGTACACTGTGATTTCATTCAAGCTAAAAGAATGACAATTACGTTGATTAGGCAACACCTAATGCGTAGGTTTGAGTGTGGCTGATGTGCACTGGTGGTTTATACCAAGCAATGAGCTAAGAGAACCCCCCCAAAACTCCTCTTATGGAAATAAAACTCAGACTTCTTATGACTGAAGAACTAATGAAGCTCATACGAGTGAAGCTGCACCATTAGGAGTGGAAGCTAGGTGATCACTAAGCTTTATTATAATAGATTCCTGTCCCAAATGGCTCTCATCATCTCTGAGACTAGACAGGGATGTGTGTACATGATACCATAGCCTGCCTCTGCAGGGGACCTCATTTGTTACTCAACGCTGCTAGTTCATATAAACAAAATTTATATTTAAAAATTTTAAGTAGAGTTATTGGAGACATGGAGAAGAATATGCGGTCAAGAGCTGGTTTGTTTTTTCCAGCTGGTCTAACAAAATACACTGCCCTTCCCAATAAATCTGGCCTGTCTTCATCTCAAGTTAAGAACATGGTGGCTTTCCTTGCAGAGAAACTTTGTTGAGAGTTGTTGCTCTCAGGTTTCTCCATGTATAACACATATTTATCATGAAAATTATTTTATGATGATAAAAACCCTCCAAAATGGCACAAGAATAAGGAAAACTGCAGGTTCGCCAGACACATACATGCACATATGTTCGCAGAACATATATTGTAGGCATTTGCTTGATTTTTTTTAATTTACGACACACTATTCTGCATATTTTTGTCGTTGCCTGGACACACTCAGCAGCAGAAACCTGTGAGGCAGCTATGCCAGTTCATTCTTGCACACATTTTGCCAGCCAGACATCAAGAGTAAAGATGAATGTCCTCTTCCTCTTGCCCTCCCCAGCACCAAGGCCTGACTGTCAAAGCCTACCCAGGGCAATCTAAAGAGCAACACTGCAATTTGATTAATATCCACAGCAAAGGAGAAGAGTTGCAATCTTCCAGATAGCCATCAACATCTGTGCCTGGGAGGTGGTGCATGCCAGGTCTCAGCACTCTAGGTATGTAACTCCCTCCGTCCTCGTTTCCATCCCCAAGAAAACAGCAGAAAAAATCTGAGAGAGTTACAAGAGCCTGTGGCTGTATTGAATTTTACAAGTCTCCTCCTGTGCCAGGAGCCCCCAAGTTGCGCAGGCATCTGCTGCCACAGGCAGTGCAGTGGATGAAGGGGGAGAGCAGGGGAGCAGCCCTTGGGGAAAGCACGCAAGAAGCCCTCCACATTAAGAAACCCACCCTGCCACACGCCCGGTAAGCAGATGCCTGAAAAACCTGCTCACTCAGCAAATCTGATGGTAATCTAGAAAATAAAATTTGACTTCCCACCACTTATTTAGAAGACATTTCATACAAGGAACCATATAGACTGTCTGTGGCTGCATGGACATTTTTCTTGGCATCAAAAAAGGTCTACAGAGCATCTACCCCATCTGGCCTCTTGTTCTTACTCCTGTACCGCCACTTAGACTGTGGCAGTATAATTTTTTTGTGGGGCCATGTGGTGAATCAGATCAGGGAACTGATTCAGATTAAAATCCCAGACTAAGGAAATTAAAGTCCATTAATAAATGCTGTAACTGTAATGTAATGTTACAAGCTCTCAAGTAAAGATTTGGAAAATTTCTAGGCACACTTTTTCTTATTGAATGTGTAGCATAATATATCACTTTATGTTATTAAACAAAACATGAAACGCAGTATGTTTCCAATCTCACGTAGGAGGCTTCATGTTTTACATTCTGTCCTGATGGTGTCTAGGCACACACTTCCTAAATGCTTCCTCCCCTCCCAAGACAGTTGATTTGTTTTGCGTCAGTATTTACATAAAAGCAGGTGCCATCACCAAAGAACATGACGAGGCAAGTGCAACACGATGGGCAGGAAGGAGAAGCCACGGCAGAAGAAGTAAGCTGAAAGAAAGGGCGTGCAACAGCAGCAGAGCAGAAGAAGAGAGGTGCTCAAATGTACTGGGGCTGGAGAAAGAGGTGAGCGGCGACAGATAAGTTAGCAGGCAGGGACAGGGTGTAGGAGCAACGGGACAAGGGAGATGCTGAAAGAGTTACTGACATTAAATAGTAACAAATACAGTAAAGCAGGTAGGACACCTCGTATTGAGTAGCTTTAACAAGAGTATCTGTCTGATAGCGCTGTTGACCTGCTGCCCTGATCTGGACACATGCCACTCACCTTTTCCTGCTTAACAAATCACTGTTAATTCACAGTCAAGAGCAGAAAAGCTATGGCCAAAGCCAGGCAGCAACCCGGAGGGAACTTTCCAGCCCTCTTCCCCCTCTTCCAAATCACTGTGGTAAGGCCAAATCGCCAAAGCTGGCCCTTGTGCAATTTTGAAAGCCTAACAAATTGCCATTGGCTGACTATGGGATGCAAGCCACACAGAAAACTCAGACAGCTGACAAAACCCCAGGTACCCTTCTCCTGACCAGTATCAGAACAGGAGTTACTGCTCCTGTGATCAGATACTGCTGTGCGTGACAAATTTTGAGAAAATCATTAATGGTGATTTTTCTTTTTTTAAATTCACTTATCATGGTTACAATGAGCTATGAATTATTACAAAAAGGGAGGATACTCAGCTCTTTAAAAAATGAGGTTTGAAGTATGTTTGGCAACGGTTTCTGTCAGTTATCTGCAGTTTCATTATTGAAATTCTCTCTTGAGTATTTTTGTCTTCCCTCCTATTGTGTGAGCAACACAAAAGAAAACCTAACCATATAGGAAAAACAATTACCACAACTATACACAAAGCGTAGCCTAATGCATATGAAAGGATGACAAATGTATTTTATGTCCTCTGTTATAATAATTTGATGCTTATACAACAATAAGTACAAAGTAAAACATGTTTTTTTAAGTCATGATGCTGCTTTTAGCAGTTTTCTTGGAAAGATGTTACCCTTTGCTTGTGCAAAATTCAGGCTTGCTACTAACAGTAGGCAGAACTGATGCTTGTGTAACCTGTACATACAGATGCATTGACCTCAGCAGCAAATGCCTGATTAATAGAATAAACTATACTATTTTTCAGCCATTTTATTTGACTAATGAGGTTATTAATTTTTTTTATTTGACAAATGCGTAGTTTTCCCTGCTAAATTATGGTACGTTTTGTTTCTCATTAAATTACATTAACTTTTGTCTTGGACCAGCTAAACATATTTTAAAAACTCTGAATTTGGATCTGAAGAGTGGAATCAGAAGTATGGAAAGTGCACACACTTTGCCAAAAGCACTATTTCATTACTCTTCAGAATTAGCTGGCAGTGTTTCTGCAATATTTACTGAAGTACAAACCAAATGTTTTCATCTGGACAGGATTCAAACCCTGGTATGTTACAACCACAACAAAAATCATCTCAATCCAAGAGCCTTCTCTGTAATTTGCGCTGTGGTTTCTGCAAAATTGGAGGATTCTTCTCCATGAATTATTTACACCGACTCCCCCTCTAGCTCCTCTCTTTATTTTTTTCCTCCTAACAATTAAACATAACCCAGATGTGCTTTGGGAAAAATCTTAAAACAATTTAAGACATCAGAATGATTTAAACACAAGGCAGGTCAAGGTATGCAGGACTTAAGCCTGCCCTGATAAACACACGGCATGCCAAGCCCTGTAACGAGCCACATCCAGAGGTTTGGCTTCTTCTCTGACATATGGCCCCATTTTGGGGTTGTGTGCAGGTGGAAAAACCTTGCCTCCCAAATGCTCCCGATGCACTGGCATCTCAGTGCTTAAAATTTAGGGCCTGCTTCTCATTTATTATATGTCCTACTTATTACGTTTTGGCAGCACCGCACCAAGTCCCTGAAGTGAGAATAAATGTAATTTATGCCTGCACTTTATGGTCATTTTACGGAGCAAGGCTGAAAGAGAATGAACTGCATAAACTCTATAGGAAAGAGCAATTGTATCTCACTTGTTTGACTCCACCTGCAGGAACAGTCGCAGAGGGAGCTCCCCTGTGCCTGAGCGAGAAGGAGGAAAAGGCCATCCCAAATACAGAAACAAAACAGAGCTCATGAACACACCAATGCTCAAACTCTCCTTTCCTCTGCCGTTGTACGAATCACAAGATGCCTAGTGTTACGGATAACTTATCGGCTAGTGTAGAGACATAAAACCCATTTTCTTCTTGGTCCATTTTCAAAGCAGTAGAGCTAAAACCAAAATGCCAAATAAAACCGTTCTTTTTTTAGGGAAATGGAATAAGCATGGGGAAACACATGAATCTTCAGGAAAAAATATAAGGTTTACGTTTCAAAGTCAACAAAACACACACCAGAGTAACAAACTACTGAATATTATAAAAAGACAAGTATAGTGCTTCTCACATCTACAATTCATATCTGACAATCTCAAAGCAATTTACCTCCATTAACCAGGATAGATTCAGAGGCGAACCTCAAAACCAACCCCTCCCACATACACTTCAACCCCCAACTTTATCTTCCTCTCCACCGTGAACAAGACAAATCTGCAAATCCCAAGCCACTGTGCTGCCATTCCCAGAAGGCTGCCAGGCTGTGTTTCATACCCAAGAGATCCTGAGCCCCATTCCTAGCACAAAATAAGCCTTTCAGGGAGTGCTGAAACTACAGCAGGTTCACAGGTTACAGAAGCAGACTCACAGGTTTCTGGTTGGGAGGGAGGGCAGGAATTGCCTTTGACAGCATACTTTACATTGCCCACCTGGGTTCCGAAAACTGTGGGCACTGAAGTTTTGAAGTACTGCTGCTGCCATCAGAGCACTCAGATTTTATGCCAGTAGCTCATCCATAATCAATGCCCAGCTACGTCAATACCGATACACAGAGTTAAATATTTCTCCTCATTTTACAGAAAATCTAAGCAGCTTACCAAGGGACTCAGAGAGAATCTGTGGCAAATACAAAGGCTGAACCGCAAGATTAGTCTCCCATTTCAGTGAGCTAATTTCATCCTGTGGCTTTTTGCAGGGGTAGATATTGGAATCATTAACATCAGAAAGGGGCCCCAAAATGGGAAGATCAGGGTAAAACTTTGATTCCACTGCAGTACTACACACACACTACTCTTTCTCTTGCCCTCATCAGCTCCTGCAACCTCTTAAATGTCCTAGTAGGCACAAACTCACGTGAAGACGCACTCTCTGCCTCGTGCCTGGAGGGCCATTCCAGCAGCACTCCCATCACCTGGGAAGGAATAATGCCACGGCGTGGGTTGCCAGGCTCTTTCTGTGTACTCCATACATGTGCTTTTCACTGTGAGCCCGCATATCCACTTCTCCATGCCAACACTGATTAAATTACTCTTATCCTAAACCACTGTGGGAGTGAGTTACCAGCCCAGTCAGCGTATTCCACAGGTGAACTAAATGGTTGCATGTATGAGATATACCTCTTCTTTTCCACTTCAATGTTACTCCTAACTTTAAAAAAAGCATTTCAAATTCTGAGATAACAGTTGCTGCATGCAAATTTATTTTCATTAAATGGTTTGTGCAATTAAGATTCTACACCCCGAAGTTTATTCTTTTGTTTTCAATCCATCCTATCATTTCAGTCTCACACATCAAATGATTTAACAACAAAATTGATAAAAAGGCTTCCTCCAGTATTTTTAAAAAAATAGCATAATGTTTTGGTATTATTTTGAAGTTATAAAAACCTAGACTGCAAAGCAGCCCACATTTTTGGACAGTGTCGGCATTTCAATGCTTTGCTTCCAGCTTAATCACGTTGCTGTGCTATTTAACATGCTTACCCTGATCTGGTGAGCATGTCTCCATGGTGGCAACGTGCTCCCTTGGAAGGCTGGGACTTCAAGAATGTAATTGATGCAGTCGTTGGCTCTCATAAAGGCCAGCATACCTATTGACACTGAATTACCAGGCAAGCGTACCTTCTGCCTTGTTAAAAGCTATGCAAATTAATGGTCATTTTCTAACGTGCCCAAAATTAAGAGTTCCCAAGGTTTTGTTTTTGGAGCCATTCCTGTTGTAACAGAAAATCTCTGTAGGTATCCACTGGCACAGACAATACAATACCTCCTATTAATACATGAGAGAGAAGACTGGGATCAAAGGCCTCCAAGCCTATCAACTAAACGAGGTGTTTAAATCAAAAAGCCTGTTTAAGAGCAAACGTCAAGAGGACCGTGGCACTGAGATTTCAAAGTTACTGAAGTTTGGACAAATGTATTATAGTGAGTTTTTCTATTTTGGTTTTGCCCAGTTGTAAGAAATCATCATACTGTTAAGTCATTGCAATACTCAAAGAAAGAGTTTTTGCAGAAGAGTTGTTAGAAGAGCCTGAAAACCCCATTTGTGAGATCTCAATTAGACCATCTTTATTTAGGAATCCCTGAAATTCTCTAGCATGTAACTCCCAGAGGCCCGGCTTAATTAGAAAATTGATCATGGGAAAACGTCTTAAAATGTAGGCTCCTAATCATAGTCTTCCTGTTATCATCTTTTGCCAAAGATCCATTGCTCACAGGGAGTTGTTTCTTCTTCCCCCTTTAGCCCTGTATTATTCCAGTCACAATATTTTTAACCTGTAAATAATTACAGAGAGTAAAGGTAACTTAAATGCACTGTAATAGAAGCTAGTAAGAAAAATTTGATCAGAGGCAGAAAATACAGTAAAAGTGAAAGCCATTGTACAACCGCATGGAGATGACACACTTGTATCCACGCACGCTGCTGAAAGATACTAATTATGCCTCTGGCAAAGGGCATACAGCCTCCTTCAAAGAAGCTATTTAAAGATAAGAATGCTGCAGATAAACACTTCAGAGATATCTGTGCTATTCCCTTCCTTCTTGTGTTGGAAATTCTAGGTCACAATTAAAAATAAATAAATAAATAAATACTAAAATAAAATAATAGAAAGCAGGGAAGCCTTGTCAAGTCTGGTCAGTGAGATGTATTCCAGGGTGCTCAGATATTCATCAACTGTTACAGCTTTTTCATTCTGCTCTGCTTACCTTTAAAGAAGTAATTAGTACATTGTATTATCAAATCAAGGGTTCAAAACACAAACTAATTAAAAATACGTCTAAAGCCCCTAGCATTATGGATAATGAAACCAAGCAGGTCATCCTGGTTAAATTATCTCCCTTTGAAATTACAGGATGCTAATAAATAAATAAATAAATAAATAAATGTTATTTGAATCCTTAGATTTTCTGAAACAAAGGAGAAGGCTAGGTATATGGGACTCCTTTTCCTAAATGTAAGACCTTACACACCTCAAGGGTCTTTCCTCCACATCATCACATGATAGTACTGCTCCATCACTCACAGAATTCAGCTGCTGCCACTTAAAATATCCCCCCCCCCGAATACTGAAGAGTGAACTTCTAGCGGTGACTGGGATTTTTAAATTTCTCTGTTTAAAAATAGAAAATGAAAGTGCACATTGACATGGTGCTGCAGATTTACACCACGCTTCTGCCACTGGGTGCAGTGGGACAAGGACAGAGATGTGACCACAGAGCTGTTTTCACATTGGTCCTGAAGAAGACTCCCTTGCTGAAGAAAAGCTTTGATCATGAATGCAGGGACTATATCATCAGAGCATTTTGAAGGACTAGGACCTAGGAGAGTCCCAACTATAAACAAATTAAAAAA